>OFHU01004649.1:0-450000 GCA_900245905.1 Lacerta viridis
TGTATGCCAATCGGAGTGCGGATTCACTTCCACCTGGAGCTGGATTGGGTGGCTCCTGCAGACCAATCAGACTGCTGCAATCTCAATCCTATTGTTCTGGGACCAATCAGACTGCTGCAATCTCAATCCTATTGTTCTGGGACCAGTCAGACTGCTGCAATCTCAATCCTATTGTTCTAGGACCAATCAGACTGCTGCATTTGGATCCTATTCAACTCAGTACATAACAGGATCCAAATGCAGCAACTTGAATGAACCAATAGTAGCTGTTCCTTCTGGAACAGGAAGGCAGTTACTTTCCCCTAATGTGAATACAGACAATAGTAATACAGATATTATAACCCTTGAATCAATACACAACAGTAACATCTTTGGAAAGCACATTTCAGCTCTTTTCTTATTTGGCAATGTTTCACTATTTATATTCTTCCTAAAACAGGCCCTTAACTGCTAAGAGCGTGGTTACTGATAACCACAATCTTACCTTTAACTGTAATTTTATTATGCACATTCGTTTTTCAAAATCTGTTGATTTTCTCTGTAGTTTGATCGTTTTATGTCTACTGTTCCAATGACCATTTTTATCACTATTTTAAATGAGTATTTTATACCATTTCACGCAAACCGCTTAGATTTGTTTAAAGTGCGATATAAACCTTTTAAAATGACAAATTAATAAACCTTGGGGAACTTACAATATGAAAATTTACAGAATTTCAGCAGCAAGTTATGGGACATGATTGGAAATGAAGCAGTTAAGCCTACCCCAAAAAACGTTTGCAGGCACAAATAGCATTGAAAGTGAGATCATGTATAACCACCATGAGCGCAAACCACCATACGTACACAACAAAAGGGATGTCTGGAGAAAAGGGGGGGGAGGGAGGAAGATGGAAGGAAGGAAGGAAGGAAGGAAGGAAGGAAGGAAGGAAGGAAGGAAGGAAAACTTCTACCTCTAAATAAATAAATAAAGAAATATTTTTCTTTTCTTTTCTTTTCTTTTTATACAGAATTTATTGGTGTTTTTCATAACAAAGAATACCGTCACCCACCCACATTTATACAAAACAAATACAGACATAACCACGATTCTTCTTCTTGTTTACACACACACAAAAAAAATTTCTAGTTCCGAATCTTTACAATTGACTTCCCCTGCCTTCTCTCCTTCGGTTCCAAATCCAGATTCTACTTTAATAACTTCATCTCTCTAAAAATTGAATTCATTTAAAGAAAATTCAAATCTAAACAATCATCTTAATCCATAATAATTAATAACAAAGCTTTATATCTTAACAAATTATTCTTATATCAAATCTAAGCAAACTTCTTCTATCCCTTAAACTGCTGCTAATAACAAAAAATTCAAAATATCCCTTTTCTTGTTAGAAAATAAAATAAAACTTAATGTCTTAACCCTCCGATTTCAGATTACCATAACAAACCATTTATATTCTGCACTTAATACACTTCACCCTATCCCCCCTCTATCCATTGTCCTTCTCGATCTTACACCGGAACCACTCCTCAAATTGTCCTCTTTCCTTGTGCGTCCACAGATCCAGACACAGTCCCCAACAGTCCTTGCATCGAACCTCAGGGTACACTGTTCATCTTCTTTCAGCTTCTCCCATTCATTGCTGCATTCTTCTTCTATTTGTAAATATCTTAATTTTTTGCCCTTCACTCCCGAGCTCTCACCTCGGGGGCTGGATATAACATTCTTCACCGTCCTGGGGCTGCCACCGCCGAAGGACGTTTCTTTTTCCGGGAGTCGCCAAGCCATCTCTCTCAGTTCTTCAATCATCCCCTTCAGCTCTTTGCCAAGGCTCTCTTCCATAGTGTCGAATACCTGAAAGGTCTCCTCTGTGGGAAGTAAATTTTTCTTCATATCCCCACTCAAAACCTTCAATTTCTGATTAAGCAGTTCCAGTTTCAGAATAATAATCCTTTGTTCATCAGTTAGTCCAGAGTTCAAAACAAGTTCAAAAACAAAGCCCAACATGGTGAGAACGGGCATAGGTATCAAATTTCAGTTTCTATTTCAGTGTTTTCCATCTTATACCAGTAGTTTTCCACTTCGGCTCGGACTTTTCGCAGCCATTTTCCCTGAAACCAGGGCGCAAAGACCATAACTTTAAAAAGGGATATTCTCCATCCTCTTCCTCCCCAAAGGGAGATCTAAATAGTCTCACTTGTGAAAAAATCCAGACATTATAACCATCTTGGTAGCAACAGTATCATAAACCGTTATTTTCTTGCCACCGAAGGGAGGGAGGCAGACTTCCTTTCCCTGAAACCTCCCGGATCGTTAAGTCCACAAATTTAATCCAGTCAAGTACTCACAACCACCGGGCTTCATTTCCTTTCATCTTCTACAGGGAGAACGTCGTCGCTCGTCACGGCCAGCACTCGCCGCTTTTCCGCCCGGTTGGGGCATGTCCCCTAATGGCCCAGCTCCGCGCTCCCTTCACCCCCACTCCCCCTTTACAGGGGGAACGAGGGAAGGGTACGGAGCCTAGCGGGCCCGCCGGGGAGCCCGAGGCGCGGGACGCTCTTCCCGCGCCTCACCGGAGCCCCGCTTAGCGGTAGCGGGGCTCCAACCCCCGGGCTGGACTGGGTCGCCTCGCTGCCGAGGCAACCCACGACCGCCCGTGATGGCGACCTCGCCGGAAGTCCTCAAAGAAATCTATTTTTCACCTGAAATAAAAGTGGTGAATATTTGGCACATCCCTATATTTAAGACACTTCCATCTGGTCAACAAGTTACAAGGAATTTGGAATTCCTTCCTTCCTTTTCCTTATCTCAGGTAAGTTAAGAACTGATATCCAAGTATTTTGCAGATAAGGTGGCTATCTGATACCTTTCTCCAACCCAGGTTCTTCAAATCCCACACTAAATATATCCGCTTCCCAGCTTTTATTTGGGATGGAGGCTGATCCTTCTGCTGTTGCCAAACTATAAGAGAAGTATAATAGATAACCTTTATTTTAAGAAACTTTTTTTTGGCTTGGAGTAGGGTTTCATCTTTGCTAGCATTTCATGAGAACCTCGCGAAAGGTGTCATTTCCATGCATAAAACCCTCCTTGAAATACAGAAATGTCCCACTTCCTTATTGCCTGGTGCCCTTGCAAGTTCAACTCTCCGGTGTTTTGCGATGACACGTGAGCCAACATAGCACTAATGTTACTCAAGTCGTTAATTTACCTGAGTAGATTATTATTATTATTTTTGTTATAAGCCCTTGATAGGGTTGGCTCATGTTTGCAGAAAACATGGAGATCAAGGGCTTCCCAGGAGATGTTGTGGTTATGCGTGAAAAGTGACACTAGCAAACAAAACAGAATGTTCTTCCAGAGCTAAACTGGCTGTCGGGGACGTTTACAGCTTTTGTGGCTAAGTTTTATAAGATTGTTGCTTCAGAAGAATGTAACCTGAATAATGTGCTGTTGTTGTTTTATAGAACCAGAGAGAGGTGGCATTTAGCGACAACAGCAGTAGCAGAGCTCCAAAGGTAATATACATGGGTGTGATACCCAACTAAGTGGACTCATTGAAATGGACTGAAGTTACCCAAGCCTATTGATTTCAACTGATCTGTTCTGAGCATGGCCAACACTGGATATTGTGACAGGGTTGAGTTCGTAGAAGGTTGCACATGCTCTCACAACTCATCTCCATTGTCTTTTTTAATTTTTTATTATTATTTTCCAATTAAACCAATTACATCAAATAAAACATATATAAACATAGACACTTATATCCTCGCTCTGCCGAGCTGCGACTTCCTTCCCTCTCTTCAGCAGGTTTTCTAGTCCAGTCTAATCGCACAGTTTTTATTTAAGTCTCTTGATCTATGCCCTAGGTTTATTCCAATCCTACCAGTGTTTTCAAACTTCCTCTGTTCGACCTAATATATTCCACAAATTTACTCCAATCTCTTTGGAATCTTAAATCGTCCTGGTTTCTGACCCTGCCAGTCAGTTTTGCAAGTTCAGCATATTCCATCATCTTCGTCTGCCACTCCTCAATCGTTGGTAACTCCTGTAATTTCAACTTTTGGGCTAAAAGTATCCTTGCTATCTCCATTCTCTAAAGCCAGACCTCTAAAGCCCTAAATGGCTTTAAATTACTACAGGAATCTTGAACATTGCCTGGAAGCATATGGGAAGCCAGGGCAGACTTTTGAGCACCAGAGTTGGCAATCGTCTGTCCCCATCAACAGTCTTGCC
The DNA here is from genome assembly GCA_900245905.1 of Lacerta viridis. Lineage (NCBI taxonomy): Eukaryota > Metazoa > Chordata > Lepidosauria > Squamata > Lacertidae > Lacerta > Lacerta viridis. Next base: position 4,235 of record OFHU01004649.1, read on the forward strand.
GCATTATTTGGCACCAGCTAGAGTGGGATGCGGGTGGCGCTGTGGTCTAAACCACAGAGCCTAGGGCTTGCTGATCAGAAGGTTGGCGGTTCGAATCCCCGCGACGGGGTGAGCTCCCATTGCTCGGTCCCAGCTCCTGCCAACCTAGCAGTTCAAAAGCACGTCAAAGTGCAAGTAGATAAATAGGTACCACTCCAGTGGGAAGGTAAACGGCGTTTCCATGCGCTGCTCTGGTTTCGCCAGAAGCGGCTTAGTCATGCTGGCCACATGACCTGGAAAAACTGCAGACAAACGTCGGCTCCCTTGGCCAGTAAAGCGAGATGAGCACCGCAACCCCAGAGTCGTTCGTGACTGGACTTAACTGTCAGGGGTCCTTTACCTTTACCTTTACAGCCTTTGGACCAAGCTGATAAGCTCTATGGAGAGAAAGAAAAAAACTATTTTTCATGTTTTATATCTGTTGTTTTTCAAGCAAGTGAAAATTCTCTTGTGTTACAACAGCAACAGTTATCTCTTCACTTTCTCCATGATTTTATAGACTGCTATTAGACCCTAGATAAGAGGTTCCCTTTTCATTTTAAAAAGGCAGGCTAAAAATTTTAGGAGTCTCTTCTCATGAAAATATATTTACATTCTGGATAGTTCTCCCATCTTTACATTTTATTCTGAGATGGGACGGACACAGTGGTACTTTTATTTTAATATGCAGACACAGAAATGAATGTATAGACATTAATCTGAATTATATTTCCTTCTATTTCCTGGAACCTTTTTGACTCAATGACACCTTCAATATCACCACAAAAGCCAATGAAATTAAACATCATTCAGAATATATCGAGCAATAGACTTCCGGCGGCAACGCCATTGCGGGTGGTCGTGGGCTGCTTCGGCTGCGAAGCGCCCAGTCCATCCCGGGGGTTGGAGCCCCGCTACCGCAAAGCGGGGCTCCGGTGGGGTGCGGGAAGAGCGTCCCGCACCCTGGGCTCCCCGGCTGTGCCCGTTGTGGCTCCGAACCCTTCCCTCGCTCCCCCTGTAAAGGGGGAGTGGGGGTGAAGGGACGACGGAGCCGGGCTATAGGGGACATGCCCCAACCGGGATGTAAATGCGGCGACAAAGCCTGTGATGAGCGTCTAAGTTCTACCTGTATTTAGTGATCTGAAAGAACCCGGTGGTTGTGAGTATTTGGCTGACTTTTCTATTTTTGGAACGATCCGGGGGGAAGAGGAAAGGGAGCCTGCCTCCCTCCCTTCGGGAGAGAAAGAAAGTAACCAGTTTAAGTGACTGCTGCTACAATAATGGATACAAAGTGTTCGGAATTTGAAAACTGAGACTGCTGAGTTTTCCCTTCGGGGATTAAGTGGGGAGAAAATATCTCCATCTAAAGTTTTGGTCTTTACACTCTGGCTTCAGAAAAAATGGCGATGGAAAATTTGGACTGACGTGGGAAACAATTGAAACAAAGGAAGGAAGAGACAGGAACTGAAATTCGATACCCACCCTCCCTTTCAAAATGCTGGACTTTGTGTTGGAACTTGTTTTGAACTCTGGTCTAAAGGACGAAGAATTGTTTGATGTCTTGAAGCTGGAACTGCTTAATCGCAAATTGCAAGTTTTGAGTGGGATTATAAATAAAAAGAATCAACTTCCCACAGAGGAGGCTTTTCAAAAATTTTACACAATGGAAGCAAACCTTGGCAAAGAGCTGGAAGGGGTGCTTGAAGGATGCTATGAAATGGCTGGGCGACTCCGGGAAAAGGAACCGGTTTCTGGGGGTGGCAGCCCTGGAACCGGAAAATTTATAATATCCAGACCCCGAGGTGGGAGCTCGGGGGCAAGGGACATGGAACTAAGATATTTACAAGAAGTAGAAGCATGGTACAAAGAAGCGGAGGAGCCCAGGAAGGACGTGATGTGTACCCTGAAGCTCGATGCAAGGTCTGTTGTGAATGTTGCCTGGATCTGTGGACATTTGGGAAAAGAAGACAACTCGAGGATTGGTTCTGGCGAAAGACAGAGAAAGACAATGGACAGAGGGGGTGTGGGGTGAAGCATTAATCGTTAATTTAAATGGTCTGTTATGGTATCTGAAATCGGAGCGTGAAGGTTGCTAATTATAAGTTTATAGTGAATAAATAGCGAGATATTGAGATTATATGTTAATAGCAGCATGATAAAGGAAAGAAGAAATAAGTTTAGATTTTTTGAGAATATTTTGTTAAGATTTATGATAAAGTAAGAAGATTAAGATGATTGTTTTATTTTTAACTAAAGTTAATTTTTAGAGAAAAGTTGTTATAAAAAAAAGAAGATTGATTTAAAACCGAAGGTGAATAGGCAGGGGAAGTCATGTGTCAAGATTTGAAACAAGAATTTTTTTTTTTATGGATATAAGTAAGAAGAAAAATCCTGGCTTTGTTTGTATTTGTGTTATATATGTTGGTGTGGGTGGGGTTTATGTTGTATTATGAAAAAGGCCAATAAATTTTTATTAAAAAAAAAAACAGAATATATCGAGCAATAAATACTATGGTTGAATATAGTCAGTCTCTGACTGAGATGCAGTTTACATAATTGAGGTGTAAAAATAACCAGAAGCTGTCTTTACAATTTTTCAATGTGAATCTCTCTCACTCTGTGTGTTTTAATGTGTGCAGATTCAACGTACACTTTAAACCTAAATAATGATGGGAATCCACAGGGGTCTTTCAAAAGACTGCTTCATCTTACAAAAACTGTATGGAAAAATCACTTCGCCGTGATTTGGGCCTTATTCTAATAACTTTCTAAAATGTTGTCTCTCACCTAATGAGGTCTAAAATCCATAATTCATGGCAGCTTAGGCTGACAGCTCATGTATAAACCACATTTTTTTCTGAATCACTAGGAGTGGGGGAAGCTGTTTTTTTTTGGGGGGGAGGAAGTAATCTTTTAAAGGTCAGGTAAGCTTTCCTTACACAGGAGTTAAGCTGACCTCCATTCACAAAGTTTTATTAGTGAATTCTTTCATCTAATTTAGTTACTAGGTTATTGAATGAACTATTGATAAGAGCCAAAGAAAGTGAATATATGGCCATGTTAAAGCTGGAAAGAGAGCACACATACATTTGAAAAGGACGTGGCTAATCTAATTCAGGCAATTATTTCTAACATGGTTACTTTAAGACTGACACTGGAAGGAATCACAGATTATAGCAAATTCATTCTGACAGCACCAAGTCTAATAGTTTTACCAACATCATGGTCTTCCTTTAATTTCAAACAGCCAGCTCCTTGCCTGTGGCTGTTGCTAGAAATGTTCAGGCTACGAGCAATCTCACCCTATCGAGGAAGTGGTCAAATGTTATTATTATTATTATTTTCACAAAAAAGAGAGAGAAATGAATGGCTTGCAGCTTTGATGGTGTCTCTTAATGAACAAGCAAGAGACATAGGCAGTGCTTATGTTGAAGCCAACTCTGAGCAACTATGAATTATGCACTGGATATGAAAGCAAGTGTTTAGAGAGGGAGAAGGACTTCTTTGCATACAGTAGCATACAGCAGTGGCTCTGAAGTGCAGACAGCAATCATATGTTCTCTCAGAACACATTACAAAGGTCAGGCTGCCACCCCACAATTGAATTTGGTGCCTACTCATGCATCAAGCCATCAAACTGGCTCCCTGAATCCATGTCAGGGGCTCGGGCTCTGCTGCTCATATCTCTGTCGGCCATGCAAATGCCTCTAATTTGAAATAACTAGAATTGCAAAACAAAGCATTCAAGGGCTACTTGCTGATTCAACAGACGTACTAAGCCATGCTCTGCCCACGTTCTGAATTACCTCAGCTGGTTGATTAGATAGAAACGCTCCTGAGGACGTTCCTGGTACATCACAAATGGCGGTAGATACTCATGTAATGGGCAGTGGCATCCAGAATAACGCAATATGTCACTTTTAATGTGGTCAAAACTGCTGAGCCTCTTGGGCTTGCCGGTCGGACGGTTGGCGGTTTGAATCTGCTCTACGGTGGTGAGCTCCTGTTGCTCTGCCCCAGCTCCTGCCAACCTAGCAGTTCAAAAGCACACCAGTGCAAGTCGATAAATAGGTACCGCTGTGGCAGGAAGGTAAATGGCGTTTCTGTGCGATCTGGCTTCCGTCACGGTCCTCCAGGCACCTGTAGCGGTTTACTCATGCTGGCCAGATGACCTGGAAAGCTGTCTGTGGACAAACAAACGCTGGCTTCCTCGGCCGGAAGAGCAAGATGAGCACCACACCCAATAGTCAACTTTGACTGGACCCAGCCATCCAGGGGTCTTTACCTTCTACATTTTACCTGCATATAAGCCTTCTTATCCAATTCTACATGCACAGGTTAAGAGGAACAGAAGGAACTGAAACAGTGAAGAAGGCAGCAAACTTTCCTAATCTGATGAGTCTTGAACCTGGCAATAGGTTGCATTCCTCAGTTCTCCCTGAGGAGGATTGTCAAGACACTCTTGCCAAGAAATGTCAATAATAATAATAATAATAATAATAATAATAATAATAATTTATACCCACCCATCTGGCTGGGTTTCCCCAGCCACTCTGAGCAGCTCCCAACAGAATATTAAAAGCACGCTAAAACATCAAACATTTAAAACTTCCCTAAGCAGGGTTGCCTTCAGAAGTCTTCTAAAAGTCAGATAGTTGTTGATTTCCTGATGGGAGGGCGTTCCACAGGGCAGGTGCCCCTACCAAGAAGGCCCTCTACCTGGTTCCATGTAACCTCACTTCTCGCAGTGAGGGAACCACCAGAAGGCCCTCGGAGCTGGACCTCAGTGTCTGGGCCGAACGATGGGGGTGGAGATACTCCTTCAAGTATATTGGGCTGAGGCCGGTTAGGCTTTAAAGGTCAGCACCAACACTTGGAATTGTGCTCGGAAACATACTTGGCATCTCCAGGAAGACCTGGGGAGGACTCCTGCCTGAAAGTGAAACCCTGGACAGTTAGTACCAGCCAGAGGCACCAACCTCTGAAGGAGAACGGTGTGTGATGCTGCACATGCAACAGCAGGATGCTGTTAGGACCTGGGGGTGGCAACATGACTTCAATGGTTGCAGCTCGTCCTCTTGCCACCGCCACCGGCCATGGGCTGCTTCCCCTCTCCTTCCCCTCTGTGGCAGGAAGAGGAGAAGGAGCTGGCCACTGAAGCTGCGCTTGGCCTTCTTGGAAGGAGGCAGGGGAAGAGCTGAACGTGGTGGCTTTGCGGTGGCCGCCACAAGCCAGGGACTGCTTCCCTTGCTCTTTCGCCTCTGCAGAAGTAGCAGCAGGGGGAGAAGGAGCCAGCCACTGAAGCCGCTCCATGCTTGGCTCGGCACTTGACCTCCTCTGCCTCCTTTGAACATCTCAAAAACTATTGGAGGGGCCCCAAAGGGCTCGGCCTCTAGGAGATGGTGTGCCTGCTGCCAGGCAGCACAGATGACAGAAGCAGCTCACCTGGTGTGGCAGAGACGTCATGTTGACTTTCAAGCAGTCAGTTCACTCTCACAAGAGTGAGGGGTCAAGTGGCAGTGAGGTAGATTTGATGCAAACCCACTTCTGGAACCCATCTGGTGTTCCCCATCTTCCTGCCAACAGCAATCCACTGCCAGGAAACAGCATAGCAGAGGCCTTCTCAGCAGTGGGTCTTTATGGGTGCACTTCTTTATCTTCTTGCCTGGGGCCAAGCTCGATTGAACTCAACAATTATTTCCGAATAGACATGTCTAGGGTTGCACAGGAAAAATTTGAAGGTAGCAATGCAGATGGGCTTGAGCTGTGGAAGGTGGAAATGGCTATTATGTTGGAAGCCACCCAGAGGGGGTGGGGAAACCCAGCCAGATGGGCAGGGTATAAATAAATTATTATTATTATTATTATTATTATTATTATTATTATTAATTAAGAAAGGGAGGGAAGAGGCATCGGGGAGATTGGCACAGAGCAAACACACTGGCCGGAAACATTGGATTGGCATTGTTAGCAATATGACCTCCCCACATCTTTGCAACCCACCTACTGGGGAGCTTGAACAATGGCCCTGGCTGGAAGGCGCGCATCGATTGGTGGATGTGTTCTTGTTTGATCCCAGATTAATCCCAGTGTTTCCCAGTATCACAGGCCCTCCCCAATGATGTTATTTTGCCCAGGAAGACGAGATGACGATCCAGTCGATCCTGCTTTCTTGTGCTTTCCAAAATGTGGAAAGAGCATCATTAGCAGGATTTAACCCACTAGCATATCAATCATGTTGTGCTATCGCTAATATTTCCTTTTCCTTTTCCTTTTTTTGTCTTGTCTACTGGCATATCTTGTCCCCATGTAACCTTTATCCTGAGCAACCTAAGCCATTTTATCCATAAAATGCAGAAGACAAGCTGAACTTTCCCAGTGAGAGAGAATATATATATATATATATATATATATATATATATATATATATATGGGACTCTATAAAGAGAGCCTGTTCTATATTCTAAGAATGCATTGCCTTGTCTTTGCTATTTTAAGTGCACCTTAGGAAGCTATGATAATTACTGTGTTCATCAGCTGTAGTAATTGGCGGCAAGAAAGATAGAGCACACATTGCTATGGCAACCCGGTCAGTAATAACAGTGCAGGTAGTTGGGGGGAAAGGAATCCCCAGTTAGAGATCTTGGGAACCTGCAGGTGTAAAGGATTTTTTCCCCCACCCACTCTTTTCTTCAAATGTCTCTCCTGAGAGCAAGATCCAGGGAAAAAACATGTTTCAAAATAAATCAAAGGGAGATTTGCAAAAAGGCTGCTCTTACTACAAAACTAAGCTGACAGGATGTTCGCAGCGCTGCAACTGAAATATATAGAAGACGGAATGAACAGAGAGGGGATAAAGATTATCGCCGGCTTCCAGCAACAGGGGGAAAGCCTTGCAGCTCTGGCAAAGAATGAGCCTCCCTTCCGAAATCTATTCTTGGGTGGCATTCCTTTTACCACCATTTAATGCCGCCCTTCCATAGCTAGAATAGGTCAAGGCGTTGGCAGAGTAGCTCAATTGCAGCTAGGAAGCCAGATCATGTGCAATGTTGTTGTTTAGTCGTTTTGTCATGTCCGACTCCTCATGACCCAATGGACCAGAGCACGCCAGGCACACCTGTCTTTCACTGCCTCCCGCAGTTTGGCCAAACTCATGCTAGTCGCTTCGAGAACACTGTCCAACCATCTCGTCCTCTGTCATCCCTTCTCCTTGTGCCCTCCATCTTTCCCAACATCAGGGTCTTTTCCAGGGAGTCTTCTCTTCTCATGAGGTGGCCAAAGTATTAGGAGACTCAGCTTCAGGACCTGTCCTTCCAGTGAGCACTCAAGCTTGATTTCCTTTAGAATGGATAGGTTCGATCTTCTTGCAATACATGTGCAATACAATGTCCAAACACTTGTTGAAATATTCAAAAAGCTTTTCCTTGCAGAACATAGAGCTAAAGAAGAATATATGCAAAGTATTTACATGCTTATCCAAGCATGGGCTTATTTTTTATTAGTTGAAGACTGCAGCATCTTCCTTAAACATTCAAACCAACAGTGTTTTTCTCTCATTCCTGCATTCACCCTTGTGCACATAACCCAGCCAGGCCATGCAGTTCCTTCTGAGAGGTTTCCATTGTCTCCTTCCAGCAGACTTCTTCTTACTGCTTCTTTTGGGGAACATCAGCTTCTTTTACTTCTTACTGTCTCATACATCCACACAGAAACATCAGCTTCCACTCCTCTATTGAGCTTAGAGTTATCAACACCATCTCTTCTTCAGTGTTCATGGAGATGCAGCCATTGCTGTCAAGTCACACACACGCAAAAAAATGTCATACCTCCTAGGGATGCCATAGGTCCGGAATTTCCCCGGACATATCTGGAATACTGCAGTGTCCGGACAGAAATCACTAAAATGTCCGGGGAAATCCGGTCATATGGCAGCCCATGTCGGCAATGCCGTTTTTGGCGATTTCCCTTTAAAATAGCTCAAAAACTTCATTTTTCATTGCAAATTTGCTCAACAAATTTTCTGTCTGGACTTTCACTGTTTGAAGTATGGCAAACCTAATACCTCCCACGTGACCGAAGTTAACCAATCACACAAGAGCTACTGGGGATCATTTCAGAATTAAGTACACATGACCCAGAAGCTGTACGCCAGCTCCCCTCGGCCAATAAAGCGAGATGAGCGCCGCAACCCCAGAGTTGTCCGCTACTGGACCTAACGGTCAGGGGTCCCTTTACCTTTAATGCATTTAAGCATTCCCAATTTCAGTAAATTAAATCACTATACTTAACAAAAGGTGTCCAAACAGCAAATAGCCTCCCTAAGAAAAATGAGGGGACTTTCCCTGATTCCCCTTTCCCTGATTCCACTTAAAATGTCATTACGTCGCCATAGGATTTTTGCCATAAGGTTGCCATTGGATTTTCCCGGACATTTCAGCATTTTCTGCCCAGATTTTTATGAGGGCTGAATACTGGTGATGTTCGGGAAATCTGGACATATGGCAATCCTATACAGTCTACTTTGGAAGTCGAACGCAATCCATTCCGGAAGTCCGTTCGACTCCATCCGAAAGAGAAAATTGCGGTTTCTGATTGGCTGCAGGAAGCTCCTGCAGCCAATCAGAGCCATGGAAGCCCCATCGGACGTTCGGGTTCCAAAAGAACATTCCAAACCAGACACTCTTCTGGGTGCGGCGTTCAGGAGCCAAAATGTCCAAGTTCCAGGGCGTTCTGCATTCAAGGTACGACTGTATTATACACATTCTTATATGTATAATCTAATCCAATATGTATAATAAATGCACTTGTATTTCCAAGTTCTCTAAAGATACCAGTGGAAAAATTGACACATACACCAATTCATATAATGATATAAAAATATGCATCTATTAATGCATTCATAGAATTATGTTATAGAAAGATTTTGTGGCCTGGGGTTTTATACTTTTATACTTATTATATATGTAAAATACTGTGTGTATACTTTTGTGTATAATGAATCAGGCTTTTAAAAAATCCCAAGAATGTATGAGCAGCTTTGACACCAGTGGGTCCCGAATACAAAAGATGGTTTGATGCTAGCAAAGGTTGACTGGGTATTGAAACTACCACAATCCATATATAAATACTTTTTTAATGGATTCCTCCTACATTCCTAGTGCTAGTCACTGTGACAGCCATGTCTACTTTGGTCTTTCATTTAGAGAGGTGCTTTTATGAATGTCTGCAGCTTACTGCTAATAATGCTTAATTAAGGGATGGTTTAATAATCCATAATGTTCATGGGATGGAGAAATTCCAGCACAATTCTTCCATTTCTTCCTCTTTTAAAATGACCTTGTAATGAGTGGCTTACATAATAATAATAATAATAATAATAATAATAATAATAATAATAATAATAATAATAGAACACAAATTGCCATGCGAATTAATAGAGAAATCTATCTTCTTCTGGCAAAGGAATGGTGTTTTGTTCAAGAGCATTGAAGGAAGAATTGCAAGGAAAGGCACGGCCATTAGGAAAGTTGATTTACTTTTCACGAACATAAAAGCTCTTTTTAATCCCCTTTAACCTTTGCTGCCATGCTCTTGGCATTGTTGAACTCTTGAAATACAGAACCAGAAGCTAGGGATTTAGCATCCCTCACCCTCATAGAAGTTCTAACCCACTGGTCTTGACCAAGTCATTCCAAAGACCAATTGGTTCCAGTGGGCAAAGCCTTAGAAATATTCCATATTTTATCTAAGCTACAGGAGACTCAACAGAGGCAGAATTTCTCTCCCTGTCCTTTTGGGATAGGATCAGACTCCAGCATTTCGCTTATTCCACTGTCTCATCTATAAAACACAGTTTCTGCAGCAAGAGGATTATTTACCTAACACTTTAAGCATTAAAACCAAAGAAACTTGAGCACGTCAATTCCTTTATTAACTAGTCCGGGGAGGGGGGTACACCCCAATGTTTTTCTTTAAAGAAAAAAAATACCAACCTCATGATTTCCAAAAAGAAGATGGCAAATCGTGTCCTCCCTAAAAGAGGGCACGTGTTGCCGTGAGACCTGGAGACTGACCTCCTGGTTGTGGGTGGGTCTATTGGTTAGCCACAACACCCGATTGGTAGGTCCCTCGTTGCTGGGTTGAATCTAGCCAATGAGGTGCAGTCTAAACAGATCGAGGGACCCACAACACCTATGCACATGACCCAGAGCTTCCTCTTTCGGCTCATGCATCGTATTTTTAGGGCATTTTGCGATTGACCTTGCTATGCCGTCACGTGCCGTCTGTCGTTGGGACAGGGGCAAGGCAGGAATTTCCCCACTTGGCTGATTAGCTTTTGCCATTTGGGTTTCGCCTGCTGCATAGCAAATTGTCACAACTTGTAGTAGGGTTATCGTATTGGGATTTAGGGCATTTTGCGATTGACCTTGCTATGCCGTCACGTGCCGTCTTTGTGCCGTTGGGACAGGGGCAAGGCAGGAATTTCCCCACTTGGCTGACTTGTAGCTTTTGCCATTTGGGTTTCGCCTGCTGCATAGGGATGGGCAAATTGTCACAACTTGTAGATGTAGGCACTGGTTCAAGTGATAGACTCAACTTGGGAGAACGGTCTTGCCATCCCTATGTGAAGGGAGTCCTTCCGGAGAAAAGGAATCAACAGGAGACTCAACTTGTTCCCAGGGTCTTTTCACCCCCAAAGGGGGTTGTGCCCATGCCTGAGTCCAGGGGAGCATCTGGGGAGTGAACAGAGTCTGTTCCCAGGCCTTCTTCACTTTTCACCTACCTCAGGTGTTCACCCTTGGCTGACCTATCCAAGGCTTTCTATTGTTTCACAAAGCAGAAGCATGATCCATTCTAACTTTGTTTCTTAAAAAATGACTGGAAATTATCAGGCTTTGAATGAATACAAGGCACCATTAAGTTTCTAGAGTGCAGCAAAAGGCTTCTCTGGGTCAGCGCTACCTGCAAGGGTGTAGGGAGCTAGTCGAACCAGAGCCTATGCAACCACTCACTTTTCTGTAATCAATAAAGTTGTGGCCTAAATTCTGCCAAAAACCAAAACTAAATGTATCTTTATTTAGGGGGGAGGTCTCTGCGTCTGAACACGCAAATAATAACATTTTTACTCGACTACCTGATTCCATTCAAAATTCACTATAATGGTGTCCTCCTGCAGGTGGAAAATGTAAATCAGATTAGTGTTGTCAAATTATCTGGCGGAAAGAATGGATCCAACTCATATTGGAGTTTCACTTGAGTACAGAATGGAATGGCCATATGAAAAGCTTTCTCTGGGCACATCTACACCTTACATTAAAGGCACTCTTATACCACTTTAACAGCATCCCAAAGCATCCTAGGAACTAGTTTGCTGAGAGTTGTTAGGGGACTACCTACTCCCCGCAGAGAGCTATACTTCCCAGATTTCCCTGGGAAGAAGGGTTGATTGTTAACTCTGCAAACGGTAATTCTGTGAGATGATAGGGGTTTCCTCCACATACTTAACAAACTACAGTTCCCAAGATACTTTTGATGAAACCATGACCATTTAATGTTGTATAAGAAAAAATACCCTCCAACTTTTCTCTGGTGGAAATAGGGATGTCCTATTCTGTAATAATAATGTCCTATTCCATAATATTATTTATAACCCACACATCTGACTGAGTTGCCCCAGCCACTCTGGGAGGCTTCTAAAATCTATAAAAATGCAATAAAACATTAGACATTAAGAAAACCTCCCTATCTATACAGGGCTGCCTTCAGATGTCTTCTAAAGGTTGGCTCAGGGACCACAAACCTCCATACCCTCCAACATTTCTCCACTGAAAATAGGGACATCCTAAGGAAAAGCGGGACATTCCTGGATCAAATCTGAAACTGGGACGGCTTCTGTAAATCCGGGACTGGAAAATAGGGACACTTGGAGGGTCTGAGGGTGCTTTAAATGTTTACAGAAAATGAAATGTCCCTTGGTCCTGGTAGGAAACGACAGCTCTGAGCATCTTCAGAACCATGACCTTCACTGCTGGACCATTGTTGTTGTTCAGTCGTTCAGTCGTGTCCGACACTTCGTGGACCAGAGCACGCCAGGCACCCCTATCCTCCACTGCCTCCCGCAGTTTGGCCAAACCATTAGTCTGACTATATTAGCTTGCCTATCTAACAGACTAGACCACTAGAAATAAGAGGTGCCAACTTGAATAAAATAGGAGGGCAGGTAAGTCCTGATGTGGTACACGCACACCTTTTGAATGGCAATGCCCATCAATTTTGGGGGGACGGCTGGCCCCCTCAAATATTTTATTGGGGGGCTCAAAGGGACCTTGGCCCCTAGGAGTTGGCTCCTATGCTAGAAATGATGTTTGAAAAGGGAAGCTTAAGATATGCCATTTTGTTTTTTGCAACTTTCCCTTGAGATCAGAACTGGCTTCCCCGATCGGACAGAACTGCAACGCTGGCATCTTGGCAGGTGTGTCTGTGCCACTTCCAGGAAGAGTAACCAACAAGGTGGCAGGGCCAGTTTCACAGCATATGACTAATGTACATTACTAATGCTGGATATAACCCAAAGGTTTAAAAGTCCATATGTGTAATTTTACAATGTTCAGTTTTCTATATACGTATTTTGTGACCTGTTATGACCTGCTAGATATTTTTACTAGTTTCTGAGCTAGTAAATAATTAGCAAAGCTACCGTCAGCTGCTGTGCTTCAGGAAGCAACAATCTGCTTTTTAAATCTCACTAAAATCATCCCAATGGAGAAATTTCAATATCTGAGTTCAAAGCACTCATTCACAGAAACTCTATTTGTATGATGGGCCACTTTCATTTGGTGGAAAGGACAACATTAAAAAACGAAAGCCAAGTAAATTAGACTTACTCCATTACATTCCGATGAACTTATTTCTCTTTAATTAAAGAGACAAATTGTGGACCAATGTGATATTAGGTTTTGTTTTGTTTTTAAACCAAGATATTAAGCCATAGACTCCAGGAGCACAATCCAAAATTTGGTGGTGTAGGGGTTAGAGAGTTGGACTAAGACCTGGGAGACCAGGGTTCAAATCCCCACTTAGCCATGAAGTTCCCTGACTGACCTTGGGACAGTCACTGCCTCTCAGACTGACCTACTTCACAGAGTTGTTGTGGGAAATAAATTGGAGGAAGAGAACCATAACATCAAAAAAATGCTTTCTATTGTGGTGAATTCTTTTGCAGCAATGTGCATAAAACTATGTGTATGCTAAAATGCTGGTTAATTTGCACGAGGACTTTGCTTAGAAAAAGAATAGCAAACCGATGTGGAAAAGTGGAAAGTGGAAAAACAAGATTGTCACATTTCCCCACCCCTAAGTGTCCGAGGGACTGTCCCCTTGTGCCGTAGATTCTTGCAAAAGGCACTTGGGAACCCTGCAGAAGGGATTTTGAAAGGTGGCTGGGATATCCTACCTGTCAATTATGTGGTGGCATAGTGACGTTATCTGATTGACAGGTGGGTTGACCCATCTGCCTGTCAAAGTTGGCCCATGGGGTGGGGTGAGAGAAAGATCTAGTCTCCAGAGTCAGAAACATTTTTCATCCTTAGCTAGATAGATTGAGAAAGAAGAAGCGGGCCTATCAATAGCAAAACTGGGAAGCCAGATAAGATGGGGCAAGAGAAGCCCAATGAAATGAAAAATAGCCCCATGGTAAGTCAAGGCGCAGGTGGCGCTGTGGGTTAAACCACAGAACCTAGGGCTTGCTGATCAGAAGGTTGGCTGGTTGACATATCAGGACTTATTGGTTATTGGAGGAAAAAAATAACAAATTAGAATTAAAACCATATGAGAATCTAAAAGGCACAGTAAACGATTGGTTTACATATTACCAACTTTTTGAAAGGTATAAAATGGATAGTAAATTAGGTTTTTGAAAAAGGGCCATCTCTAAATTTCAATTAGAAGTAGTAAATTCTAAAACTAAAACCCTTTCAAAAGCATATAAGTTATTATTGGACTGGACAGTAATGGACGAGCAAGTTAAGTCCACTATGACCACTGGGCTCATGACGCACTGGGCTCAGGATGTAGGCCACAATATAAATGATGGTAAGATGGGAAAAAATCTATGGAGATCTAGTTGGAGTTTCACAACATGTAATGTAATTAGAGAGAATATGATATAAGAGATGTTTTATAGATGGCATCTCTCACTCCTTATAAACTCTCAAAAATGTTTAAAAATGTGAGTAACATCTGTTGGAGGTGTAAGGAAGTTGGAAACTGGTACCACCATCATCTGGTGGGAGTGTGGTAAAATAGCAAATTTCTGGAATGAAATACATTCAGAAATAGAAGAAATCTTTTGGAACCAAATTCCCCAAAACTCCAGAGGCCTACCTCATAGGGCATAACCATACCAGACATACCGAGAAAAATGAGGAATTTTTTCTTATGAGGAATTTTTTCTTATATGCCTGCAACTGCAGCAAAAATCTTTAATTGGGGCTAAGTGGAAAAGTGCAATAATACCATCTAGGAGGGAATGGCTACACAAAATTTTAGAATATATAGAACTTGCATATCTCTCAGAAAAGATAAAAGATAACCCGAGAGAAAAGTTCATTGAAGAATGGAGCAGCTTTATGCAATACCTAAAGAAAAAATGCAGTATTAACACAGTACTAGCTTTGGAATAACCCCTGTTATTTGGAAAACGACATAGGAATTAAAAAAGCACACAAGATTAAACCACCAAGAAATATAAGAAGTAAAGTAAAAGAGGTCGGTGTCATAATTTTATTTATGATGATCAATTTTCTTACATATTTTAATGAAGAGATTGACAGGGAAGTCGAAGAACGACATTATTTAACAATTTAGTCTTACCGTGGTAAGCGGAAGGCTAGAAAGAACAAGTTTATATATTTATATTATAAAACAAAACAACTTATGTAATAAAATATATTGATTGATTGAAAACGAGTCTGGAAGATATTAAAATATTTGGATATATGTATATGTATTGGTATAAGGTATTGTAATTGTATTATTGTAATTGTAATTGTAATTGTAATTGTATGAATGTAACTGGATGTGTATATGTGTATGTGTGAGTTATGTGCAAATGGAATTGTATAATGTATCATAATAAAAAAAAAATAAATTAAAAAAAAAAGAAAAAAAGGTCGGCGGTTCGAATCCCCGCGATGGGGTGAGCTCCCGTTGCTTCGGTCCCAGCTCCTGCCCACCTAGCAGTTCGAAAGCACGTCAAAGTGCAAGTAGATAAATAGGTACCGCTCCGGCGGGAAGGTAAACGGCATTTCCGTGCGCTGCTCTGGTTCACCAGAAGCAGCTTAGTCATGCTGGCCACATGACCCGGAAGCTGTACGCCGGCTCCCTCGGCCAATAAAGCGAGATGAGCACCGCAACCCCAGAGTCGGACATGTCTGGACCTAATGGCCAGGGGTCCCTTTACCTTTACTTAAGTCAAGGCCTATGCCATTGTCCCAATGAGAAGGGTTTTTTCTTTCCTGGATGTGTTAATCTGCTGGAATAACCTATGAATGAAGTACACCCAGAGCAGCTGGCAAGTAAAATCTTGATGAGCCAGAAGTAAAGGCTGTGGATCACGTCAGCACATTGTGGAAAGCCTTTGAAAAAATGGGTTGAGCCAGGACATGGGGGTGACATGTAATCCCATACAATGTGTGATCTCATATAATCAAAAGACATGGTTCAGCACGCCATAATTCAAAGGATGGAGGAACTTGTGAGCTCACCACATGAAAAGGGGTCATGTGAAGTAGCCTCGAGACACTTGGTCAGGATCCAGGAAGTCTAAAGCTTCAGACCTCGGTTTTGTTTCGTATTTGAGTCATTTATATGTCTGTGTGTCAGGGACTGTGCTGAGAAGAGAAATGCTGGGAAATACCGGATGAAGAGTTCCGAACATGTGAACAGAAACTACATAATGGAGGTGTCAAATGCACCTCTTTAGGAATGGAATTCCAAAATGGACATGAAAATCATAAAATGCAATACAACAGTATGCAATACAATATAAGGCATAAAATAATTTAAAAAAAAATGGAACCAATATGACTATGAAAATTTAACGCAGACATCACCGACCACCTCTAGGAACATCACAGACCACTAGTGGTCCACATTTTGGGATCCCCTCTCCTATCATTACAAGCTGTGCGTCTGAGCCACAGGGGATCACTCAGAGTGACTCCCGTCCTGAACTGATGGTGCGACCAAAATATAAAATATTTTCCAGACTAGGAAGCTCTGCTCAGGCACACCTGTACACTGCATGGAATTCTGGGTACTATGTAGGCCGTTGGCCAGGCCTGCTGGGCTCCACACAAACTGAGCCTACACCTCAGTTGCCAACATCTTCTCTCCTTATTTTATTTTTTAAACCACCTCATCTTTCTGCACCTTTAGCAGTAGCTCTTCCTGGAGATCTTAGCAGGTGATAACGCTTTACCTGCATTATTAAAACAACTGTTGAGGCACAAGAAGAGGCCAGTTCAGTTTTTTCTCCTGCGGCCAGTTGGCAGCCTTATCTTACACTTCCTGTTCCTTTAGCTATGCATTGTGGTGGGAGATCACAAATGACATGCCAACTAATTTCTGGGCGTTTCTCAATGGATTTCTTAGGAAAACAGCTCAAAAACTCTAGCTCTAGAAAACAGCCACCACCCAAACAAACCCCAGACTGGTTTTAAATCTCATTTGCTTTAACTTTGAACTGAAATAACTCTCGACTAAACCGGTTTGGCACTGCCACTGTCTGTGAAGTTGGCATTTCTGCTGGGCAAACGAAACAGCCCTCGGTTGCACTGTGCCTTGTTTACATCAGCATCATTGTAAATAATTGGCTTTTTTGGCAGGCTGCTTGGTGCCTGTGAACTTGCAGAATCCATCAGTGCAACAGCAAACCTTTCTTATTATCAACAAGCTCTTCACATCTTATGAGAAATAAGCAGCGAGTCGCAAACTTTGCACCGGGGAAATTTATCACAGCGGTTTTAATGAGCCACACTTAGATCAGTCACATTAGGGCTAAACAAATTGTTCTGTTAGAAATGGTTCCCAACGTAACTCAAGTATGGAATGTCTCTTCATAGCACAGAGATCTATTTTGGGACTACATCGGCCTCAGCATAAGTGGCTGGAAGCTGAATTGCTTTGGAATTAATATGCATAGATTAAAATGCACAATCAATAATTAAGTCTCCTTAGGCTTTCAAATGCACCCAAGAACATTTGAAATGAAGGGCAGCTCTATGCCAAAAAGCCAAGATTCACTCTCCTACTGAATACAGGCATTCAAAATGTTTATTATTGTGTTTGGACATTGTGCTTAGACCATAAAAGAAAAGCTGTGGTATGTTTCGTCAAGAGAGAAGAGGGAAAGCTGAAAGTTTTACTAACTAATCCTGCCAGGGGCTGGAGGTGAATCCATACCATGTCCTTTTAAGGCATCATGAAGTTTTGTGTTTCTTTTCAGTGCATCTCACAGCTTCACCCGCCCCCAAGCTATTCACATCAGCACAGCTTCCTTAGTGTCAGATTTGTTTCTGTTTGTATACACACCAAGGGGCATGAATGGGTGAGGATGTCATTACCTTATGCAAACGTGTTCACACCTAGAACGTAGTCAAATTAGGCACGCCTTAAGGACTTCAGTGCTCCTGCCAACCTAGCAGTTCGAAAGCACGTCAAAGTGCAAGTAGATAAATAGGTACCGCTCCGGCGGGAAGGTAAACGGCGTTTCCGTGCGCTGCTCTGGTTCGCCAGAAGCGGCTTAGTCATGCTGGCCACATGACCCGGAAGCTGTCTGTGGACAAACACCAGCTCCCTCGGCCTATAGAGTGAGATGAGCGCGCAACCCCAGAGTCGTCGGCGACTGGACCTAACAGTCAGGGGTACCTTTACCTCTACTTTTAAGGAATTCAATAAGTGTGGAGCTCCCTGCTAAAAATCTTCCAAGATAATAATGCCCACTCTCCTCATAAAGAGCTCTTAACCCACCTACTCTCAGCAGCCAGAAGCATCATAGCCAGACACTGGAGAGACCTGTCAGGAGTAAACATAGACCAATGGTATCAAATAGTATGGGAAACAACCCTATTAGAAAAAGTAACCAATAAATTGAAACTGACATGGGGATAAATAGAAGAAGATGCCTTCACCCCAGATGCTTCAGGTTACAGATGCTTCTGGTTACAGACTCCGCTAACCTGGAAGTAGTACCTCGGGTTAAGAACTTTGCTTCAGGATGAGAACAGAAATCACGTGGCAGTGGTGCGGCGGCAGTGGGAGGCCCCATTAGCTAAAGTGGTACCTCAGGTTAAGAACAGTTTCAGGTTAAGAACAGACCTACAGAATGAATTAAGTTCTTAACTCAAGGTACCACTGTACACAGCCCAACAAGACAACAACAAGAATCTGCCAACAGCATATGAATCAATCCGGTTAACCTGTTTCAAAAATGCACACACACACACACACACACACACCGCTCACACATGAAAACAAATCTCACTACAGCCAACTAAAGACAACCAACCACACCCTAGGCTACCGCCAACCCTTCTCATCACCAAGGAAATGTTGTTGTTGTTTAGTCATTTAGTCGTGTCCGACTCTTCCTGACCCAACACAAGTGAATAGTAAGAGAACCCACACAAGTGATGCTTACATAAAACCCCACACGTACGCTAAGTAGAAGAAGAGAAGCATAACCACCCCACCCCACTCACCACCCTCTCCCCCCCTCTTTTCTTCCTAACCTAACACTGTATGTAACACTAATGTCTCACAACAAATGAAATTGATCTGCAGAAAACACAGCTTGAAAAAAGAGACAATGCACGTATTTTTGTAAACTAAGAAATCACACACACACACACACACACACACACACAGATAGATAGTGTGGAGCTGATTTGAGACACAATGCATCCATCAGTAGTCTTTTATAATGAGGTTTCGGATAAACCTAACTGGGCACTGGAAAGGCAGTGAGTGCCCAGGAAACAGGAATGTAATCACAGCCAAATTTTGAATTTCCTGCGTCCTCAGAAGAGAAAATTCAGGTCTTATTGGGGGGGGGGAGTTGTTGCTCCTTTAAAGCCACTCTGAGCAAGGCATGGCAACTTATCAATACTCATTTTCAGCTTTACATAACTGTACAGATTCAGAGCATTCACAGATTGGAAACAAAAAAAAAATCCCAAAATAAACCCAGGACTTTGCTACCAAAAAAGGATGACTGGCAAAGTGACTCACTCGAGATAAAAGAGACTTCTATTCTTGTAGAAAGTTTCTTTTTTTTTTAATGTGAGTAACTCGGCTGCCATAATGAGTTAAATGTCATGCTTTTCATATTATTATTATTTTTACTGAAATGAGTACTAAGTTTCCTTCTGTAAATTTAATTCAGCAGGTGAACAACCTCAGATAGGTTGAGAACCACTTAGGATACAATTGTAACCCAACCCTGTTGACCATATATTCCCTCTCTCCACAGTTTATCAGTCATAGAAATATAGGAAGCTGTCATATAAATCAACCCATCACTTTATTATGGTCAATGAGCAGTACTGTTACCTTATACTAAGTCAGATCATGGGTCCATTGAGCTGAATAATGTCCACATTGAGAGGCAGTGTTTTAGGAAGGGATCTCTCCCAATCCTATCTAGAGATGTTGGGAATTGAGTGCGTAACCAACTGATCCCAATGATTTGAAATATTCTCTCCCCTTTCACAATTTTTCACATGTAGCTTCTGTTCCTCTTAACTGAAGGAGAATGGAAATTAAAAAAATAAAGTAAAAAGTGGGAGAAATTTTTGGCCTAGCATCAATGGTGTAGCATGGGGGCGGGGGGCGTGGCTCCAGGCACATTTTTTTTGAGGAGGCGCAACCAGGCAACCCTAGCCTGAATTGGCCCAATGCCACCAGCTCCACTCCCAGGTCAATCTGACCCAGAAGAGTAGGAGAACCGTGGCAACGCTGCCGCCCACTCTCCTCAGCTGTGGCGCGCCAGCTGTGGCAGCTCCAACCCGGAAAGAGGAGAGTCGTGGCAACACAGCCGCCCACTCTCCCTGGCTGCGGTGTGCTGGCTGTGGCATATCTGGGTTAGGGGGTCCATGCAGTCATAGAATATGTGAAAGGGGCAAATGTCAGTTGCTTAACCTTCCCTGTCTTGTCTCCCTCAGCCCCACCCATACCACAAGTGTATCCCTTGTGTGTTCGGCACAGCACCCTACAATACCAATGTCACTATGTTCCAGTGGTGTCTGCATTGTCACTGCCCTCTAACCCTAGGACCCTCGTACCTACGGGACCGCCTCTCCTGATATGCCCCGCGGAGGACCTTAAGGTCCATAAATAGCAACACCCTAGAGGTCCCAGGCCCTAAGGAAGTCAGATTAGCCTCAACCAGAGCCAGGGCCTTTTCAACACTGGCTCCGACCTGGTGGAACGCTCTGTCTCATGAGACCAGGGCCCTGCGGGATCTGATTTCTTTCCGCAGGGCCTGTAAGACAGAGTTGTTCCGCCTGGCCTTTGGCTTGGAATCAACTTGATCCCCTCCCCCTCTTTCCTTTTTCCTTCTGTGATGGAACTCCTATTTGGGGACTTCCCTGGCTTTTTCTTCCCACATAGGACTAGTCTGGATAGTTGGCCTTGGTGAAGATTTGATGCTTTCTTCCCCAAACATTTGAGTTTCTACTGAAATGAGGCTGCACTTTAATGTTCGTATTTTAATCTTGTTTTTAAGTTGTATTTTAATCAATTGTTTTTATACCTGGTGTTAGCCGCCCTGAGCCCAGGTCTTGGCTGGGGAGGGCGGGGTATAAATTATTATTATTATTATTATTATTATTATTATTATTATTAACCCTATAAGGTTGTGCTTTATCCTGTTATCACCAAGATGAGAACCTTACCAACAGCAGGTTTAGATCTCGATCCCTTTCTTTCAGGGATTAACTCCTGCAGAAAACCTAAGTTATGGGAATTCCTAAAGAGGGAGAGCGAAAGGGATGTTCACCATTCATATTCACCGACGCAGCAAAACCGAAGCTTTTTCTGGCTCTGCAGGATGGGTGATAACCAGCAGCACCCTTTCTCCAAGCCCCAGTGGCGTCAGTCTGCTTCTTACAGGTGCATGAGAAGGAGCAATTGTCTCCCTTGGCTCCTTTCTCTCCCTGGCACACCTACACAGGATGAGCCAGATTTTTTGCCCTGAGCAGCCTTTTATACTAAGTGCATCATCCAAATGAAAGCAAAGTCCTTTAATTCCACCTTGTCATTAAATCGTCACCCCCGTGCTTGAAATTATGTATTGCCCCTACAAAGGTTTAAATCTTTATATTAAATTTTTTTCCCTGCTCTCTCATTCTCTCTCTCTTGCTGTGAATACTTTAATGTTTGCTTTAAAAAAAAAACAAAACGAAACGAAACCCTGGTTTCACTGTAATAAATACTTTGCCTTCAAAGTTTTTTTAAAAAAGCCTTAAAAAAAACTCACACATTCCCATACCCTCCGTTTCTCAGATGAAAATAGAGACACTTCCTCATTCGTCATTCTCATCGTCACTTCTATGGGTGCTGCTACGGGTGTCCTCTGTCTTTGAGCTTTTTCCTCTCCTACTGCTGAGGCTCACCGGGTTCTGAGAGATAGTGGGTCTGGAATGCTTTCTAGTGACAATGTGTTTGCCAGCTGCTACTCCAGCTCTGCCTCCTCCTAAAAAGGTAAAGGGACCCATGACCATTAAGTCCAGTCACGAACGACTCTGGGGTTGCGGTGCTCATCTCGCTTTACTGGCCGAGGGAGCCGGCGTTTGTCCGCAGACAGCTTCAGGTCATGTGGCCAGCATGACTAAGCCGCTTCTGGCGAAACCAGAGCAGCGCATGGAAAGCACTGTTTACCTTCCCGCCAGAGCGGTACCTATTTATCTACTTGCACTTTGACGTGCTTTCAAACTGCTAGGTTGGCAGGAGCAGGGACCGAACAACGGGAGCTCACCCCATCGCGGGGATTCGAACCGCCGACCTTCTGATCGGCAAGCCCTAGGCTCTGTGGTTTAGACCACAGCGCCATCCATTTCCCCTTCATCTGCCTCTGAGCTGCGACCTCTCACAAACCTCTGTTGTACATCTATACTGTCTTCCTCTTCCTCCTCCCTGGAAGAGCGGACTCATCCACCATTCTTCCTCCTTTGCCCAGTCCCTGACAGCAGCACTGGTAGGGGAAACAGGGATGTCCTGGGATCAAATCAGAAGCCGTGGTGGCTTTTGTAATTCTGGGACTGTCCCTAGAAAATCAGGTCACTTGGTGGCTATGCATTCCAGACTCACTTTAGAAAGCATCTGGGATGGGGGAGCTGTGGTCCTCCAAATTTTGCTGGAATACAACTCCCATCATTCCTGTTCATTGGCCAGGCTGGCTGGGACAGATGGGACTTGGAGTCCAACATATCTGGAGGGCCGTAAGTCCCTCACCCCTGAAGCAGGGGAGCTGATTCAGAAACATGGGAGTGAATATCTCCCGATATGTTCCTGCTACTTGGAAATGCTTCTTGCCTCCTTACGAGGCGTGCAGACATGACATTTGCGTGGGTGGAGAGGTGGTCCTGCGGTGACTGATTTGTATTTGGCAAAGAGAATATTTTTATTTTTTCCTAGGTACTGTGACAGCTGCCTCCCCGTTGAGCCTAGATCAAGCTGACCTATACTGCAGCAAAATAATAAAATAAAACATGATGCTAATTACTGGCAGACGATTCACAGTGCGCTCCTGCTGTATATCAATGCTATAGTCTCAGTGGCAGCTGCGGATGTGGGTTCATTCCAGGACAAAGGCAAGTCGGTCCCAGGATGCCACTGGGGAGATTGTGTTGACAAACTGCAAGAGCTCTTTGTGAACAGCTTAGCAGCCATTAGTTTCATGCATTGTGTTGCATCCTGGCTGAGGGTCCAATCTGTTGAAGTGTGTGTGTGCGCGCGCGCATGCTTTGTGCGTGCAAAAGAACCTCCTGGCTGAGTTTGCGTCGGTGCATCTTATTTGCAGGAAACCTGATGCACACAGAGGCTTACTAGACAAACTGTTCAAGATATAGGAAGATTGTTCCTGGACTGTACTACTTCATACTGTGGGATGGGGAGTGCATATTCAATTGGAAAATATTAGCTAAATTTGGGGGCGGGGATATCCCTGCACGTAGAAAACTAAATATTTGGCATTCTCCATCTCCTTTCTCACTGTTCCTAATGTCAATTGTGAGCCGGTAGGTAGGACTTTTTTTGGGGGGGGGTATTTGTTTTTAAAATTAAAATGTAGAGCAAAATGCCTAGTAATTTTAGCCACTAACATTTCACACATCTCCCTTTTTTATGGAGGAAAGTCCAATTTTGCATTATTTCCACTTTGCTGTCTAAAGTGGCGTTTTCCAGGTACTGTGATACCATGTGATGAACTATTTGTCTAGAGAACCTCCAGTTGGTGTGATTTCTATGCCAAGTCTTTCCCAGTCGACGTTTTCTCCAAAATGTCCTCAGCGTTGGCCCTCAGAGCTTCTCTGCAGTCGGGTGTGGTGTTGGCCTGCAGCTAGGCCAAGTCATACTGAACTTGTTTAACCTGGCACAGGTGGTTTTCGTTGTTTGCTTCATCGCCAGTCTTGTTAAGCAAGAACTGCTGAATTCTAAATGCAGACATGACCGGAGCTGTCTGCTACATCGTGTTATTTTCTAATAACCCCTGGCCTATACTTCATTTCAGATCATCACACTACTAACCAGTGTTATTACATACCCTCCAGCTTTTATCAGATGAAAATAGGGACGTCCTTTTCCGTTGTTGTTGTTGTTGTTGTTGTTGTTGTTGTTGTTGTTGTTGTTGTTGTTTTATACCCCACCCATCTGACTGGGTTGCCCCATCCACCCTGGGCAACTTTCAACAGATATAAAAACATAGTAAAACAATAAAAATTTTTTTAAAAAACCCTTCCCTATACAGGGCTGCCATCATCATCATCATTAGAATTTATAGATCGCCCTATACCTGGAGATCTCAGGGGTCTGATTACTCCATACGCATCAACATTTCTCCAATGAAAATAAGGACGTTCTATCATATCCTCCAACATTTTGCCGATGTAAATAGGGACATTCTAAGGAACAGCGGGACATTCCGGGTTCAGATCAGAAACTGAGACGGGGCTGTCCCTGGAAAACAGGGAGACTTGGAGGGTCTGTTATTATGCCCATATTACAGGTGTGTGTTGTGGGGGGTGAGGCTAAGAGACCAGTAGCCCTGTAACAAAAAAGTGGCTGAGGGTCTACTTGAATGTTATGAAACGCACAGAGCTACTACCTTTTTGTCTCTAACCCCTTTCTTTCCTGTGACTTGCTGACGAAGCAAATGTGTGCCATGGCATCATTACACTTGCACTGCCCCTCGAAGACAGACAACAATGTAAGGTGGCAGCAGTGGAGCGTGCCTTGATTGTGCCCAGGGTGGGCGCGTGCGTGCCCATCGAGGGGACAGGGAGCAGCAGCCCAACTCTCACCATCAATGTGATGCCAGCCCCAATCTGCTTTGCGAGGTGAGGATCATCCCAGCCTCGTTGAGCGGCTTGGGGAGGGTGACATGAGATGGATGTGACAGCCATGCGCCCTTTGATCCGAGCAGACAGTGGCGGAGGAAGCCTCTTTGCCGCCCAGGGCGGCAGAGCGGAGGCACCCCCTGGGGGCGGTGTGTGGCGACGCGTGCGCCGTCACGGTGCACGTCGGATGCACTGCGCATGCCCGGTGCACT
The DNA here is from genome assembly GCA_900245905.1 of Lacerta viridis. Lineage (NCBI taxonomy): Eukaryota > Metazoa > Chordata > Lepidosauria > Squamata > Lacertidae > Lacerta > Lacerta viridis. The sequence goes on from OFHU01004649.1 coordinate 29,079, forward strand.
ACTGGGCATGCGTAGTGCATCCAGGCTGGCGCTGTTGCTCCCGCGGCGGGCCGGCGAGAGAGCGGTGGGTCGTGGGGCTTCCCCATCCGTCTGTAAAGAAGCACGAACGGGGTGCCGCGCAGGGGGAGTGGCAGGAGGGGCCAGGGAGTGTCACCCCCCCGGAACCTGGGGCGGTCCGCCCCCTACACCCCGCCTTTCCTACACCACTGCGAGCAGAGCCTTTTGCTTTGCAATAAAAGCAACAGCAAAAAGTTTAAAAAAAATAAAAAACTCAAGTTTCTGTGTCCGTGTTCCTCTCTCTCTCTCCTCATATAAAAATGCCCAGGACATATAATCTTTCTCTGAAAAAACACTTTTAAAAATTTAACACCCCCCCCCACACATTATATTTGGTAGGAAACTGGGTGTCAGTGTGACATGTGATGAAAACATTGTAGAAATTTTGGGCGCGTCTCTGAGCTTCTGGAACACGTCAAAGCATGTTATATAGAGCCAAAGGAGCTTGATAAAGCAGTTCATTTGGCAAGCTTACTCACTGTGGACGGTTTAAAAAAAATAGTTGTCGAGCGCCTTAAACTTAAAGCACCTTTCATGTGCCTCTAACTGAAACAAAATGAGCAGGTGTTGCTACATAGTTGAATGCAAGTGATATCCCTTTTCACCTGTGTAGGACTGTCCACAGAAAGAAAACCTAAACCGGTTTTGAAAATTTAGAAGCAGACATGCCAAGTTCTGGAATAACCACCAGATTTTCACAGAAGTGTCTTACTACACCCAGTGCTCATCTCGCTCTATACGCCAAGGGAGCCGGCGTTTGTCTGCAGACAGCTTCCAGGTCATGTGGCCAGCACGACTAAGCCGCTTCTGGCGAACCAGAGCAGCACATGGAAACACTGTTTACCTTCCCCGCAGCGGTACCTATTTATCTACTTGCACTTTGACATGCTTTTGAACTGCTAGGTGGGCAGGAGCTGGGACCAAGCAACGGGAGCTCACCCCATCGCGGGGATTCGAACTGCCCACCTTCCAATCGGCAAGCCCTAGGTTCAGCGGTTTAGACCACAGCGCCACCCGCGTCCCACTAGATAGTGACAAATCCTTTGGCTCTTCTCCCCAACCCTGAGAGTAAGATAGTCCTTCGGATGCTCCTTCAGATGCTTTGGTGTCTGAACGCAAATATTAGCACACTGGAGGCAGCAGAACTCCTCATCTCATCGCCCTAGATTATTGCCCAGTGCTCCCCATAGCCCCACTGCAAGTCATTGGAAAGGCTGTTGCATTTGAAACTTTCTCATTCAAAACATTGTCTTTCCACCCTGAGTACTTATTAAGCCAACCTGCCACGACCATCATAATTAGCAGTCATTCGTTTAACTCGGGAGCTCTAATGCTGTGCCAAAGCATGGAAATTATATGCGATTTGACTGCCTAGGGCAGGAAGGAGACAGGAAATGAAAGTCCCATGGTGTCAACACAATTGTTGGAGTGATGCCAACCCAGGTACAGCTTTTGCTTCAGGGAAGCTTACAGCACTAGGGAAGTTACAGTGACACACACAATGATGACACCGTGGACATGCCTTCAGAGGAGAACACTGTTTCCCAGAGAATTGGAAGAAATGATGGAAACTGTCAAGATGTAAAGGGTGAAAGTCTTCGCACATCATGTACCAAACACCAATCTTATGCTAGCCGCATGCAACATTGGGTTTGGGTTTTTTTTGTTTTTACAAATCAGCCCACTTGACTTAAGTAGATCTACCGGTAGTTCTTTTTCATGTGTAGCATTCAAATATATGTACCTGTTTACCCACCTAAAGCTGCTAAAGCTGACCATTATGGGATTATGGGAGAGCTAACCACATGCTCCTTGTCTTCCATTGGCGTCGTTAAAAGGACTTAGCATTGGCTCAGTGTCACCCTCGTGGAAGTGTGAAGTAATGCTTTTTGTTGCAAGCATTGCAAAAACTTTTCTTGTTTGTAATATGCTCTCCATCTCATAGCATGCACAAGAAGGGCAGGCCGAAACACACTCTCTCTCTCTCTCTCTCTGTCTCTTTCTCTCTCATACTGATTAAAGAAAAGAAATGAGGAAAGAAATGATGTTGGGAAACTGGAAAATATCATGAAGAAGAAGAAGAAGAAGAAGAAGAAGAAGAAGAAGAAGAAGAAGAAGAAGAAGAAGAGTTTGGATTTGATATCCCGCTTTATCACTACCCGAAGGAGTCTCAAAGCGGCTAACATTCTCCTTTCCCTTCCTCCCCCACAACAAACACTCTGTGAGGTGAGTGGGGCTGAGAGACTTCAAAGAAGTGTGACTAGCCCAAGGTCACCCAGCAGCTGCATGTGGAGGAGCGGAGACACGAACCCGGTTCCCCAGATTACGAGTCTACCACTCTTAACCACTACACCACACTGGCTCTCTGAAGAGGAGGTCACACAGAGGATGCATAAACAACAGTTTCAATGTAAAACAGTTTGTGCAGATAGGCAGAGACGCCCCCCCCCACCCAACCCCAGGCTGGCTCCCACGTGGAATAAAGACACACGACACTGTGTTATGGAATTAAAATTGGCCACAACTTCATTTAAGATTCAGATGTAGGGAGACCTTGGCTTAGGCCTTGGGCGTTTATCCCTCCCAATCCCCAGTTGGGGATCTGGGGAACATCAGGGTTATCCAGATTGAGTGGGGATTGTACTGGCTCTGGAGAACATCTGTTCAAGCAGAGAGCCTGCCCCCCAATTCGCCACAACCAACGACAGCCTCTTGGCGTATGACCAATGACTCCCCTCAGAACAATCCCTTTAACGGGGAACCCTGGGGTCACCGCCGCATGTGGGGCATGGGTCACCGCTTCACGCCCCTCCCCCAGTTTAGGGAAGAAAGACTAAAGGATTCTGCCCAAGGTCTGAAGCCACCAAAGTTGTGACGTTTTGCTATGGGGAAGGCAAAACCTGCCAATGCAGGGAAATTCCTTTCCGGCCCTTTAACAGCGACCAATACATAGCAGTGCCATAATACTTGTGAAGAAGAAGTTAACCTGCAAAAGAAAGCTTAACTGAGGGAGGGCGGGGTGGGAGAAGCTCTGGAGCCGACTGTGATCTCCCAGGTAAGTTCCACCCTCTATTGTGTGGGGTAGGGAAGTCCCACCCTCTACCTGCCCAACTCCCCTGGCAACGCCTCCCCCACCAGGATTGGTTGACTGTCCGAGGTTGGGCGGGAACCTCCAGGTATCCAGCCGGGGGGGGGGCGATGCCAGGCAATACTGCTGGGAGCCGTGTAGGATCAGGGGTGCTGCGCGCGGCCATGCAAAGTACGCCCCCCCATTTGATGTGGGGAGCGGTCATTGCGGAGGAAACAAGTGATGCAGCAGGTTGCTGCTTGCAATGCAGAACTGAAACCGAACAGCGCGCTGCTTAAAGGTTGTCTCAGCAGTTCCTGGTATGGCAAGCTAGGAGGGCCAACTACACTTGAGAAATCCCATCACAGATCTGTTATGTACTTATCTCATTAAGACCTACTTGTGGAATACTTCTCCAACAGATTATTGTGCATGGGTGTGAGACACGTTCAGGCCCCCAACAAGAAGCCAAATTTTACAGCTCTCGTTGACTCCGCATCCGTCACTTACGTAGCAACAAGAACTTTAAGCTTAACCTTCAAGGCAAAGTTCCTTTTCTTGGTGAGCAACAAGGACCAAGCAATCTGGAAGAAGACCACGAAGACGCCCGTCACAATTCTCGACTCCCAGCAGATTCAGCATTCCCAAATACCCATTTGTATGTGTTCTGAGAAAGCATGTGGTAATAGCCTTCCTCAGACTAGGGATGAAGGAGAATTTGTTCATCCCATATATTTTATGTGAATTGGCCTAATATGTACCCAATACATGGATTGGCATCCTTGGGATTTCGCACTTCTCTGAATTTTGAGAATCAGTTCTTGGCTCAGAAAATATACCAGGATACATAAAACATTCATATTTTATAGAAAGCATGTTTCCAAATGTATATATTGGCACAAAATATGTTTTGAAATGCTGTAGGGTGGTGGTGTATATATTTAAATATGTGTTTCAATTCAAATAGATTTGTGTGTGTGTGTGTGTGTGTGCGTGTTTCTCTAACACATTACAAGTTGAAGTCCAATTGGGATGGATCAGATCCCGGAATGAACACATGCAATACTCACATTGCCTATTCCGTCAATGGACTGCAGTGGGGGCAGGTGGAGAATTGGACTACCATATTAAAAAAAAAATGCATCAAGTAAATGTTGTGAGGTACAATTCTCATCTCTGATAGACTGGCTCCCCAGGGGAAAGGATATTTATTTATTTATTTATTTATTTATTTATTTATTTATTTGGGGGCATTTAATTATGTTATTCCCCATCTGTGATATGAAGTGCTGCAATCCCAGGGGGAGTGTACCACATCCACTTTTCTTTTTTCCATGAGCATGTGGGATCTGCTGAAAGAAATGTTTGTTATTCAGTCCAATCTTCAAACCGATCGCATTGTGCATCCTTCAAATAAAACACCTCTCCTGCCAACTCGCTTAACTGAATGCTTGGTCCATATTATTGTGTGGCTTGTACTTATTGTTATAGGGGACGCTTGTGGTTGATCAAGGCGAACTTGTTACTCTCATCTATCACTGTCACTTTGGTAAGCAATTTAAATAAATGTATGTGTCCTTGGTGGAGACACCATTGTGTTCATCGGAGGCTGGCTCCAGAACAATTAAACTGGGCTGGGGAGGGTCACTTTGATAAATTGGCGTGAGCAGATGGCAGACAGTCTGCGAGTTTTCGGAGAGAAAGGCATTTCTTCCAAGGAATTACTTTGGGGACTGTGTCATAGAGGAGATATTTCTCAGAAAGAAACTCATAGGTTGCTGCCCTCAAAAGATAAATGGAGTACCATTGGGAAGCTGAAGTGGTCGAGAAATAGTGAGCAATTCTTATTCTACGTTTACTGAGAGGGTAAGTCCAATCGCGGATGACTCTGGGGTTGCGGCGCTCATTTCGCTTTACTGGCTGAGGGAGCCGGCGTTTGTCCGCAGACAGCTTCCGGGTCATGTGGCCAGCATGACTAAGCCGCTTCTGGTGAACCAGAGCAGCACGGAAATGCTGTTTACCTTCCCGCCAGAGCGGTCCCTATTTATCTACTTGCACTTTGACGTGCTTTCGAACCGCTAGGTGGGCAGGAGCTGGGACTGACAAACAGGAGCTCACCTTCTGATTGGCAAGCCCTAGGCTCTGTGGTTTAGACCACAGCACCACCCGCATCCCACATCTAATAATATAGAGAATTATTATTATTATTATAGTAGTAGTAGTAGTAGTAGTAGTACCCCGCCCATCTGGCTGGATCTCCCCAGCCACTCTGGGCGGCTTCCAACAAAAATAAAATACATTAAAATATCACACATTAAAAGCTTCCCTAAACAGGGCTGCCTTCAGATGTCCTCTAAATGTCTGGTAGTTGTCTATCTCTTTGACATCTGAAGGGAGGGAGTTCCACAGGGCGGGCGCCACTACCGAGAAGGCCCTCTGCCTGGTTCCCTGTAGCTTTGCTTCTCGCAGTGAGGGAACCGACCAGAAGGCCCTCGGCGCTGGATCTCAGTGTCCGGGCTGAATGATGGGGGTGGAGACGCTCCTTCAGGTATACAGGACCAAGGCCGTTTAGGGCTTTAAAGGTCAGCACCAACACTTTGAATTGTGCTCGGAAACGTACTGGGAGCCAATGTAGATCTCTCAGGACCGGTGTTATGTGGTCCCGGCGGCCACTCCCAGTCACCAGTCTAGCTGCCGCATTCTGGATTAATTGCAGTTTCCGGGTCACCTTCAAAGGTAGCCCCACGTAGAGCGCATTGCAGTAGTCCAAGCGGGAGATAACCAGAGCATGCACCACTCTGGTGAGACAGTCCGTGGGCAGGTAGGGTCTCAGCCTGCATACCAGATGGAGCTGGTAGACAGCTGCCCTGGACACAGAATTAACCTGCACCTCCATGGACAGCTGTGAGTCCAAAATGACTCCCAGGCTGCGCACCTGGTCCTTCAGGGGCACAGTTACCCCATTCAGGACCAGGGAGTCCCCCCCACCTGCCCTCCTTCTGTCCCCCAAAAACAATAATAATAACAATAGGAATTTGTATTGTGAATTTCATGTTCTAAGTGCTTCACATGCCATATTTGCAACTCTTCCAACAAACCCGTAAGTTATGTCCATATTATATTCCATATTGCAGTTGCGGGACAGAGGTTGAGAGAAAGAGAGGGGCTTGCCCTAAGGCTACCTAATGACTTCATGGTACAGAAGACAGCTGTTGAAAGTCCTATTTAAGCATTCAGGTAGAATACATGACACACAAAGCTTGTAGTGGCGTAGGAGGAGTTCTGGCTTGTGCACAAGGACATTGGAGGTGGCACATAGCTGTCAACTTTTCCCTTTTCTTGCGAGGAATCCTATTCAGAATAAGGGAATTTCCCTTTAAAATGGAGAAAATTGACAGCTATGCATATGAGTTCTATGCAGTTTGTGCCCTCACATGTTTGGTTGTATAGGGCTTTAATCACTAGAACTGCATAATTTCTGTGTGGTATTATGCGCTGTAAATATATATATTTAAATCAATGCAGGATCATTTAAACAACCTCTTTGGTTGGGCTATCGTCAACCAGGCACACTTTTGCTTCTCCTCCCGAAGTTTCTAACGAATGAACCAAGGGTCTGGCTTTGGTCTACGGTTGGTTTTGTATGTTAACCTCTGCTCAGATCAGTTTTCATATCTCCATCAAGAGCTATGGTTTCCCTCTCACCAGTGTTTTGTTCTTGGGACAAAGTATTAGGCTCCTGTGAAAACAATTTTCTTCCAGAAATTTAGATACACAGCTATTGTGATCTACGGGGGTATACCGTGGTTGCAAGATTGTCGTGGGTACCTACAGGATATATTTTATTTGAAAAAATACAGGATAAAAACCTCATGTTGTTGTTGTTTAGTCATTCAGTCATGTCCGTCTCTTCGTGACCCCATGGACCAGAGCACGCCAGGCACGCCTATCCTTCACTGCCTCTCGCAGTTTGGCCAAACTCATGTTAGTAGCTTCGAGAACACTGTCCAACCATCTCATCCTCTGTCGTCCCCTTCTCCTTGTGCCCTCCATCTTTCCCAACATCAGGGTCTTTTCCAGGGAGTCTTCTCTTCTCATGAGGTGGCCAAAGTACTGGAGCCTCAACTTCAGGATCTGTCCTTCCAGTGAGCACTCAGGGCTGATTTCTTTAAGAATGGATAGGTTTGATCTTCTTGCAGTCCATGGGACTCTCAAGAGTCTCCTCCAGCACCATAATTCAAAAGCATCAATTCTTCGGCGATCAGCCTTCTTTATGGTCCAGCTCTCACTTCCATAAAATGCAAATACAGTGGTTCCCCGCTAGACAAATAAAATTTGTTCTGCGAGTATTTTTGTCTAGCGGGTTTTTCGTCTAGCGATGTGGCAATGTAACCGCAGTTTTCGCTAGACAAAAAAAAAAAAGACAAAAATTTTTCGTCTTGCGAGGCAGCCCCATAGACTTTTTCGTCTTGCGGGGCAGCCTCCCGCTAGACGAATGCCTTCGTCTAGCGAGTTTTTCGTCTAGCGAGGCATTCGTCTAGCGGGGCACCACTGTATACTCATCTGAGAACCATATCCATGACTGCCTCCCCGTTAACATGAAAACAAGAGTGGCAGGCTACAGCAGAGAGGCAGAATGAGTTGATTGATTTGGGTGGGGGGCAATTAAGGAGACGGAAATGATCAGATGTTTAATTACTATATTTAAGCACCATGGAAAATGACATTTCAGTTTTCTGTTACAAATGATTGGAACCTAGCAACCTTCCTGGGAGACTCATGTTGCAAAAATCAATGGTCCATTCTTGTGAACAAATTGCTTGACCTGAGTTATATTAACAGAGTGCAAGCAGTCTGTGTTGTCAGGAAATGCATGGATGTGGGGAGAAATATTCAGACATGATTTTGACCATTTCCATTTACTATTATTACTATTATGATCGCTACTGTTGCAACTACAAATACAGCTCCATAGCTCCAATATAACAGAGTGAACTACTGTTGATTCAGCAAATATTTCTCTCAGGGCTCTGAGAAAATGTGGAGAGAGAAGATTTACAAACTCATTTTAAATTGAAATGAGATTACCGTTCCTCTATGCAATTTCTGCAAGCCATAGGTCTGCCTCCAAATGCTTCCTTGAACCCTAGTTCAAGGCCAAGAATTTAAACTCTTGCATACGGCTGCAAAAAAAGAAAAGAGAAAAAAGGATCACATTGTGAAATGGGGGGACTATCTAGACTGAATAGTCCCAGTAGATTATATATCTGATACATTTTAAGATCAAATGAACTGCATGCATTGCAACATTTTTTGATACTTACCCAGGACAAATAATTTCATAATTCAGTTGATGCCATCGATGAGCTCGCTAAGTTGTTGGCAAGAAAACATAACGTGCCATGTTTGTAAGCTATGCCCTCACTGTGATGTGTGTGAAAGGTTGTTTGGCAAGACCCGGCAGGGCAGGAACTGGGAAATATGCTGGCTGAGAAAGCAAAGAGGCAGAGAAAGAAAGATTGCACGACTCATATGACCTGATGGGATCATGTAACAACTTGTGTCAAATAGCATAGAGCGTGGGAAGTCTAGGAAGTATGAAATAGTTGAGGAAAGAGATGGTGGAAGTTCGGTGCATGCGATCCCACCGCACTGAATATTTTCAGGAGAAAGGAGGAGAACTCCAAAATAATGCAAAGCAATATGTATAGGGAAACTCCACAAATCCCAGTATGTTTCAAGGGTGAGATTCTACTTTCTATTGGAGGGGTTAACCCTACGCTGGAAACACAAAGTATTGATGTTCAACGAGCTTTTTAAGTGGAGATATTTATGTCAGTGTGTATCTGTCTTGGATTCATAATAGTCTTTACATATGAAAGTGTTTTTTTTAAAAAAAAAAAAACATTAGAATTGTTTTATGTATGAAATTGTGTCAAATTGCTGATTTTCTTTTATTGTGAAAGATCACCTCAAGATATTTCATGGGAAGTGATTCATAGATGGAGTTAAATAAATAAATGTGAAATATGCTGTGGCTGGTGATACATAAGGGTAAGTTTAATCTCCTTACTACTACGCATTTGCGCACAGACAGCTTTCCGGGTCACGTGGACAGCATGACTAATCCGCTTCTGGTGCAATGGAACACCATGATGGAAACCAGCATGCACGGAAACGCTGTTTACCTTACCATCACAACGGTACCTATTTATCTACTCGCACTGGCATGTTTTCAAAGTGCAAGGTTGGAAGGAGTTGGGACAGAGCAATGGGAGCTCACTCCCTCATGGGGATTCGAACTGCCAACCTTCTCATCGGCAAGCCCACTGATTGGCTCAGTGGTTTAGACCACAGCGCCCCCCGCATCCACAAAACCAAAATTACCTCTCCAGTCCACCATCCTCTTTTCACAGTTGCAGGCTGGTTGCCTATGGGAAGGCCACATGCAAGACCGACTGATGGATGGATATTATGCAAATGCATATAATTTATCTATGATTCCAAACAAAGTCAGTTCATTGAAGGGTGGAGACTGCGCACAATTTGGGGCCGTTTGGTAATATGAGTCCTTCTTCACAACAGAGATGCTGCTAATCGAGGAGAGCCTTGCTTCACCAGAGCTGGGGAAGGAAACAAAATGGATTTGCTTTGACAGTTGGTCATGTAACACACACTTGACACAAGCTAGCAGCCCTAGCAGTATATCAAGGGGTGTTATACATGGTGTTGGAATTGGCCTTGCTTATGAAGCTGTAGGCTCCTGCGGAGGGTCACCGCTAAGAAGCCGCTGTAAATAACACTGTTGAGTTGCCAAGAGAACTCTCACCTTCCTTCCCCCAGTTGCTAAGAGAGCGTATGCTGTTCACAGGAGCCATAAGCTCTTCATGCCAGTCCAGGAGATAGATTGCGGCATTCACAAAATCACTTCTGAAGTCTCTTCTTCCCGAGCATAAATATCAAGCTAGAAATTCAGTAGGAAAGGAGGAAGTGTACATCGTTTTCCTCAGAAGAATTACAACCATGAACCGCTTAAAAAAAAAAAGATGAAGACTTTTAGCCAGATAGCACAACAGGGCCTCTATCATGAAGATTTATTTCCCATTTAGAAAGTCCCAGGGCAAAAGGGAAGCAAAGAAAGAGAAAGCAGTGAAAGCCAGCACACTGAGAGGGCTTAACGGATATATTTAACTCCCAACCTTACCCAGATTAGTGTGAAAGCTTGCCTCCAGTATTAACTAGTTGGACTGGTAAGAACATCATCATAGCTAATGGAAAAGTCTATGAAAGATCAGGGCTAATTCCACAGGCACTCAAGCGAATCTCTACAGACCCCAGAAAGAGATGGGATCGCTCAGAGCATGGGAGAACCCAACCCCAAAATCTTTTGAGCATTAGAAAGTCCACCATAAATTGGCTGGGGATCCATCAGTACATTAGGGTCTCCTACGACATTAGGGCTTGCTGATCAGAAGGTTGGCGGTTCGAATCCCCGCGACGGGGTGAGCTCCCGCTGCTCGGTCCCTGCTCCTGCCAAGCTAGCAGTTCAAAAGCACGTCAAAGTGCAACTAGATAAATAGGTACCGCTCCGGCAGGAAGGTAAACAGTGTTTCCGTGCGCTGCTCTGGTTCGCCAGAAGCGGCTTAGTCATGCTGGCCACGCTGGCTCCCTCGGTCAATAAAGCGAGATGAGCGCCGCAACCCCAGAGTCGTCCACGACCGGAACTAATGGTCAGGGGTCCCTTTGTGCTTTGCAATCAGGCCTTATGTTCAGTATGAAATGGCATCTTCCCCCTTGCTAACATCCAAAGACTTTAACATGGATACCTAATGGCTGACAATGAGCCTAATGTTTTAAACATAGTACAAGATGACACATTAAGACTACGGAGCACTCAAAGCACATAACGCTTGTACTCATTGGCCCGAGACGTTCAGCTTCATTATGTTTTTTTAAATATAATTTTTATTATTTTTATACTAAACTACTACAATAATTCTTAAACAAACATTTTCATACATTTTCCATTTGGCTATCAAGCCGTGACTTCCATCAGTCCCTTCGAATGGTTTTCTAATTTTTAACTTAACATTATACTTCTTTAATCAACCATTGCTTACATTATCGAAAAAAAAATTTCCCTTACTTTACTATCCTACTTACAATAATAGTTCTACACATTCACTACAAAACTTCTTGAAATCCTATTAACGTATTCAAATGTAAATTGTCTTTCAAATAGTTCGTAAACTTTAACCAGTCTTTGATGAATTTCTGGTCCCGCTGCTCTCGGATTTTCCCCGTTAGTTTGTCCGAGACGTTCAGCTTCATTATGTTTGTGTCATTGAACTCCTTAAAAGAGGGCTTGCACAGCCCGCCACTACTTCGTTTGTCCTGGCCTGATAAGTTGTGAGAGCAGAAGAGGGGGAAAGAAGAAGGAAAACAATTGTAGCATTAATTGCCAAATCACTGACCTTCTATTGTTAAAGCTATTCGAAAGGCAGCGACTATATCTTATAGCAGAGCTCAAACAGCAAATGGAGTGGAATAAAAATGATAAGAAACACTGATAATATAGTGATTTTAAAAAGTCATAAGCGCTTGGGTAGATAGCTAGGACTAGGATATGGAATCGAGTATATAGAGAACAAATTGCTTTTTGATTCATGCTTGTAGAATTTCATATTCAAAAAGATTTAGACTAGCACCCATGTCCCTAGCATTGTAGGCCCCACCTGTTGTCTGTTTCCCTTCCCCTACACTAGGGGTGGAGAACCTGGGGCCTTTCATAGGGTCTTGGACTTCCAGCTCTCATCATCCTTGACCATTAGCTATGCTGGTTGGGGCTGATGGGAGCTGGAGTTCAACAACTTAAGAGGGCTATGTATGGTTCTGGTGGCCATTTTGTTTTGTTAGTGGCTGATGAGTAACAAGTTGGCTTTCGTGATGTTCAAGTATCTCGGTAAGGAAGATGCCACTGTCTCCAAAATGGCCGTGTATCTTATATTCTGTATGCTCTTCTTTCTATCTTTAGTTTCACACCCAAATACTAATAAGTAAGTAAGTAAGTAAGTAAGTAAGTAAGTAAGTAAGTAATGTATATTAAAAATAGGGAAGGAACCATTTTTGGGGGGGGTTGGGGGGGAGGAAACAAATAAAAATAATTCAGGGGATACATGAATTGTAAGTCCCAAAACAACATTTTGGAGATCTCATAGGTTGCTGAACATGGGATAGGATTAGTAATAGAAGGAACCAATGAGTCATCTCATGTGTTCATCTCATTTTGCTTTGAGAACTGAAGAGGGTTCCCACCTCAGCCATCGCATTGCAAAAGCATGGCATAGCTGTTCCCTTTGACTTCAGTTTGGCATCTGCATGGTCGCTGTTCTGAAGAGTGTGAGAAGAACAACATGAATCAAGCATTTTGGGAAGGTTGGTGGAGGGGCTATGATTTGTGCGCTGCCAGGAGCAAGGCTGTTTCACAAGCAGGAGAGACTTGCACAAGACTCTGGATATGTCCCATCTTGCCAAGCAAGTTACATACTTGTCCTCATTATAGAAGGGAACTTAGTTAATGTTGGCCATGGTTCAGAACAGTGTGGAGCATCAAAATCATGAAATGGGCTGATGAGATGGGGTCTCAGAGATGGGGCCAACCTCACCATTAGGCAGAGGGAGGCAGTCACTTCATGCAACAAATTCCAATGAAACAGTCCCACTGGCCATTTTCCCAGAGCCCTCTGGCTATTTTCCATCTAAGGATGCAGAGATTCAGTGAATGCCTTTGGTGATGCTTGGCTGCATGCTGTGAAAAGGGGCAGGTTTTTGTCAAGCTGATCTTAAAAGCACAGGAACAGGAAAAAGCCGATCTGTTGGCAGTCCCATTTGGGATTGTCCTGGTGGAAGTTATCTGCATCTATATCTATCTATCTATCTATCTATCTATCTATCTATCTATCTATCTATCTATCTATCTATCTATCTACCATCTATCTAATCTCTACAAACAGACACCCATTCATATAGAGGAGTTAACATTTGATTTGATTTGTTTAGCTAGGAGCCATAACAGTGTGGTTTTGTGTGTGTGTGTGTGTGTGTGTTGGTGGGAAGACATTCAGAGCTGAGCCACAAACTTGGCTCTTAATTTCTTGGCACTCAATGGAAATAGAGGAACATACAAGGCAACACAATCTTCCTTGTCCACCGGCAAAAAGCACACAAGTTCACCTGATGTGACCAAAAAACATCTGTGGCTAAACTCAGATGTTTTCCATGACATTCTTTAAATAGGGGACACTGGGTAATGTAGTGAACAATGTCTTATATAACCTTTTCTAGAAATCCCACAGAAATGTTATTTCTGGGACATGCCAGCCAGAAAGGCAGAGGACCTAACACACATAAAAGCAATTGTACATGGAGCCGTATAGAGGCATATGTATTGGGTTGCTCATAATATAGCCATTTCCTAATAGATGCAGTGGGTCTATTTCTACATCAACAGCATCCTCCTGGTTATGTATAGGAATTGTCATTGGCCTTGCCTCAGAAAACACTTGATGTGGAATTTCCTAGAACTCTAGAGATCAGTGACCTGCCAATCAAACGTTAAAACAGATCAAAGCAGTGAAGAAAAAGAGAGTGGGGGCCACAAAGATGGGATTAGCAGGATGTGATCATTAGCATTTGAAACCTACTGGAGGGCTTTGCCTACAGGCAAAGCCTGAGGCCAGATAAATATTTAAAGAAGCCCATATCAATGACTATATATGTTCCAAGGTCATTACAATTTTTAGATCACGTCGGATGAGGTCATGACCTTTGCACCAACTCCTAGGGAGAACCATAGAGGGTTTCTTTTTTTTCTTTTGAAATTCTGTTTTGACATGGGCATTTGTTTCCTTGAAAATAATACGGAGGACAGCTTTTCTAATGCAATCAAGAGTCTTGCGCTGCCTTAAAAACCTGGAAATATATTGTGGCAAGACTTCATCATATGCACGAGCCAAGAACCTTCCTGGGCTGCAGAGTAATCACATCCAGCCCCTCCACACTTATGTAGAGTTATGGGGCCTGAAAGCACAGTTTCCTTGTGCCCATGAGATAATGAGAGAGAACAATTCTCCCTGGGCAGAAAATGATTCTTCCCAAAATGATAGTGTTGAATATTCATCAGAGCTTTTGTATTTCTGTATATAAATTAAATCCATGTCACTTACACGTTTGTATACCTGTTCTGTCCCATTTCTGCAGTTGTTGCTTACCATTTTACAAAAAAATGCATGGAAATTCAGATTTAGATATGCTTCTTTTAATCTAAACACACATTTCTAACCGTGTTTTCTCTTGCAGGAGGGACCGCAGTTCAGTTTCCTTGCAGAATGCCTCAGGTTCTTTCTCTGGTATCTCCTGGTTAAAACAAGTACAAGAAGCAGGACTGGGAAAGACCATTCTGTGGCAACCAGAGGCGCCAGCTTGCAAGGGCGATTGGGGAGCCCGACGTCATCAGCTCCATCTGGTACACAGGCTGAGACCCTACTGTCTCGCCGGAGTGGCCCATGCTCTGGTTATCTCCCGCTTAGAATATTGCAAAGTGCTCTATGTGGGGCTACCTTTGAAGATGACCTGGAAACTACAACTAACCCAGAATGTGGCAGCTAGATTGGTGACCGGGAGTGGCTGCTGAGACCATACAACACCAGTCCTGAAAGACCTACATTGGCTTCCAGTACGTTTCCGAGCACAATTCAAAGTGTTGGTGCTGACCTTTAAAGCCCTAAATGGCCTCGGCCCAGTATACCTGAAGGAGCGTCTCCACCTCTATCGTTCAGCCCGGACACTGAGGTCCAGCTCTGAGGGCCTTCTGGTAGTTCCCCACCCTGTGTGAAGTGAGGTTATAGGGAACACGGAAGAGGGCCTTTTCGGTAGTTGTGCCTGCCCTATAGAACGCTCTCTCATCAGATGTCAAGGAAATAAACAACTATTTGACTTTTAGAGGACATCTGAAGGCAGCCCTGTTTAGGGAAGTTTTTTATGTTTGCTGTCTTAATGTGTTTTTAATATTCTCTTGGGAGCCACCCAGAGTGGCTGGGGAAACCCAGCCATATGGGCGTTGTATAAATATATGATGATGATGATGATGATGATGATGATGATGATGATGTCACATATGTGACGTCGGGAGGAACTGGGGGCAGAACCAAATGTGGCAGCCATGCAGCTTTAATGGCCAGTGGCTCCTCCTTATGTTTTTGGTTTCTCCCACGCATGATAGCCGCTGCACCGATTGTTCCGCACTAACACGCAGAAGGAGAAGAAGATCCGGCCGGAGCTAGAGCCAGGATCCCTCCGCGCTCCCAAAAGCGCGCCAGGAAACCTCCTGTTAACGGCTGCAAGGCTGGTTTCCTGCCCGGAAAAGCTCGTTATTGCTAAGTTGTGATTGGTTTATGCTGAGTTGGTGACGCTGTATGATTTATCAATAAATAGCCCCTGCCTCAGTTTGAGGCGATGGAGAGCTCGCTCGCATTCAGTGAGTGCACTTCGACAACTGACTGCAGTCTGATTTATTTTGGCCTCCTTCTGCTTCTTCGGCCGCACCTTTTACTTTTCTTGCTGCCTATCGCTATCCTCTTCAGACCTTCTGCAACTCCTAAAACTCCTCACGACCTTCAAGAACCCTCATAACCAGTGGGAGCAGGCTCTCCAGCGACTGGTTATCCCGACACTCCTCCTCTTGGTGCCACCAATGGTGGGAGGCTGTTTTGACCCAGCTCTCCACAGCAGCAGCAACAGGAGGAGGAGGAGGAGAAAGAGCCAGCCATTGGAGCCATGATACGGTTGCCTCTGCTTCCATACTTTTTTGACATTTGGGGGACCCAGCTCCTACCCCTCAAATATGGGGGGAGGGGGCAAAAGGGCTCAGCCCTGGGAACTGGCTCCCCTGGTGGCAACCCATAGAGCTCCTCCTCTGTGTTAGATGGGGAGGTGGGGGCACCTTTGTCAGCTGACGGGTCTCATTATCTCATGGGCAACCTTTCAGCCTTCTATAGGCTGGTGGTGAATGTGTCAATAGTGGTTGTGTGGCAGACATGTGCCACTTTCTGTGCTCTGTCCAGGCAAGAACACAATGAAACCAAGTGAAAACACAAGAGGAAGGTGCCAGTGAGATGTTTAGCCCGAGGAGGGGTGCATGGATTGGGCACAGTTTTGAGGTCTGGATAAATATTTATATTATTTTTAATTTATTTATTGAATTTATATACCGCCCTATACCCAGAGGTCTCAGGGCGGTTCACAGAAAAGATCACAATATATAGAATCAAAAGAAGAACAATAACCCAATAACACCCCCCCCAAAAAGAGCCACATTTTAAAAGGGTATAGGATGTCAATCAGATCAACCAAAGGCCTGGTTAAAAAGGAACATTTTTGCCTGGTGCCTAAAGGTGTAATGAAGGTGCCAGGCGAACTTCCCTGGGGAGAGCATTCCACAGACGGGGAGCCACTGCAGAGAAGGCCCCGTTCTCGTGTTGCCACCCTCCGGACCTCTCGAGGAGGAGGCACACGAAGGAGGGCCTCAGAAGACGATCTCAGGGTCCAGATAGGTTCATATGGAAAGAGGCTGTCCTTGAGGTCTTGTGGTCCTGAGCCGTTGAAGGATTAATAAGTCAAAACCAGCACTTTGAATTGGGCCCGGAAACTAATTGGTAGCCAGTGCAGTCGGACCAGGTTCGGTGTAGTATTCTCAAAGCATATCAAGGCAGCCCAGTTAAAAACAGTTAAATCACTAAACAAAATAATTAAAAGGATATAAAAACAATTTAAAAGAAGCTCTTTCTCCTGAGCCTGGCTGGCTGCATTCAGCCACTGGACCTAAGGTTCCCCACCCATATGCTAGATGGAAGAGCTGCCCGACTTCTTATTGTCACAGGATCCCTAACTTTAGCATTTGTTTCCTTTGAAACACACGTCTCAGGTTGCAGCCCGCTGCGTTTCCCTTCATCAACATTTTCTTCTTTTCTTTCTTCTTCAAGAAGAACTTCAGTAGCTCTTTGACATTTCCAGTATAATCAACTGGCTGTCCAGCCCCGTATCTTTTGACAAATAGAAGCAATTCTAGGAATGGAGCCAAAACTCTCATCTCTTCCTCAGAATTAAGTAACTGGATTATGGCAAAAAAAGAAAATAGATGGTGAGTGTTTATTTTCAAACACTGGAACAGGACATACTAATATTTTGCAGTCCTTGATCCAACAAATAATGACAAACTCTGCGTAGAATATTATGTTACTGGAGGGTCCCCCCCCTTCCACTTTTGCAAAACAGGTTCATTATTTGCTTTCTGGTTTCCCATTTTCCACGTTCTGCCCACTCGACTCCTCCTCAGCGCTGGTGTTCTTACTACACATTCAGGGCTCCCTGTTAACATGGGAGCCAGAACATTTTGCCTGCCTCAGTCAAAATGCCACATTTATGTTGATGATGCTGAACCACTGCAAGGCAGTTATCCCTTGAAATTCTGCCCCGTTATATGCAGTGCCATGCAAAAATGCGGTTTCAATTCCACTTGCTTGTGCCTCAGCTGTGCTAAAGAGCCCTGGTCCAGACTCACCCCTGTTTTCCAGGGGGGTCCTTTGCAAGCTAAATATTCACTAAACCATTAAAGAGGGCACTAGGCACCATTCTGACTAAACATCAGGAAGAATTTTTGGATGGTAAGAGCCATTTGACAGTGGAATGGTCCCCCTTGGGAGGTGGTGGACTCTCCTTCCATTGAGTTTTTTAAGCAGAGGTCATGGATGCTTTAGTTGAGATTAATGCATAACAGGGAGTTGTATTAGCTGGACTAGGGCATCGCTTCCAACTCTATGATTCTATGTTGAAAACTTACAGATGAAGACTAGGGAGAAACAATTGAATCCAGTTCCTGGCCTGTGTCACTGTTGCACGTGTTGACACATAATTCTTTTACTGGTACATTTGATTTTCACAAAGATTAACATTTAAATACATCCAGGTTGAAGGACCTTCATATCCCCTTGGACTAGAAATCCCATCATCCCTGACTATTGGTCGTGCTGAGTCCAACAGCATCTGGAGGGCCACAAGTTCCCCATCCCTGAAATAGGTGTCTCAGCCTCCAACCCGTATGAACCCCCTTCTTCCTCTGACTTGTCTTCTGCATCCCATCACAATTCTCATGGCTCAGAGCCTTCCTCCTCTCATGCTTCCCTTGGAGGATTCCTCAGCTGTAGCCTCCCCCCATTCCTCCTGAAAACTACATGCATATGATTCCCAGCTACAAGTCTCTCCCTCCTTTAGTCTCTAGGCTGAGGAGGCAAACTTTATGACCATCAGAAAGACTGAGGTGTCACACCATTGATCTGAGCATTAGTCCAATAGGTGCAATATTGTTTGCACTAGGGGTTGAGGAACCTGCAACTCTTCAGATGCTGTTTGATTCCAGCCCTCATCCACTGGTCAAGGATAATGAGAGCTATAGACCAAAACCTTCTGGAGATCCATAGGTTCCTAACTTCCTCTAATTTGCAATGGTTGGTTAGGATCTCATCAGCTTCTTGCTTAACCAGAGATGCTGAAGGACCGTATGTCCTCCTCTGAGGTTCTTCTGCTGGTTCCCTAACTGCAAGAAGTGAAGTTTCAGGGAACCAGGCAGAGGGCATTCTTGGTGGTGGTGCCCTCCCTGTGGAATACCCTCCCTTCAAATGTCAAAAAGATAAAGAATTGCACAACTTTTGAAAGACATCTGTATTGGGAATTTTTAAATACTCGATGTTTTACTATGTTTTTTATATATGCTGTAAGCTGCCCATAATGGCTGGGGGAACCCAACTAGATGGGCAGGGTATAAATGTTGTTGTTGTTGTTGTTGTTGTTGTTGTTGTTGTTGTTGTTGTTGTTACTTCTGCAGGCAAAGCTTTTAGTCTTACCACTGAGTGTTGTTAAGAGCTTTTCCCTTTTCCACCTAATATTTAGTGCTATAGGGCTAGCAGTGGTTCTCAACCTTGGGTCCCCAGATGTTTTTGGCCTACAACTCCCATCAACCCTAGCTAGCAAGACTAGTGGTCAGGGATGATGGGAGTTGTAGTCCAACAGCATCTGGGGACCCAAGATTGAGAACCACTGCTAGGCCCTATAGCACTAAATATTAGGGGGGAAAGGGGAAAAGGCTGGCCTAGGGTCAAGGTTTATCCACTCTGTATCACGCTCTTGAATTCAATTCCAACTATAGATTTCCTTTATCTGAGTTTCTTGATTCTTCATTGCAGTATATTCTTGCTGGAGCGGGGAATAATATGCCAGTTGAAATCTACAATGCCTGCTCTGCAAACATTGATGACAATGCAGCATGCCATAAATCCTTTATAGAATTTACAGGCAGTCAAACAGGGAAATCCTTATGGCCAAAATTACATTCATTGGTAGTGCAACATGATCTCATTTTCGTGGGGATGTTTCCTATTGTGAATGGTGAATTGAATAAAATGAATCTATTCTTGATACAACCTTCCGATTATGGTTTTGAGTGTAGCCAGGCATGCTGGTTTTTTTGTTCCTTTTCCATTTATATATTTGGAGAGGAAAAGCAAGCAGTAGGGTTAGTTTATAAAGAGACATTCTACTCGCACTGTTGCAAGTTGTCAGGGATTGCCCGGCTACTCGTGAGGAGAGGGAGAGAGGAGGCACTACTTGGGAGCAGAGCCGGGGCAAGGGTTTTCCTTGGGAGGAGTAAGGGGAGAGAGGTCCTCCTCTCGAGGAAGAGAGGGACAGGAGGACTACTCGAGAGGAGGGGCTGGCTGGAGGTCCTGCTCTAGAGGAGGACTGGGAGAGCAGCTCTTCGCGAGAGGGGGGCTCTCTACGTTACAGGGAACCCCAGCCGCTTGTGTCGACAGACTCCTCCTCTTCTAGCCTTTCGCCTGAGCTCTCTCCAAGGGAGGGGGAGCTGCGAAGGCTTGGAGACTCTGGGCAAAGACCCAGCACCGCCAGCCAGAGAGGATCTGAGGAAGAAATGCCGCTTCCGGTGCCAGCACAGCATCGGGGGGTCAGGGGGCACCGCAGATGTCGTTTTAGGGTGCCGAGACTTTGGTGTTGGGCGGCAAACAGGAGAAGGGCACTTCCGGATTCTGCAAGTGACTGAGCGGTCATGTTTTGAACTAGCTCCACACTGTAAATAGTTATGCACAATAAATAGTTTTAGCTACTGAAGGCTCTGTCGTTACTCATGAGCAACTCTTGGGAAAACCCTGACACAAGTGTTTTGAAAATGCTGTATTCTCCAGGGTATATCAACCAAACCACAACTCTCATCGGATGTCAAGGAGATAAACAACTATCTGACTTTTAGAAGGCATCTAGAGGCAGCGCTTTTCAGGGAAGTTTTAAAAATTTGCTGTTTTATTGTGTTTTTCATATTCTGTTGGGAGCTGCCCAGAGTGGTTGGGCAACCCCGTCAGATGGGTGGCATATAAATAAAATTGTTGTTGATGTTGTTGTTGTTGTTGTTTTGTTGATGATGATATCATCATCACTGCCACCACCATCATCACCATCCCTGACCATTGGCCATGCAGATTCGACTAATGGGAGTTGTTAATCCAATGAAAAATTTGAGGGCTTCACGTTGGCCACTGTTTGTCTACATAGTAGGAAGTTGTGTCTGTTTAGAAAAAAAGACTCATAGAATTGTAGAGTTGGAATGGACCTCGTCCAACCCCCTGCAATGCAGGAAGCTCAACTAAAGGAATTAAAGATTGAAACTGGATAAATGGGTTTCAGACCTCAGTGCCTATTTTGCATGGTTTTTAGTTATGTTTTAAATGTACATGCTGGTTTCTTTTTTGGGGGGGTGTGTTTTAAACTGTTTTTGCCATTTTAATTTTACATCACAGTGAGACAATCATATAGAAGGCAATTAATAAATTATTAATCATCATTATTATTATTAATATTTTCCCACTAAGAATTCAAGGCAAAATATTCTGATTAAAGCAATGCTGTTTAACCACATTTAGTTGAGCATGTACTGCCACTGTTTTCAAAAGTTAAAGAAGAAGCACAGCAGGAAACAAAGAATGTGGGTTTTATTCAGAAATCATTTTGACTAATTTATGCAGGAATGAAAGCAAATCCTTTGATATAGTTTTGGCTTACTAACTTCGACAATGCTATTAATCTATCAGCACAAGCGAAAACATTACATTATTTAATATGTTAATGATACTTTGGGGAGGAAATCTTGTTTCTTCCCTCGAATGTATTGCTTTCAGAAGTAAATATGATTAAATTATTGGTATTGTTGACTGAATGAATTCCTAAGCTAAGCATTTGCTATTGCTGAAAATTAATTTTATATGCTTGGTAAGTGTCCTGGATAAGTTCTAGAAATGTCTGGGGGTTTTCTGTTAAATAACCATTGTAATAATGTCCTGGCATGCATTCTTCTTTCGCTGAAGAATAGAGTGCTGGAACAATGCCCACCTTCTGAAATTATAATGCAAAATTGACTCAGGATTATTAAAATATTCAAACTTGTAGCTTCAGGAGAAAATGATTATGTCTCTGATTTGTCAAAATGGAAAGAAGCTCATTCTATTTAAGTTCAAATATCACCCTAATGAAAATTCATGGCTGGCCAAAATCCATTCATTTTTCACATTGGACTGTTCTTGCTACTAGATAAAAAGTTATCCTAAATGTGCTATAGAACAGAACGGCAGCCGAGTTGGGGCCATTGTCTAAAACTGGAACATGTGAGTGCAATGACACCATTGAGGACATGCCCAGGCAGGTGCATGATATGACCCAGGAGAGCAGCAAAATAATTAAACCCTACAACGGTGATGCCTGTTGTTTTTGTCCCTGGAGTTTTCTTGGCAGGGATACTGGGGTAGCTTGCCGGTTCCTGCTCCAGGTGGATCACGTTTAGTCAAAACTCTCCACTATGAGCTGTCCATCTTGGGTGGCCCTGCACGGCATGGCTCATAGCTTCTCTGAATTATTCAAGCCCCTTCGTCATAACAAGGCAGTGATCCATGAAGGAGTAGTGATGTATGGAAGTGAGAGCTGGACCATAAAGAAGGCTGATCGCCGAAGAATTGATGCTTTTGAATTATGGTGCTGGAGGAGACTCTTGAGAGTCCCATGGACTGCAAGAAGATCAAACCTATCCATTCTTAAGGAAATCAGCCCTGAGTGCTCACTGGAAGGACAGATCCTGAAGCTGAGGCTCCAGTACTTTGGCCACCTCATGAGAAGAGAAGACTCCCTGGAAAAGACCCTGATGTTGGGAAAGATGGAGGGCACAAGGAGAAGGGGATGACAGAGGACGAGATGGTTGGACAGTGTTCTCGAAGCTACCAACATGAGTTTGACCAAACTGCGGGAGGCAGTGGAAGACAGGAGTGCCTGGCGTGCTCTGGTCCATGGGGTCACGAAGAGTCGGACACGACTAAACGACTAAACAACAACAACGGTGATGGGATAAAATCAAGCCAGATCTTGATTGTCAGCAGCAGGCAAGGCAAAGGTTAGCATGGCATTGGGTCCCAGGATCCGTTCATCATCCCACAAGCCCCTGGTTAATGGAATGGATCTGCCGGGTTTGGACCACCCCAAAGCTGTTTCATGGGAGTCGGACAGTGTTGAACATTGTTGTGGTGCAAGCCAAGCAAGCAAAGTCTCACTGGGCAACCTATCAAGCAGATACCCTAAGCTTGGAGGTGCCATGGTCAATCATCCCCTTAGGCCCCTTGTGGGGCCCCCATAGTATATTGATCCTGCCCAATGTTTTCCTATTTACTGGGACAGTGTGATTTTTGCAGCTGCTGTTAAAGTTGCAAAAAAGAAAACGAAGTACGGTTTGGGAAATGATCTATAATGAATTGAAGAAGATGTTTAAAATAACCTTGGTTTAAAAACAAAACAAAACCCAGAAGCTTTCCTATTAGGTATTATAGGAGTGGATTTATCAAGATGACAAAAGGAACTTATTTATGTATGTAACTACGGCCACACGGACACTATTAGCACAACATTGGAAAGAAGAAGGTGTCCCAGCGAAAGAAGACTGGCAAGTCAAATTAATGGAAAATGCTGAAAGGGAAAAATGACAATGAAATTAGGAGGAAGAGACGACAATGAATTTAAGGGAGAATGGAAGATGTTTATTGCATATATATAGAAGCATTGTATGCAGGTTGATACATTAGCAGGGTTTTAGGATTACTTGTAATTTTTTTAATGAATGGATAATAGGCAATTTAAATGGTTTTTAAATTTGACAATGGGCATGCAGTATGTTGACAAATAATGGAACCAAGGAAGGGACTGGGGGAAGTCAATTTTTTTAAATTATTTGATTTGGTTATTTGTTATTTTTATTGTTGTTAATTTTTCTGGAAAATTAGTAAAATGTTATCCAGAAGAAGAAGAAGAAGAAGGGGTTTTTCATCAGCTGCACGCCATAATCATCACAATTATAACAAACAAAGGCTTGACATATCTCGCTTTGCATGTCATGAGTCTATCTCATATATTAAACTCCAGTAGCTAATGAAAACAATTGCTTACATAAATGGACTTTTCCATGATATTCTAATTTTTCGAGTTTCACACACACACATTCTCTCTCAAGTCCTTTATTTTGGTCTTTCCTCCTCTTTCAAAACAACGTCCATGCTACTTTGGCAAAGTTTGATAACAGCAGCCTTAGGCAAATACATCAGGAATGTCGGCTGCCGAGGTTTTTCCACTCTGTGTCGACTCGGTGAGAGCGTTGTCACCTGCAGCCTTTCACGTGTCCTTAGAACTTTGCCATGTTTGATTTTCCGCTTCTCATTTGAGTTGCTTCAAGTTCACCTGTTAGTGTTGGACACGGTACAATTCTTCGGGACCCAGAAGCCTGTCATCTTGAGGAACACAGTGTTTGACAATGGAAACAGAATGCCATTATCTTGTTTTCAAGCAGGAAAAGAAAGGGCTCGGAAATGTGTTTGATGGCATTTAAACCTACGTTTTAGCCACGTAAAGAGCAAACTGTACTGTTAGACATCTCTTTCCATGAAAATTATCAGCCCAGGGCACTGAAAACGATGCCAAACCTTTGCTAAAAACAAAACAAAACCCTGAAACATATAACTCAAACACATTACCCTGAATCTACTATTTTTTTAAAAAAAGTTTTATGGGAATACTCACAGTTGCATAGATTTGTTCTTTGCATGTTGGAGAATTCAGGATAGGATCCCAGACTGGCCACCTGTGGCCTTCATTGTACGACCTATTTTTCCACTGCTGATAAATTATGGAAAAAGAAGTGAGGGCAAACCTCACCCCCGTTCTCAGGGGGGGGGGGAATGACCTGACTTATCTAGTGGCTTGGCTACAGTGGCCAACTTTTCAGATTTATATAATTTGTTTTGAATGAATTACACGTTTTGACATCGGCTCGGTTTAAACCACCGTTAGCCAACCTGTTGACTTGTTCAGAGCGAAGAAACTGTGTTAGGCTATACTGTATACCTTCTGCACACAGGGATAATGATTGGCTCAGGACTGCAATACACCAAGGACTGACTCTCCCCCTATGAACCCAGTGGTAAAGCTGCATGCTCTGGCACCGGGGGCGGAGAACAGGGGGGCGTGGCTGGCATGCGCCCCAGGGGTGTGTGGCGTGCGTCCCAGGGGCATGGTGTGCTGCACGTGGGGGTGTGGTGCCCGGCGTGGTGGGAGGGTGTGCCGCGATGGCACCCCCTCCCTGATGGTGCCAGCGGAGGTGCAGAGGTGTAGGAAGGTCAGGTGGTACCCGGTGCGGACAATTTCTTGTCACCCCCCCATTGATCCCCCCCTTGCAAAAATGGTTTTACATTATTTCATATTTTCTTACAAAGGAATAATAACAAGTAATAATAATAAAAAAACTTTTATTTATATCCCACCCTCCCCGGCCGAAGTCGGGCTCAGGGTGGCTAACATCAGATACATAACATTGGTATAAAATCAAACAATAATTAAATTACCTCCTAAAAACATCTCAAAATCAAATTAAAGTCTAATTAGATGGCTTTCCACAGGGTTAGGGTTGGGAACAGTAAGTGCTCCACTGAACTGAAATTTCAGCCTTCACGACATAGGAAAACAGCCAAGTAAACAGCTATTTTGGTGGAGGAGGGTCAAGATATTAACCAATATGCATGAAATTTCATATATAGCTATATAATCCCTAGTATAGTAAGATAAGACCTTTGGAGCAGGCATTTAAAAAAAGTTTTTATGAACTGCCCTAGTAGGGCAGTAATTGTTCCTTGGTAGTTTGTCACCCCCTCCAGTATGGAACGTGGGGCAGCCTGCCCCCCGCCCCCCATTACTCCGCCAATGCTGGGACCCCGCAATCATCATTGGAGGCCTTTATTTGTGTGCCTCCACCATGAGAGGTCCGGAGGGTGGAAACACGAGAATGGGCCTTTTCTGCAGTGGCTCCCCATCTGTGTAATGCTCTCCCCAAGCAGGCTTGCCTGGCACCTTCATTACACACCTTTAGGCCAGGCAAACATGCTCCTCTTCTCTGAATGTTTTCTATACGTCTTTCCCCACTCTTAATGCAGATGCGCTTGCCCCCCCAGTGTTCCTGTTTTTCGGGGACAGCCCCAGATTTACAGAAGCCATCCCAGTTTTCCTTAGGACATCCCTATTTTCATAAGAAACGTTGGAGGGTATGGAACAATATGGTTGAACAATAGCAGCAGCTCATACAGGTTTCTGCCCACACAGACCTTCCATGTGTCCCTGTTTCCAGGGACAGTCCCAGGTTTACAGAAGCCGTCCTGGTTTCTGATTTGATCCCGGAATGTGCCGCTTTTCCTTAGGTGATCCCTTCTTTTCTTCAGAGAAATTTTGGAGGGTATGGTAGGAGGTCCCTATTCATTGGATAAATTTGGAGGGTGTGGAGTTATGCCCCTGAGCCAAGGAGATAAGTAACTATACAACCTTTAGAAGACATCTGAAGGCAGCCCTGTATAGGGAAGTTTTTGTTTTTATAAATGTGTAATGTTTTATTATGCTTTTATATTTTGGAAGTTAGGGACGCAGGTGGCTCTGTGGTCTAAACCACAGAGCCTAGGGCTTGCTGATCAGAAGGTTGGCGGTTCGAATCCCCGTGACGGGGTGAGCTCCCATTGCTCGGTCCCTGCTCCTGCCAACCTAGCAGTTCGAAAGCACGTCAAAGTGCAAGTAGATAAATAGGTACTGCTCCAGCGGGAAGGTAAACGGCGTTTCCGTGCACTGCTCTGGTTCGCCAGAAGCGGCTTAGTCATGCTGGCCACATGACCTGGAAGCTGTCTGTGGACAAACGCTGGCTCCCTCGGCCTATAGAGCGAGATGAGTGCTGCAACCCCAGAGTCGTCAGCCACTGGAACTAGTGGTCAGGGGTACCTTTACCTTTACCTTTATTTGTTGGAAGTTGCCCAGAATGGCTGGGAAAACTCAGTCAAGATGGATGGGGTATGATAATAATAATAATAATAATAATAATAATAATGTTGTTGTTCAGTCGTGTCCAACTCTTCGTGAACCCATGGACCAGAGCACGCCAGGCATGCCTGTCTTTCACTGCCTCCCGCAGTTTGCCCAAAAATAAATAATGATGATGATGATAATAATGATGATAATAATGAATGATAATAATAAATAATAATAATAATAATAATAATAATAATAATAGAAGATTATTGGAGGGTATGCTAATGTCCTGGGATGACCCTAGGTCCAAGACACTGCGAAGGATGCAAAATGATGGCCAGACATTTTGGTGAGAAAACACCTGAGATTTTTTTCAACAGATCATGTTGTACACACCTCGGCTTTGAGCAATGTTTAACCACACCATTTGGGCCCTGGTGAATATCCGAAATGTGGAAACAGCAAGAGACTTGCTGTCCTTGCTGTCGCACATTTGGAAGTTTCAGAGCTATTATTACTCAGCAATCTGCAGGCCTGCAGAACTATCTCTGTGTTTCAGGAGCTCTTTCTTTTGTCCAGAGACATAGTGTTCCCTCCATGTGAATTTTGATTGCCAGTTAAGTTTATGTAAAGTGCTTCCCCCCCCTTAACCCTAGGTGTTTCACGTTTCAATCGCTTTCTTCCTTTATTCAGGTTCGCCTTTCATCTCTGGATGCTACCTGAGGAAGAAAAGCAAACTCGTGCCTCTCTTTTGTCTGACAGCTACATTGTAAGTGATATTAAATACACCTGAGCAAATAATGTCCTTTTTCATTCTTTAAAACAGAATTGAGACTTTTAGCATGTGTAGAGGTGGGGTTAACCCTTCCCCCATGCTCTCAGACCAACAGCGCTTTGGCCCTTCTCTCAAAAAAGCGGCTATCGTCCCCGTGAAAGAAGTTTCTGTCGGCAAGAATGGAAGCTTCCTTCTCGGGATGAATGCTGAGGGTTGTGGGAGATGTTCCGTGGGGGAATAAGGTAAAGGTAAAGGGACCCCTGACCATTAGGTCCAATCGCGGACGACTCTGGGGTTGTGGCGCTCATCTTGCTTTACTGGCCTAGGGAAGGTAAACGGCGTTTCCGTGCGCTGCTCTGGTTCGCCAGAAGCGGCTTTGTCATGCTGGCCACATGACCCGGAAGCTGTATGCCGGCTCCCTCGGCCAGTAATGCGAGATGAGCACCGTAATCCAGAGTCAGACACAACTGGACCTTTTACCTTTACCTTTAATCTACTCTGGATAGTTGGGGGATACCCCAGAATAGTTTTAGGGGATGCATGGAAGGCAAATAGGTGGTGGGAGAGAGGGGGTGGCGGCAGGGCAGCAGGGGGAGGGGTAAAAGGAATTGCAGGTGGGGCAGATGAAGGCGTACGGTTTTGCTGCTAGAGGTGTGCACCATGGCACTTCTTCTCTCTGCACTCCTCCCAGCGGTCATTCCTCCACTGATCACTGCTGTGGAGACACAACCAGACTGTCTCTGAGCACTATGATCGTCTACAAGGGATTCCCACATGGCGGGGCTGATGTTGCCAGTCTTCCTGTCACGAATGCAGACATCTTTGTAACACAGCGTTGGTCTGTCAGGTAAAGGTAGAGGTAAAGGACCCCTGGACGGTTAAGTCCTGTCAAAGGCAACTATGGGGTTGCAGCGCTTATCTCGATTTCAGGCTGAGGGAGCCGGCATTTGTCCACAGACAGCTTTCCAGGTAATGTGGCCAGTATGACTAAACCGCTTCCGGCACAACAGGGCACCATGACGGAAACCAGAGCACACAGAAACGCCGTTTACCTTCCCGCCGCAGCAGTACCTATTTATCTACTTGTACTGGCATGCTTTCAAACTGCTAGGTTGGCAGGAGCTGGGACAGAGCAACAGGAGCTCACCCCTGTGTGGATTCGAACCGCCGACCTTCTGATCGGCAAGCCCAAGAGGCTCAATGGTTTAGACCGCAACGCCACCCGCATCCCTATTGTTGGTCTGTCTGTCAACCGCACCCCAACAGTACTCAGGTAAACAGAGTCAGATGATATCACTCCTATTTCATTATCCCTAGCAGTTATGAGATTATTTTCTCAGGATTGACTCTCAGGATGCTAGTCTCACTCAGAATTTAACCCATTGATGTTAATGGGCATGACTAACTTTGGTTTGTTGAGTTCAGTGGGTTTCCTCTTGAGTAGGACTTGATTGGCTATATCCCTACATTTGAAGTTCATTGTAAACAGGAAGGATTCTTTGTTAATTATAGGAAGAACAGAGGTAATGGTGTTTTGCCATTACCTTTGGAGTATCCTGCAACCCAACAATGTCATTCATTTAAGTTCTTAGGACATGGGTAGGGAACCAATGGAGCCTTGCTTATGGCCACTGAATGTCTTCACACCTCGGATGAAATTTGAAGGAGCAACTTTTCAGCTCATTGACTGCATTCTTAAGGAAAAGGTGGCATTCTGAACCCCCGTGATTTCCTAATAAATGTAAAGCAGGGGTAGAGGACATTTGCAGGAGGAACGGAGAGGTGGACAGGAGGGCTCAAAGGCCGGAAATAAGTAGAAGTGAGGAGAAAGTGTCCTGAGAGGAGGCATTGGCAGGGAAGAATCAGTGGGCAAAGGAAGGTTACGTACCTTATTCTTGCACCCACTGATCTTCCCCTGCAAATGCTCCTCTTTCTATCCCATGCGTTTGTGATATCTTGCCAACACACGTTTGCCAAGAAATGTTCTTCCGCCCCGAGCCATTTTGCCGCCCCTATAAATGTGTATTTAAGTCTTCTCGTTGATGGGAAAATCAGAAGTAGGAGGCCCCTTTAGGCGTCTCGCTGGCTACAGAATTGCAAATGAATCACCAGTCTTAAAAAAGAAAAAAAAGAAGAAAAATATTCGCAGGTTATCAATTCTTCTTAACCCTAGGACAGAATCAATCAACGTCCTTTAATGCCTTTAAATGCTTTCCCTTTCAGATCGCCCCGTCCATTTTTCAAGGCTTTGGATTGCCCAGGAATGGGAACTAATTCAGCCGGCGACAAATTAGGCAGATCGATTCCATCAAAAAGCTCTAAATTATTAATAATTGGTCCTTCCATGGGCAACCAGTGTTCAGGTTTTCTGGTGTACGTGTGTGTGTGTGTGTGTGTGTGTGTGTGTGTGTGTGTGTGTCTTTCAGAGACATGTGTGACCCTTGTTCAATAGGAAACCATTATGCCATTGTTTCCCCCTGGTGGACACACACAAACTCTCACACAGTTGTGTACTGAATCGCCTTTTACAATTGTTTTCAAAGTAGGAGAAACAAGATGGAAAGCTTATCAAAACAAAAACGCCTCTGGTTGTTTCTGGAAAGTAATTACGATGGGTTGATTTCAATGGGCTTATGTAACTCATTTATTTATTTCATTTATGCAATCCATTTATTTCAGTGGGTCTACTCTGCTTATGACTTGTACGGTTGCCATATTTTGAAGAGCAAAAGAGAGGACACATTTGCCGACTTCTACTTTTAACTATGGATCGCTATGGCAACTCTTATTTTACATAAGCATGAAAAACAGGGCATGTCCTGGGAAAAGAGGACATATGGCAACCCAAACGTAGGCCACATTCAACACTGTCCAACATTTCTCCAATGAAAACTGGGGTGTCCAGTGCTGGGTTTTTTTGTGTGTGTTTTTTAAGAAAAAGTTGTCAGAATTTGCCATGAACACTTGCCTCTTAGAATGGCAATGGCGCCCACCTGAGAGGTGTCAGAACTGAGTTCTGGCAAATTCCAGCTGGAAAAAAGCCCTGGGGAACATCCTATTCCACACCCTATAACATTTCTCCCATGAAAACCGGGATGTCCTACCATACCCTCCGACATTTCTCCGATGGAGATAGGGACATCCTAAGGAAAAGCAGAGTGCCTGGCATGCTCTGGCCCATGGGGTCACGAAGAGTCGGACATGACTAAACGACTAAACAACAATAAAGGAAAAGCGGGACATTCCAGGATCAAATCAGAAACCGGGACGGCTTCTGTACATCCAGGACTGTCCCTGCAAAATAGGGACACTTGGAGGGTCTACACATTCAAACCATACATTTAAAGCACTTTAAACAGCCATGGCTTCCCCGGAAGAATTGTGGGAACTGTAGTTTGCTAAGGGTCCTGGGGGTTCTTAGGAGACCCCTGTTCCTCTTCCAGGGCTGCAGTTCTCACCAGTCAAGCCCTCTTCCCAGGGAACTCTGGGAATTGTAGACCTGGGAGGATAATAGGGGCCCATTAACAACTCTCAGCACCCTTGCCAAACTACGGTTCCCAGAATTCTTTGAGAGAAGAGACGCCTGCTTAAAGCAGCGTCATGATGCTTTAAAATGTATTGTGTGATGGTGCCCATATTGTTTGACGCCAGGTTTCCAAGGGTGCAAATCAGGTATGACTCCTTTTCTCCCCCCCCCTTCCAGGTTTTGCCAATTTTCCTTTCATGTTTTGGCAGGTGACTGGAATTCTTAAACGCCTTCCAGTTCCCCTGCTAGGGAGAAAGATTTTTTTAAAAACACACACACACACACACGTAAGTCAATACTCTTTAATGGCTTTCCAGCTGCCTCTGTACTCAGGGCCTTGTTTGCAGACAGCAGTGTCAGCGTTCTAACTGAAATAAACGTTATTGGCCTCAAGTGCCAATACAGAATGGCTCCATTACAATTGCTGATACGCACACTTTGGTGCCAGAGATCACTTAGGCAAAATGAATATTGTGTTTTTTTTCTTCCCCCCCCCCCAAAAAAACAAAACAAAACACAAATTGCTCCTCGGGGCACGGGAAAGAAAGGAAAGATTATGGGCTTCATTGTCTGACGAGCGACTCTGAGCTGGGAAGGACAACGTTCTCAAGATTGCTCTCTTTAATTCCAAATTAATTAATTCTGAATAAATACCACCCCTTGGGTTTGGTTCTCATAATTACCGAGGCAAGTTGAACATTGCCATTCGGTGTTTTAGGGTGCATCTGGGATTCACATATCGAGACTTTCCTCTTTTTTTTGTAGATTTGGACCAAAGTCCCTTTGATGGAGCATTGATGTCCCATCACCACTGGATTGGTCTGGTTGTTATATTTAAATGCTGGTCTTTCTTTAGGGTCAGCTCAGACTCTTTCCTAGCCTAGCGGTGGGGAATTCTTTTCAGCCCAAAAAAAGATTTAGAGCAATGTGATTGGTTCTGCCACAATTCTAACTGTCCCAATTTAAGTGGAACCTCCGAGAATTACAGGCGCCATCCTGGCCATTGAATAGATCCTGGAACATCCTTGGTCTGGCACTCTGGTGTGAGTAGGCTGCGTCCCACAAGAGCAGAGAGCCAGTGTGGTGTAGTGGTTAAGAGCGGTAGACTCGTAATCTGGTGAACCGGGTTCGCGTCTCCGCTCCTCCACATGCAGCTGCTGGGTGACCTTGGGCTAGTCACACTTCTCTGAAGTCTCTCAGCCCCACTCACCTCACAGAGTTGTTTGTTGTGGGGGAGGAAGGGAAAGGAGAATGCTAGCCGCTTTGAAGACTCCTTTAGGTAGTGATAAAGCGGGATATCAAATCCAGACTCTTCTTCTTCTTCTTCTTGAGACCAAAAGAATAAAGAGCGAACCAATTTGGATCGCCCAGATGTTGGTATGAGACCATAGGCCAATGGCGGCTGGGGCAACAGCAGTCGGTTAAACAATAGCAGCAGCTCATGCCGGTTTCTGCACACACAGACCCTCCAAAGTGTCCTTTTTTCCAGGGACAGTCCCTGATTTACAGAAGCTGTCCTGGTTTCTGATTTATTCCCGGAATGTCTCACTTTCCCTTAGGCTGTCCCTTTTTTCTCCAGAGAAATGTTGGAAGGTATAGTAGGAAGTCCCTATGTTCATTGGATAAATTTTGGAGGGTGTGGAGTTATTTCCAAGCCAAGGAAATAAGTAACTATGCCTTCATTATACACCTTTAGGCGCCAAGCAAAAAGTCTCTTTTTAACCAGGCCTTTGGTTGATCTGATTTATATCCAATGCCCTTTTAAAAGGTGGGTTTTTTGGGGGGAGGGGGGGCTATTGAGTTTTTGTTTTTGTTTTTATTATGTATTTTGTGGTTTTATATCTTGATGTTATTCTGTGAACCGCCCTGAGATTCCCGGGTATAGGGCTGTATATAAATTCAATAATTAATAATAATAATAAAATAATATGCAACCTTTAGAAGACACCTGAAGGCAGCCCTGTTTAGGGAAGTTTTTTAAAAAATGTTTCATGTTTTATTATGTTTTTATATATGTTGGAAGTCAGATGGGAGGGGTATAAATATTGAAATTGTTGTTATTGTTGTTGCAGCTGCTGTTGTTGAATTGGACATCCCTATTTTCGTCAGAGAAATGTTGGAGGGTATGCACACATAGACAAAGCCCATGTACGCCTCTGAAAATTGTTACACATCACTTGGGAAGACAGGCGAACTAATACTAGTGTACTGGAAGAAGTGAAGATCACCAGTGTTGAAGCAATGATTCTTCAACGTCAACTTCGCTGGACTAGACACGTTGTGCGGGTGCCTGATTATCGTCTTCCAAAGCATCTACTCTATTCCGAACTTAAAGATGGAAAGCATAATGTTGGTAGTCAACAAAAGAGGCTTAAAGACTCGCTCAAGGCAAATCTTTAAAAATGTACAGTAGTATAAACACCGACAACTGGGAAACACTGGCCTGCGAGTGCTCCAGTTGGACAACAGATTTTGCCAAAGGCATTGTGGACGTTGGAGAAGCACAAGCTCAGGACGAAAGAGAGAAACGTGCTAAGAGGAAGGCATGCTTGGCAAACCCTCCCCGTGATCAACTCCTGCCCAGAAACCTCTGTCCCCACTGTGGAAGGACGTGTGGATCCAGAATTGGCCTCCACAGTCACTTACGGACTCATTGTTAAGACCGTGTTTATGGAAGACCATCTTACTTGGCTACGAGTGATCGCCAAAGAAGAAGAAAGACCTCTCTTTAGCCTGCATCCAGGCATGCAAGATGCATTATCAGAGTTCAGGGACACTTTCTAGCCAGGCAAAAAGTCTCAAGGAAGATGCAAAGCA
Organism: Lacerta viridis; assembly: GCA_900245905.1. Taxonomy (NCBI): domain Eukaryota; kingdom Metazoa; phylum Chordata; class Lepidosauria; order Squamata; family Lacertidae; genus Lacerta; species Lacerta viridis. The sequence goes on from OFHU01004649.1 coordinate 62,802, forward strand.
AGACCATTGATGGGTGTGTCCTGGGAAGAATATCAAGGCCAAGTAGAAAGGCCTGGGGACTGTGTTTGACCCTGAGGCCTGAGGTTCTCCACGCCTGATACAGTTGATTCTTGTCTGCTCTGTCTGGCAGCAGGACTTAAGGGTCTGACGGCCAAACTCCATTAAATGCTGTTAAATGCATCTTCAAGACAGGTTGCTTAACGTGTAAATTACATCAGCTGCCGGGGCTGATAATTAAGAGAATCAAAATTCTCAAATATATTTTCTTTTGTCTTTGTCTTCAGTGGTCTTGTAGTAAGCTTAAAGTTTACTGGGAAATGATATACAATGAATTGAAAAGGATGTTCAAAATAACTTTTGTATAAAAACCCCCAGAAGCTTTTCTTTTGGGAATTATAGGGACAGAACTACCTAAATTGTATGTAAAGCAGCGAGAATGCTACTTGCCCCAAAGTGGAAAGAAGCAGAAATCCCAGCTAAGGAAGAATGGATACAAAAAAATGTGGAATATGTAGAAATGGTGAAACTTACCGGAAGAATAAGAAATCAAGTTAACAAACTTTTTATGAAAGAATGGAAATGGTTTATTGAATATTTACAAATAAATTGCAAAAAGATAAAAAACATTAGCAAAATTATTGTAATAACCTGCAGTTTCCTAAGGTTATATATTTAAAGTAGATAATTAAATGAATTTGGATATGCAGAAGATATTAAAATATAAATTTAAGGAACCACAGAAAGAGGGGGAAGGAAGACAAACTTTGAAATGTTAAATTGATTGTAAAACTAATGAAATGTATATACTTGAAAAGTATAAATAAACTCTCATTCTCTCTCTCCCTCTCTCTCTCTCTCTCTCTCTCTCTCTCATCCTTTCTTTTGTCCAAACTAAAACAATAAGAGAGAGAGAAAGAAAAGAGGAGAAAGTAGTTAAACACGCATCCCTCCCATACTGTGTGTGTGTGTGTGTGTGTGTGTGTGTGTGTGTAGTGGGGGGAAGCCCACAGCCCCGTTCTCAACTCCTCAGTTGTATTCCACCTGCCAAAACCCGCATCACTTTTTCCATGTTGGGACATCAGCTCTTGCGAAAGCTTTCAAATGCCACAGGACTGATAGCTTCTGAACTCAAACAAGGAAATGTCAGCAAAGTTTGGGCTCAGCTGAAACCTAACAAACCTTCCCAACTGTCAAGCCAACCCAAGAATAAGTTGATATAAATAGCCTGGCAGCATCCAAACCATCTACACCTAATGTAAGTCCGTTTTATGTCTTTGTAGATTAGTATTTTGGAACGGGGCCATTCTGTGTGTTGAAACTTAGGTAGCCCTGCCAACAGAAAAAAAGTACACTTCAAACAGTGGAACCAGCATCTGTTGCATCTGAAAAAGCAGAGTTATTCCTTTAACCATGTAAATAATCCTTCCTCCACCCTCTTGTTTTCTTTCATTATTATTATTATTTCATTATCTTTCAATGGCAAGGTTTAGATTTTTCCTTTCTGAAATGCTGTTTACAAACAGGAAAAGAAGACATGAAAAATCCAAAACATAACAAGTGTCATCCAATTTATTGTCATCAATATAATGGGGGCAGGGGGAGACAGAATGCTATTTTATTCTTCCTGTTTGAAGCTACAGGAGTAGCTGACGAGCTAATTCCGAGCCAGAACAATCACTCAATTTAAAATCTTCCATTCAAGAACCATACGTTGTCAAGTTATTTTCCATTTATTTGTCTGGATCCTACTCTTCCTTCCAGTAGGTGAGATTAGCTTATATTTATTCTGTTTATTTCTTATTGCGTTTAGATCCACGGGTGTAGCTGCTCCTCTAAACCAAGTAAATAAATAAAAATACTTAACCAACTGACCAATCACATTCATAGATCAGTGTGGATTTGAACCTGGGTCACCCTGGTTCTAGCTCAACTCCCCAGCCATTACACCATACTGGCTCTCAAGAAATTCCCTTTGGGGGGAATTTCCCATTTTGGTATTAGCCAGGCAGTAAACAGAGCTGCAAATAACATTATAGGGATCAACTGAAAACCACAGCTGATGGCGCTTCTGAGCACCAACCCAAATTGCCAGAAGGATGCCCCAGGTTGCAACAGCAAATCAACAGGAAATTCTGGAATGTGTCCAGAAATGTACATGGGTCTTTGTATCCTCCACCTCCTCCTCCTCCTCCTCCTCCTCCTCCTCCTCCTCCTCTCAATTATTATATTTGAGGACAGCAGGTGACGCTATGAGCTAAACCACTGAGCCTCTTGGACTTGCCAATCAGAAGGTTGGCGGTTCGAATCTGCACAATGGGATGAGCTCCTGTTGTTCTGTCCCAGATCCTGCCAACCTAGCAGTTCGAAAGCACGCCAGTGCAAGTAGATAAATAGGTACCACTGCGGCGGGAAAGTAAACAGCGTTTCCATGGGCTCTGGTTTCCGTCACAGTGTCCCGTTGCACCAGAAGCTGTTTAGTCATGCTGGCCAAATGATACAGAAAGCTGTCTGTAGAAAAAACGCTGGTTCCCTCAGCCTGCAAAGCAAGATGAACACTGCACCCCATAGTCAAATTTGCATGGATTTAACAGTCCTGGGGTCCTTTACCTTTACTTTTTTACAGTTATATATTTTTTTCAATTCGTCACTCAATCTTCAGCCTAAGCCAGGGGTCAGCAAACTTTTTCAGCAGGGGGCCAGTCCACTGTCCCTCAGACCTTGTGGTGGGCCGGACTATATTTTGGAGGGGAAAAAATGAACAAATTCCTATGCCCCACAAATAACCCAGAGATGCATTTTAAATAAAAGGACACATTCTACTCATGTAAAAACACGCTGATTCCCGGACCGTCTGCGGGCCGGATTTAGAAGGCGATTGGGCCGGATCCGGCCCCCGGGCCTTAGTTTGCCTACCCATGGCCTAAGGTCCAATGGCAGGTTACAGCCGTTTAAAACACAACATTAAATATGGTTTGAAACAAATTGCAGTGCTCGCTCAAATGCAGCCCTTCCCTCACTTTGTGTGCCAACTCTTGTTCAATATGCGAGTGATTAAATGAGCTACATTATTTGCATATTTGGTATTCTAGTGCAGCCATGCAGCTGATATATGTGTTTATACAAGGACATTGCAACATCTGGCAGTGCACATTTCCCATATGGTAACCCATGGCACATTTCCCCCCAAAATTTCCCCTCTCTTCTTCCTGTTAATAAACTTAATTGACCTCTTTTCTTTACCTTCTTCATAACCCCAATGTGCCTTGGTGCCTTTTGCCACATTGTCGGCATGCACACCGGTTTTCCGTTTGCCTCTTTTCCTGAGCACGATTTTCAGCTTTCCTCTCCTGCAGCCGTATTCCTTATTTTGCTGTTTTATACCTATTCCAATCATAGAATCATAGAGTTGGAAGAGACCACAAGGGCCATCCAGTCCAACCCCCTGCCAAGCAGGAAACACCATCAAAGTATTCAATCTGCTGTTAGCTCTAGGGAAGTTTGAGGGATTTAAACTTAGCAAATTCCATTAGGAGCAGACCTGATCCACACCTCACGGACGAATGTGAGGTTTGGAATGCACAGAGGACAAACCAAACCCGAATCATAATCATAATCATAATTTTATTATTTATATGACACCCATCTGACTGGATTGCCCCAGTCACACTGGGTGGCTCCCAACAAAATATTAAAAAGACAATAAAGCTTCAACCATTAAAAAACCTCCCTCATCAGGGCTGCCTTCAGATGTCTTCTAAAAGCACAATAGCTCTTTAACTGTTTGACATCTGATGGGAAGGCATCCCGTAGGGTGGGTGCCTGTGCTGAGAAGGCCCTCTTCCTGGTTCCCTGTAGCTTCATGTCTTGCAGTGAGACAACCTCAGAGAAGGCCCTCGGAGCTGGACGATGGAGGTAGAAATGTTCCTTCAGGTATACAGGGCTGTGGGAATACGTTTTTTAAGGTGCTCCTGCACCTGTTTTCTTTAAGGTAATCTTCCGCGCATAGCAAGGAAGGTAAAAGGATCCGGCAGAGGTTTGCTGCCTGGATCCCTCCGCGCTGGGGGCAAAGCGCGCCAATTTAGCCTCATTAATGATCAGTTAAGAGTTTCCCGCCCAGAAACTAGCCTAGAAACAACGTTGTGATTGGTTGTTGACAATGTTATGACGATGTTTAACTTCCTAATAAATAGCCCCTGCTCTCTGTAGCGGTGTGGAGTGCGCGAGACAAGCCAAGAGAGAACATCAGTGCGAGACAAGCCAGAGAGAAACCGAAAGAGAAACCAAGCCGCACAGAGCAGTAGAGCGCAACTTCACCATTGACTGCAGTCTCTTAGTCTTTATTTCATTTTATTTCTAAAGGTTTATTTGGCCTTCTTAGTTTTGGCCGCTATTTAGCTTTGCCTATCTTTCCTATCCGGAAACCTCCGGAATCTCCGGAACCTTCAGAAACCTTCAGAAACCTTCAGAACTCACGACAACTACCGGTACCTTCAGGTTCATAGCCAGCGGACCCTTTCACGGCCAGTGGGAGCAGGAATTCCGGGATTACTGGTCATCCCAGATGCTGGCTATCCCCACACAGGGCCAAGGCCGTTTAGGGCTTTAAAGGTCAACGCCAACGCTTTGAATGCACTGGGTGCCAGTGAAGATCCTTTAGGACTGGTGTTATATGGTCCCAGAGACTGCGCCCAGCCACCAGTCTAGCTGCCACATTCTGGATCAGTTGTATGCATTGCATGGTGCAGGGAGGGGAAGGATGTGGCAGAAGGCGTAATCTTCCACTCGACTCTGCTCCCTAAGCTAAACTCCTGCCAGTTACTATTGACTTGCCGGCTTGGCATGGACTCCCATTTTCACCCTCTCAAAGTACATTTCGGAGTGTCATTGATCGACTGGAATGCCCCAAAATGGGACATTCTGAAGATGGGCTGAATTCTAAGCAGATCTCACTTCCAACTGCGCCAAACCCAATCTGGACCTGATCGCTGCACCAGCCTAAAGCCACACCAGGTCTGATCATCTTGCCCCCCATCTTTTCCCATGGCCACTGTGAGCAGCAGGGCTCCCCCGGTGAGAGATGTGTTCGCATTGCTGCCATCACAATGGGCGGACTTCCATATCCCATGAATATTGCGATATAGTTCTCTGCTTAAAAATGCATATTTGAGAGAAAATGCACTTTTACATGTACGTAAATGGAAAACGAGGGTAGATCTCTTTGTCGATAAGGGGGAAGAAAGCACAGAAGACCACAGCTGTGCAATACCTTTATTAGGATAAGTAACAACAACAAAGAAAATTCCAATTTCTCCATAATTCTTCATCATGCAACTTGTCACCTGCAGTAAGGCAGGGGAAAATGAGGTGTGTGGGTGGGGGAAAGGTTTATGAAGGTCTGTTGTCTTGGCCATGAGGTCTGTTTTTAGCCTGGGCTTCAAGATGGAGATCGCAGCCTAAGTCCTTTCTGTACGGTGACATATCAGTTTACATATGTGGGTTCTGGGGAAAATAAGCCTTGGTTGAAAGTTGCAGCTTGAGAAAGGTGAAGGTCACCCCAGAGCCTGCTCCAGTTAGCAATCTACTACCAAGTGCTCCGAGGAAAGAATTACATGAGGGAGAGAGGCACAGAAAAGCTCGATCTGGTTAGATGCTTTCCAAATCCCTCCAGGGTCATCTACCACCAACTGCCCGGTGGATCCTCAGCAACGTTCAGATTTTAATAATTTTGCTGTGTGTGTTTTTTGAAGACACCGTTGTTTCTTGTAAGCAGGGCTGCCCTGAGACATTTCGGCACCGGGTGCGAATGACAAAATGATGCCCGCCATACACACACACCCCACTCCCGCTAGTGAAGCAGGAGTGAGTGAAGATGGATATCAGAAAGAATGAGAGAACAGGGATCCTCGTTGGCATCTTCTGCCGCCTGAGGCGGTCGGCTCACCTTGCCTCATGGGTGGGCTGGTGCTGTTTATAAGCCAACTTGGAAGGATCTGTATATTGAATGGTTGCCTATGAATAACTGCCATGACTTTTTTTTTTTCAGGCAGTACTCAGTTCTGGCACCTCTCAGGTGGATGCCATTGCCATTCTAAGACAGGTGTTCATGGTGAGTTACGGCACCTCTTTTTCTAGAAAAACAGCACTGATTAACTGCAATATGAAATATGTAAAGCAGGAACACCAGCTTGGTCCTGCGACCATGGGTGCCCTGGGTGCCATTCACTGAAATTTGTGGGTTCCCGACCCCTTCATGGGGAATTTTGTGGGTGGCCCCAGGGCCCCAGAGAGTTGACACCTATTATGCATGGTATTATGAAACAACAGTAATATAATATACTTGATTATTATGTAATAATAAATACATAAACTCCAACCTGAACCTTTGGAAAGAGACTGGGGGAGGCGGGAGGGGGAGGCAGATACTGTAGGAAAAGAACAAGTAAATAAACAAACGTAAGACGATGCCCAAACCATGTAAGCTGAACGAAACGGAAGTGCAACCTGCCCGTTAATAACAAACATTTGCATACTTGAATGAGTTTCTTCGGCAATAATCTCTTACAGGAACTTCTTTCATTCATGTTATGAGCGTCACAGCTCACAAAATGCTACTCAAGTGCATTGACCTGCTGGTCAAACATCGTCTTTAATAAAACCTATGAACAGACCTTTTGTTTGCCAGTCGCTGTGTGTAACGTGTCACTTGAAGATACAACCGATAGCAAGCTTTAAAGCCCTGGCTTAGGCCACTGACGTATTTAAAGAACCTTGCTTTCCTTTCACCGGTCTGCCTCGATGTGGCAGGGGCAGTGAGGGGTCTGTATGTGGAAGTCAGCCTAAGCTGGGGACAAAGGAAGTATACTTAGCTAAGTATACTTAGCATGGTATCTGAGGTCTTTTCTCAGGGCCCTAATAAGATTTGTGAACAATGAGTAGCGCCACTGATGGTTCTCCTTTCCTAATGACACAGAGTCATATTTCGCCTCCCCTGGCAATTATTTATAATGCAAACTTTCCTTGACAGCTTTTGGATACTTGCATAGGGAGGGAAGTTAAAGGCAGCAGGCACTGAGATTTAGCGGGATGCGAGTGACGTTGTGGAAACGAGCCATTTCCCCGAGAAGAGCCAACTCGCTAATTGCAAGCGTTGTTCAGATGCTGCTAACTGCCCGGGATCCCCATTTCGTAAGTCAGCCCACTGCCGTGATCCATCCTGACAAGGGGAACGACAGTAGTGGCTCGTCTCCAGCGAGATCCGCGGCCGCAAAGTACTAGCAGCTCCTTGGATTATCTGACCAAAGAGATGATTTTCAGTTCATTTGGCAGGACTCGAGATGAAAGCAGACAAACAAGGTCAAGGAGGAGGATGGCTGGCTTGGTTTCTCCAAGATGAAAAAGGAGCAGTGCTCTATAATCAGTATTTATCTGTCTGTAGTATCAGGGTCCACTCCAGACACTTTTGTTCCAGAGGCAAATCTGAAATTGGCACTCCACCAAGTTTTTTTTGTTTTGAAATCATTTCTATTTGATTTTACAGATATAAATTTATAACAAAACCAAATACATATCCAGAGCTGGATTTACGTATAAGCTAAACAAGCTATAGCTTAGAGCCCCACTCTCTTGCTGCCCCCCCATTCATTCTTAATATACTTCTTCTGAATTGTATTTCAGTTCAACAATTACTTTGATAAAATACATGTTTTGTTATGTGCAAATGGCTTTAGATACCTATTAGGTCCATAAATTACCATATAACATATATTCAACAACAAAAAACAGTGACAATTTGTTGTTGACAAAGGACAGCTGGACAAATAAAGGGGCCCATTACCTTCAATAGCTTAGGGCCTCATCAAACCTAAATCTGGCCCTGTACATATCCATATAGAGAGATTTCTCTGAATCTCGAGACATCTCCCCATCCCCTCCATGGGTCCTATTGTCAACCTTTACAACTACATATTATTTCATGTTCTATAATTTATATGTATCTATCCATATGGTCCATAGTATTTCTTACATTACAAGTGAGATTAAAATCCTGCTATTGTTTTCATCTGCTTACAGTGGTCTCCTAAGTAAATTATATTTTTTTCCCATTCTTCCTTGAAGTTTTTGTCTTCTTTCCAGTCAGTTTTGCCATTTCAGCGTAGTCTAACACCTTGGTTTGCCATTCATCTCTGGTAGGGACTCTTTCCTCTTTCCATCTCTGGGCTAATAGCATCCGTGTTGCTGTTGTCACATACACGAAAAGTCTTTTCTGTTCCTTTGGGAAGTCTGTACCTACAATTCCTAATAAGAATGTTTCTTTTTCTTTTTCTTTTTCTTTTTCTTTTTTTACAAAAGTTACCTTAAACATTTTTTTCAGTTCATTGTATATCGTTTCCTAGAAAGCCTTTATTACCGTACATGACCACCACATGTGATAAAAGGTACCTTCTTTTTCTTTACATTTCCAGCAGGTATTTGTACTACTACTATTATTAGGTCCTGCCTATTATTTCTAGGATATAAGAAGAGCTATGGTGGATCAAAAACAAAGGTTTGTGGGGCGCCACAATTAGATGCTTTTGGAAAGTCCACAATCAGGAGATAATGGCTGCATGCCTGCTCTTCAGCAATCGACCTTCTGTGACTTACTAGCTCTGAACCTAGAGGTTTCATCTTCTTTGGCAATCGCTCATAGCCGAGTAAGATTGTCTTCCATGAACACTGTTTTAACAATGAGTCTGTAAGTGACTAAGGAGGTGAATTCTGGATCCACAAGCCCTTTACAGTGGGGACGTACATTTCCGGGCGGGAGTTGATCACGGTGAGGGTTTGCCAAGTATACCTTCCTCTTAGCACATTTCTCCCCTTTGTCCTGAATTCGAGCGTCTTCAAAGCCCATGACCCCTTTGGTAAAGGCTGTTCTCCAATTGGAGCGCTCTCAGGCCAGTGTTTCCCAGTTGCTGGTGTTTATACTACATTTTTAAAGATTTCCCTTGAGACAGTCTTTAAACCTCTTTTGTTTGACCACCAGCATTACGCCTTCCATTTTTAAGTTCAGGATCGAGTAGTTACCTAGAGGTTTCGTATAGCCCTTGTGGCTAGTAGTATCCTTTGAGAAATAGATATTCCATTTAAAGTCACCTTGGATAAACTCTAGCTGTTCAGGGTTCATAACTATTCCACTATTTGCAGCTATTATAACGACTATTTCAAATGCAGAGAGACCCAACAAACGAACATTCCTCCACTGTTATCTCTCCACAAGCTTTCTTACGTTTCAATAACAATAGCTTGCCACTTTCCTACCACCCAAGCCACCAGCACTCAAGCAAGAGAACCTGACTATTCATTACACTAGGGATTGTCAAGCGCCGGCAGACCTTTAAACCGCTGTGCGAAATCTGGCAAGCTCTCAACAAGCTTTATTTGTCTGAATAATGGATGGAGCCAGAGAGCACGATCTGGCTTTGAAAAGCCGGGGAAAAATAAGCCACGAGCCCCAAGGCAGATAGCGAGTAACTGTGCAGGTCAGCCTCTATGTTCCCCTGGGACGTCTGCATTCTTTTAGGGGTGGTGATAAGAGTCCCTTTACTATTTACCCCCATGAACACATGCCAATGACTTCAAAGGATTCTCCTAATTGACTTCAGATTGAATAAACAGAGTGCTTTCTGCAAACATGACTGCAGTGCACCTTAGCTCTCCACGGTTAGTGTACAGCTGCCCCACGTGAGCTTTTAAGGGGAGGGAATCAACTGAGCTTTTGCCAAAAAGGGTGCAATCTGCTAGCATGGACACCTGCGGCACCAGCTCTCAGACTTGTGTACTTTTTTGGTATCTCTGCGCCGTAGTGTTAGAAGCCCACGTGTTCATTAGGAGTTGTTGGAAACTGCAGATAGATAACATAGCTAAGGCAGGGATCTGTTTAAATTGAGATTCGACTCAGGGGCCTCAGTTGACAGCCAAGCTTCCTCCCCACCCGACTGCAGCTGAAGCAGAAAACAGTCAGTGACACATATATTGGGATGAGAGGATGTGTTATAAAAATTCTGTAACTGGGTCCGTCTCCAGAAGGGAGTCCATAACCCCGGGAAGAGCGCTATATTTTAAGAGCCCCTTCCCGATAATGCAGCACAAAAGACAAAGACAATACCGAGTCTCCCAAAGCAAGGCCTTGTTTATTAGAAACTGCTGCAGCAGGGTGTTTTGCAAGCAAAAGACCTCGAACAATGGCGCGCAAGCCAGTGTGGTGTAGTGGTTAAGAGCGGTAGACTCGTAATCTGGTGAACCGGGTTCGCGTCTCCACTCCTCCACATGCAGCTGCTGGGTGACCTTGGGCTAGTCACACTTCTCTGAAGTCTCTCAGCCCCACTCACCTCACAGAGTGTTTGTTGTGGGGGAGGAAGGGAAAGGAGAATGTTAGCCGCTTTGAGACTCCTTCGGGTAGTGATAAAGCGGGATATCAAATCCAAACTCTTCTTCTTCTTCTTCTTCTTCTTCTTCTTCTTCTTCTTCTTCTTCTTCTTCTTCTTCTATATAGACTTTTGAAATTGCCCCCCTCCAGCTCAAGACCACCCCTCCATACATCATACATACATCACAAATTGGGAGGGTCTGTTAGCAGTGATCTGAGCATCCTGGACCCTGCCCCCATGTCTCCTCTTGCCCTCCACCAAACCCATCAAGTGAAAACAAAAGGAGATATTTACATTTCCCTGCTTCCCAGCAAAGTTAATCACAGCCTTTTGTCTGGCACTGGTATCAGGATGCCAAGGATTACTGAGATAATGGGAAGGTTCCCCAACCCCCCCCCCTTCCTTGCAGAGAAGCAGTTTATCAGTTTGGGAGTGAAAAATGGTGTGAGGCCTGTTCTTCCTATGTTTGCTTGGTGAATTAATGATATTATATATATATAAATAAAAGACCTTAAATTCTTACAACAGATGCTGCCTTCTGCCTGAGACATGCATGTTGGAAGATGTAATTGTGCACAGGACGAGCCCTTGTTACACTGCACGGAAACAGAAGAAGCACACCACCCCCCAAAAAAGAGAGGACAAGGCGGAGCAGAGATTTGCAAGCAGATTTTCATATTTGAAAATGTGCTTCTGCAGATGTGTACGCACAGATGCAAATTTAGAAATAACTACTAACTGTCATTGAAATCAAAACACAGGGCATCTCGCAATTGTGAGAAAGATAGACCTGATTGGCTACACAGGTGCTAACTATGGTGTTTGCATCCCTCGATTCCTTTACAGGAAAGGGTGGGCTATAAATTTAGTAAGAAAATAAATATTTTTACTTGATGGGGAAATTCAAGACCTCTGTTCTCCCTTCTTTAAAATGGACTTAGACCAGAAGTGCTGTACATTTCTAATATCTACAACACACACACACACACACACACGGAGCTCTTTGGGGGAAAAGGTGGAATATAAATGGAATTGATGATGATGATGATGATGATGATGATGATAAATGTCCCAATTTCCCACCCATATGAAATAGTGTACATGGGAAGAAAATAAGTAGCCAGATCACACATATGCAAACTGGAATGAACACCCCCCCAAAAAAAAAATCTATGAGAGAAAGAGAAAGCAAACCTGTGGACCAGGAGTCAGCAAACATTTTCAGCAGGGGGCCGGTCCACTGTCCCTCAGACCTTGTGGGGGCCGGACTATATTTTTTTGGGGGGGAAATGAATGAATTCCTATGCCCCACAAATAACCCAGAGATGCATTTTAAATAAAAGCACACATTCTACTCATGTAAAAACAAGCTGATTCCCGGATCGTCCATGGGCCGGATTTAGAAGGTGATTGGGCCGGATCCGGCCCCCGGGCCTTAGTGTGGACCCATGGTGTGGACCATATAACCAAATAAATTTTAAAACATAGCTCTTCATCTTCTGACAAAATTCCCAGTGCAAAAATGAGAAGACTCCAAGTGTCTTATGATTCTACTCTTCTGAGAAGCTGACTACCTGATCCTTGAAAAAAGGTGTGCTTGCAAGCAGTTTGTAAACTCTCTTATATTTATTGATTACAATTTAAGTCACCCTTCTCCCGAGGAGTTCAGGTCAGCCTATGTGGCTTCATCTCCTATTTCATCCTCAGCACAACCTTGTGAAGTAGGTGAATCTGAACCAGTGATTGAGAGGAACCAAAGAGTTTCATGGTGAAATGCAGATTTGTGGACCTGGGGTCTCACTTATCTTAGTCTGGCACTCTGACACCTGTTACATGGGGCAAATCTGTCCTGCTACATCAGTCTTTTATAATAAACAAACTTAATTTCAGCTGCATATCAGTGCGCTGGTACTGATATAGCTGTCTCTGAAGTGGCAGGATGACCTGATATTGGGCCTTTGATCTGCATGCTGGTTTTGTTTTGCTGGTTTCTGCGTGGCTACTTATTTACGTTTTGTTTCCAAAGAAAGTGTTTTGTCGAGTGTATTTCAGACTTTGCGTGCCGGTGCGGCACATTATCACCAGTTTGCTCTTTAATAACCTTTTGCGAGCTACACCTGATTTCCTACAATTGTGACTCCCTCTTGTGTGCCCAAGGAGTTTTCCCAAGACAAATATTGTCAGGAAATAAGTCCAGCTGCAACTCAAAGGACAGCCCAGGAAAAGATTAAGTGGGCATTCGTACTAAGGGAGGGTGAAAATGCCGTGCAGTTTTTATGTCTCCACATCCGAGTTTTCCATGCATCAGAAATCGGATCCTCCCTTAAAGAGGGCATTTATTGTAGTGAGAACTGGCAACCAAACCTCTGTGTTGTGGGTGGGTTTGATTGACAGCCACAACACCCAATCGGTAGCTCCCTCGATGCAGGGTTCAATCTGGCCAATGGGACGCAAGCTAAACGGATCGAGGGACCTATAAATACCCATGCACGTGACCCAGAGCTTCCTCTTTCGGTGCGTGCATCGGAACACCCGCCCACCTCTCCCTACTTTTAGGGCTTGCGCTTGACCTTGCTATGCCGTCGTGTGTCGTCTGTCGTTGGGACAGGGGCATGGCAGGAATTTTCCCCACTTGGCTGATTGGCTGTGGTGCCATTTGGGTTTCGCCAGCCGCGTAGCAAACCGTCACAACTTGTAAGTTGCAGATAGGCTCTGGTTCAGGTGTTAGGGATGGGAGAACGCTCTTGCCATCCCTATGTGAAGGGTATTTCATTAAAGGAATCCAGGGACTTGATGGTTTGATCAACCCTGGGAGGGGGTTGTGCCCGTGCCTGAGTCCAGGGGGACATTTGGGTGGCGGATAGAGCATGTCCCCAGCTTTCCGCTTATCCAGGTGTTCACCCTTGGCTGACCTATGCTGGAACCCTGGGTCAGCGCTACCTGCGGAGCAGGGAGCTAGTCGAACCAGAGCCTATGCAACCAATCACTTGCTGTAATCAATAAAGTTGTGGCCTAAATTCTGCCAAAAAACCAAACCAAAATTTGAGTCTTGTCAGAATTTATTTGGGGTAAGTTTAAAAGGTCTGAACACGCAAAAGATTGCTATTGTATGAGATGACACCTTATTCGTGTATGCAGGTTTTCCTCTGCATGCATATCAGTGTATGGAGCATAACAACTCTGATTCCCTGAGGGCTGCTCGCACATTATGCTGTACACATGTGCAGATGTTTGTGGGAATGACTGGACAAGCTAGCAAATTTAAAAGTAAAAAATGTGGGGTACAGATTGGGCGTATTGCTTTGCACATGTTGGAAAGTACTCATGGGCAGTGTTTTATGTTGTTCTCAAAAGAAGCCGTTGCTCGAGGTTGCTGCGACAACAGTGCAGAATGTGAGTTTGGGTGCAAAGCAAGACTCCGCTCTCATGGTTTAAAACGGCAGCTTTCCAGGCCTTACGGCTATGAAGTCATGCTTACAAGTGCGGGCTTCATGAAAATTCAAAAACCAAAGGGGTGTCCAATAGGGCAGTTCATAAAAAACTTTTAAAAATTGCCTGCTCCAAAGGTCTTCACTAAAATTGGTCATAAAGTGACGGAAATAGCTGTATACTTGGCTGTTTACCTATGTCGCGAAGGCTGAAATTCCAATTCAGTGGAGGAGGGTCAATATATTAACTGATATGCATGAAATTTTAGATATAGCTATATAATCTGTATTGTAGTAAGATAAGACCTTTGGAGCAGGCATTAAAAAAAATTTTTTTTTTATTAACCACCCTAGTGTCCAAATAAGAATGTCATGGTTGGAGGTAGATGTGGCTTTTGCCATTGCAAAAACTCCTGACCGGGAACAAAGCAGCGTCTGTGGAAGATTGTTGTTCATACAGCATCCTGATCCTAGTCGTGCCTGGGGATTGACTGCCTACACTATATGTGTGTTGCTCCGAAGGCCTTCTGGCAGTTCCCTCCCTGCAAGAAATGGGGTTGCAGGGAACCAGGCAGAGGGCCTTCTCGGTAGTGGCACCCGTCCTGTGGAACCCCCTCCCTTCAGATGTCAAGGAAATAAACAACTCTCTGACTTTTGGAAGACATCTGAATGTAGCCCTGTTTAGGGAATGTTAGATGTTTTATCGTGCTTGGTGTTTTATCGTTGTTTTTAATATTCTGTTGGGTGCCGCCCAGAATGGGTGGGGTATAAATTATTATTATTATTATTATTATTATTATTATTATTATTATTATTACCACCATAGGCAGTGATAACAACGCTTCCTGGGCAGGAAAGAACTCCAGGGTGCTTAGATTCTGAGAGGTGCGCATTCCTCAACTAACCATACGAGTCTTAAATCAATAATCAGATTAGGTGCTCCCTCCAGAGAGCAAAGGGGATTTGGTCTCTCTGAGTGACATTAGTAAATGTACTTTATTAGTAGGATTCAGTCTTTTGACAGATTTGGGCAATTATGAGAGCAAATGAACTAGAATGTGTGTATCTACTCTCTCACACACATAGAAAACTCTTCCAGCTCATGAATACCACTTACATGGCAGCGGCTCATTTTCGCAAGAGTCTTTCCCCAAGAAGGCTGGACAAAAAAGCCATTGAGAGTGTGATGTTTGCACTTTAAATCTGATAGAATTTGGCGTTTTGAGAGACGCTCCCAGCGAGAAGGCCACCCCTGCTGAAATATGTCAGTAGACATCTCTCCTCATTATCCAAATGATCCTTTTGATGGATGGCAGCGGCAGTTTCTCCCCGTTAGTGCTAGTTAGTGGAAGGCTTGCTGCTATTGTTTTAGCATAATTATCTTCAGGGTGAGGTGGAGGCCAGATTGTTCCCCCATTAAGGCTACAAGCTGAGGTCGGTTTCTGTTCATAAGTTGCCACGAAGCTGCAGAAAGAGACCGTGAAAAGAAAACACATATCACAGAGAATGAAGGCCCCTTGACTCATTTCCTTAGAAAGCATAATTCCAGAAATTCTTTCAAGTGTATGAAACTAGAGGCACGTCAGTTCAGATCTCTCCTATTTTGTTTTTGTTTGTCAGGTGAAGGATGGGGAAGAAGGAGTTTCCGAGAAGGCTGCTGTCTTCTTCCACGCTTCAAATCACAGATGGATATCGTTTTTTGATTCTCGCATCTTGGGCTGAGGTTAGAGAAGCTCGTCATGTACTCATGAGGCCAAGCGTAGGGAACGGGCAACTAATATGCTTGGACAAAATTCGAACTGGAAGCATAATTTGCTACTCGGTCCCATCGCCCATAAAATGGAGCGGAGGTGGGGAGGTCTGTGAATCGCTAAACAAGGTTTCGTATGTTCAGTTTTTACATGTTTCCTCCCTGCTGCCGATAGCTGGAGCCAGTCGGGTTATGTAATCGTATTATTAACATCAGTGCTGCTGATTGGCACTACATCCCAGAAATATGAGGAAATTTGCCAGCTTGGGGAAACAATTTCCAGGGTATTTGTATTAGTCCAACCAATCTTATGTTAGCTGGAGAAACCAGCTTAATACATAGCAAGTATGAAGCTTAAGAGAAACAAGCAAAAGCCCATGAAAATCCACAGGAAATGGGTTTTCTAATTGGTTTTAATTAAAATCTATACTTCCTCACTTTGCCAGAACAGCCCCTTCTTCTGTCTTTTTGTACTTGGTATACAGCAGTTAGGCCACTTGTAAATATTCACTGCAGGCACAGCAGTGTAGCAAATGCTAGGGAGATTCATTTTGATAAACAAAAGCCAGAGCTCATATGACTGTAACCTCTTAGGCTTCTGTGACATCACAGCAGCACAGCCAGTGGCTGTTTCCTTCAGGGCTTGTCTCTTTTTCACATTCCTGCAAAGTTTTTGGGAAACTGGCAAATGACCAAAACAGCAGCAGCACAAAAGCCTATAAGTTCTTTGCTTGAACTTTACCCATACATCTGTGAACGCAGTAAGAAGCTGGCAGACCCATGGAAACCCGAGTTCAGAATTTGGGAAGAAAATACAGTCTCATCTTCAAAAGAAGGATGGGAGCAATTGCTTAATGTTCTCCACTGTGGAGAGAGTGAGGCATTGGTGCAGTCCAAAGAACATCCTTGAGTTCCACTGAAATCAGTGTGGCCTAAGCACTTTCCTGTGCAATGGGTTTACTCTGAGTAAAACTTAGTAGACTACCACCCAATGCTATATTCATCTAGGCCACATTTCTATGGACACAGAAATCTTTCTAAGAAAGGGGTGGAATAGCTATCCTCAATCTGACATGTGAATAAGGTAAAAGTAAGGGACCCCTGGACTGTTAAGTCCAGTCAAAGGCAACTATGGGGTGTGGTGCTCATTTCTGCTTTCAGGTCAAGGGAGTCGGCATTTGTCCACAGACAGCTTTCCAGGTCAAGTTGCCAGCATGACTAAACTGCTTCTGGCACAACAAAACACCATGATGGAAGCCAGAGTGCATGGAAACACCATTTACCTTCCCACTGCAGCGGTACCTACAGGTATTTATCTACTTGCACTGGTGTGCTTTTGAACTACCCCTTGGCTACCCCTGACATTGGCTACCCCTGACTCAGACCATAGGCTATACCTCTGTCACCTTGGGCTGTGCACAGGACAAGCTCACAGAGCGAACTCCATTGGTGGAAACCAGGAAGAAATGGCATGAAGAGCTTCTGCAAATGTCTCTTATATCTCCTCCCCACCAGAATTGCACCTCAAAGCCTGAGGAAGGTAGTTGTGGCTGTTTACTGTTATTTGCTTAAACTGATGAATAGCCAACAGAGCTGAAAGCATTACCTGATTAAGCAGTGTGATTAATCAACTAATATCCAATCAACAGATTGACTGCAGATGTAAAATGTGGGCTTTTACATTGGATTAAAATCCCTTGTGATGGGATCCAGGGGACCCCATTGATTTAAATGTATGGAGGTTACTTTGGTCAGCTGACAAGTTCAAGATGATTTACAAAATGGTGCATATGGTTAGCTGTGTATATAAACAGAATATGATATAAACACATTATAAATGTAATATAATATAATAAATCTGCTGACTGTTCTATTGATAGAAATGCACAGTGGGGTGTTTTTATTTTCATTTAAGGCCCAGATTGATTTCTGTACAGACTACCAGTGATGATACAACCTGTTACATTATTATGGATTTCTGTATAATTGTAGGATTTTGTTGCTGCCCTGAAATTGCATCCACAGAGCAGGTATGTTTCCTTCAGCTTTCCTGACAGATCTTTTAGCAACTAATTTTAGAAGGCTGTGGGGAAAAGTGCATATTTGGATAAAATCAGGGGGAGTGAGGTGAGAAGATGGGGCTTGTCGATTTCATGAAGGGCCTGTCTGTCTTTGTACTGATAATTCATGGAGGTTTTGTATAGGTTTGGTGACTCGCAAGGGTTATCTAGTTGACAGAAAAGCAGCGGTGGTATTTCAATGGCTTTGTCTTAAATTAATTTTTACCATAATTTTTGTTAGCTGTCTTGTTGAAGGGCAAGGTATGAATTCAATAGATCTGGCTAGTTTTTAGAAGGGACAAGCAGAAAATACAGAAAATTAGGTGGAGTGGTAAAAGGCAGCTGTGTATGTGTATTCTAGAAAGCTCAACATCAAAAAAACTAAGATCATGGCCACTGGTCCCATCACCTCCTGGCAAATAGAAGGGGAAGAAATGGAGGCAGTGAGAGATTTCACTTTCTTGGGCTCCATGATCACTGCAGATGGTGACAGCAGTCACAAAATTAAAAGACGCCTGCTTCTTGGGAGGAAAGCAATGACAAACCTAGACAGCATCTTAAAAAGCAGAGACATCACCTTGCCGACAAAGGTCCATATAGTTAAAGCTATGGTTTTCCCAGTAGTAATGTATGGAAGTGAGAGCTGGACCATAAAGAAGACTGATCGCCGAAGAATTGATGCTTTTGAATTATGGTGCTGGAGGAGACTCTTGAGAGTCCCATGGACTGCAAAAAGATCAAACTTATCCATCCTTAAAGAAATCAGCCCTGAGTGCTCACTGGAAGGACAGATCCTGAAGTTGAGGCTCCAGTACTTTGGCCACCTCATGAGAAGAGAAGACTCCCTAGAAAAGACCCTGATGTTGGGAAAGATGGAGGGCACAAGGAGAAGGGGACGACAGAGGATGAGATGGTTGGACAGTGTTCTTGAAGCGACTAGCATGAGTTTGGCCAAACTGCGGGAGGCAGTGAAAGATAGGCGTGCCTGGCATGCTCTGGTCCATGGGGTCACGAAGAGTTGGACACGACTGAACGACTGAACAACAACAATTCTAGAAAGCGTCATGAATGGCGGCCTGAAATTCACTCCAAATTGAAACAACAACAACAAGACATTTCTATGCCGCTAATCTGACTGGGTTGCCCCAGCCGCTCTGAGCAGCTCCCAACAAAAAATCCTAAAAACACAATACAACATCAAACACTAAAATCTTCCCTGAGCACAGCTGCCTTCAGATACCTCCAGACAACTACTGAGAAGGCCCTCTGCTTGGTTCCCAGTAACATCACAATGAGGGAACTGCCAGAAGGCCATCGGAGCTGGACGTCAGTGTCCTGACTGAACGATGGAGGTGGAGACACTCCTTCAGTTATACAGGACCAAGGCAATTTAGGTCCCCACTGACACTTTGAATTGTGCTTGGGGGGGAAATGCTTTCTTGCAAGCCCCACTTGTAGCAACTAATGAGTTGGATCTGGGCTAACTGAACAATCCCAACCCTAGCTAGGCAGCAATGATGCATGGAACCACAGCTGCAACCACAGCTCCATTGCTTATTGCCCCCCCCCAGAGTGGAAGGTGGATTGCTGCACCAGTCTGGGGTTGCCATCTGGGGGGACATGGGTAGCACTGTGGTCTAAACCACTGAGCCTCTTGAGTTTGCCGATCAGAAGGTCGGTGGTTCAAATCTGCACAGCGGAGTGAGCTCCCGATGCTCTGTCCCATCTTCTGCCAACCTAGCAGCTCGAAAGCACACCAGCGCAAGTAGATTAATAGGTACCACTGCGACAGGAAGGCAAACAGCATTTCCATGCCCTCTGGTTTCCGTCACGGTGTTCCGTTGCGCCATAGGCAGTTTAGTTGTGCTGGCCACATGACCTAGAAAGCTGTCTGTGAACAAACGCCGGCTCTCTCGGCCTGAAAGCGAGATGAGTGCCACATCCTATGGTCGCCTTTGACTGGTCTTAACTGTCCACTGGAGTCCTTTACCTTTGCCTTTTACCAATGCCACCAAGCGACAGCAGTGAGGCCAGCTCGGGACCTAACAGATCCTAGGTTGGCTTAGTCCCTTCCCTGGCCCAGAACAACCTGTTTGGGTTTTCCCCCCATGACCTAGGGATACTGCAGGCTCAACAGTGGGTACCAGGAAGCCTAGGTTTCTCCTAGAACAGACCTAACTGAAATCAAATGGACATGTTAGTCTTGACCAACATAAGCCCCATGGATTTGAATGGTTTTTATTATAAGCATTACTAAATTTGGATCCTGCGGAAGAACCCTTCACTGTCATCCATACACAGGCTCTAATGTGATTATGCTGTCTTTCTGCCCCTTCTAAATCTGTGAAGAACAAAGTACAATAAAATTCTGTGACTGCAGGCGATAAATCTATCTTTGCTCCTCCAAAGCACTATTGTTTCAAACACCTTTTGAATGGTGGCCTTTCCTGTAATTACACCTGTGACTTGTCTCTTGAGCAACTGTCAGTGGTTTGTTTTGCTTTCCCTCGGATGGAATTAACTTCTGTGTCGCAATATGGACTCCCTTCGACGCAACGCCTTGGGATGAGATACCATCAAGGGCAAGAAGGAAAGAGAGGGAGAGAGAAAATGGTTTCATACTTGGCTGCTTCCCAGAATGGGGAAAATTATAATGTGGGAATTTCAGCCTCAGAGGAGGTGGATAATTGGTGTTGTAGGTGTTATATGAAAAGGTGTATTATTTACTCCGCTTTGTAAAATGCTGCTCACTGCAATTCCCCCCCCGCCACTTTCTTTGACGCGTCTTTACTTCCCCCATGTCTTTGCTCTTTGATGGAATTTGCAAATATGCACAGGAGTCGTGTTACGCAGGTAGCTTTCCTACATATATAGACAGCATGTTCTTTTCACTGTTTCTTCTGTTCATTTATAGCACAACCAGTCCTACGCATGTCTGCTCAGAAGTGATTCCCACTGGGTTCGATGATACGCTCAGATAAGTCTGTAGAGGACTGCTGTATCAGCTTGCCTTATTGCTATGACCATGTTACAGGCTATTTAACCAGAAATTGCCTAGTGGTCACTTCCTAGTGCATCACCAATAGGAATTCAAGGTTGTCCGGCAGGATTCGTAGGTGTCAGGGAATGGGCAGGAGAATAATGGTGGAGACCACCTCCCCAGCCTGACCCTTCCAGGGAAGAGGAAGACAGTTCAGAATTACAACAGGGATTTGAGGGAGGTCACAGCTCAGAGGAAGATGAGGGGGAAAGCTGAGAAATCATGGGAGAGTAGGAAGAAGCCAAGCCAGAGCAGCAGCTGGCTGACACGTTATCAGTAGAAAGCATTCTAGACACACCATCTCCCAGAACCTGGCAAGCCTTAAAAGAGCTTGTAGATAGATGGCTCTGAACGGCAACCGTTGTGGTGGTGGTGCTGTTGACGAATGAGAAATTGGGAGAGAAGAGGGTGTGGAGACTTACTCGGGACAACGCCATTATTCTAAGAGGTTGCATTCCCAAGCCTCTCTCTGTAAATATTGAATAAAAAGCAGGTGGTAAGGTGTTTTCCTTGTCTTATCTGTTCCTGGCAACCTACCGTGGGGGTTGGTTCCTCTGCCACCTGACAATAGGCTTCGTTTACACATAAAACTAACCCTTGATTTATAAGGTAAAAGGTAAAGGATCCCTGGATGGTTAAGTCCAGTCAAAGGCAACTATGGGGTTGCAGCGCTCATCTCGCTTTTCAGGCTGAGGGAGGTGGCGTTTGTCCGCAGACAGCTTTCCAGGTCATGTGGCCAGCAGAACTAAACTGATTCGGCCGCAACAGAACACTGACAGAAGCCAGAGTGCGCACAAATGCTGTTTATCTTCCCGCTGCAGCGGTACCTATTTATCTACTTGCGCTGGCATGCTTTCAAACTGTGAGGTTGGCAGAAGCTGGGACAGAGCAACGGGACCTCATCCCATTGTGGGGATTCAAACTGTCAACCTTCCAATCGGCAAGCCCAAGAGACCCAGTGGTTTAGACCACACCACCACTCGAATCCCTCACATAAAGAATGGTTTAGCTAACCGTAGCTAAAGCTGGTGATCTGAACCTTGGCCCATGGCTTAACCATGGTTTATTAACCTTGTTAACCAAGGATTATTGTCAATTTATGATCTTTGGTCAACATTCACCATAGGTTATCATTGCATGTCAACAAAAAAATCTATTCATGATCTGTTTAAAGAGCTGCCACCACTCAAAAACTACAGAGCTATAAGTGAAGAGCAGCCTTGAAATTCAAAAGAGCAGAGGAGAGAAAGTATGCTGTTACATAACAAGCCAAGGTTTCAGTCATGGAATCACCAGAATTGTAGTTGGAAGGGACCCTGAGGTCATTTAGTTCAATAGCCTGCAATGCAGTCATTGCCTGTGAGATTCCTTGACTTTAACTACAGTGAGTATTTCCTGAAGAAAGATAACATAGCATTAGCATGGTACTTGCTGAAAGGCGAGAATTTTCTCGCTGTTTTCTCCAATTTTGTGTCTGTTTTGCTCTGCCTTTCCCCCTCCTGTTTTATCAATTGAATACTGTTAAATCTGCCTTCACAATCTCAACTAGACAAATAGGTGTCATTTATTACAAAATTCCGCCCACCTCGTTGGCATTTTTTATTTTTTATTTTTGAAAGAGCCAATCCATTTGTTTTCCACACAGGGAAGGCATATAAGGACACTGTGCGCTGTTTCCTAGATCTGCAGGTGCTGTTTACTGGCATTTGGGGGGGGGAGTGTTTAAATGTGGAACTTTTGCTGGCAGTCAGGAATGTGACATCTGATATCAAGAAAAGAGAAGTCTGGCTGGATCTTCCTTGGTAGATTGCAAGTACAAATAGGCAGCTGAAGGATATTCAGGTATATGTAACTGATTCCATATTTGTTATACATACATACTATCAGTTTAGTATGTATCAGTTTAACCCACATGACCCAGGTGGCGCTGTGGTTTAAACCACAGAGTCTAGGGTTTGCTGATCAGAAGGTCGGCGGTTCGAATCCCTGGCACGGGGTGAGCTCCCGTTGCTCAGTCCCAGCTCCTGCCCACCTAGCAGTTCGAAAGCACGTCAAAGTGCAAGTAGATAAATAGGTACTGCTCCGGCGGGAAGGTAAACGGTGTTTCCGTGTGCTGCTCTGGTTCGCCAGAAGCGGCTTAGTCATGCTGGCCACATGACCCGGAAGCTGTCTGCGGACAAACGCCGGCTCCCTCGGCCTATAGAGCAAGATGAGCGCCGCAACCCCAGAGTCAGACACGACTGGACCTGATGGTCAGGGGTCCCTTTACCTTTACTATCAGGCAACTGCTTTCTGCTTGTGAGAATTTGGTATTATGTATCATCATCATGGTGGGGCACAACTAGAGATGGGAAGGCCTGGAAAAATGGGGGGGAACCAGGTCGCCCTCCCATTTTTTCCCAGGCCTTCCCATCTCTAGGCACAACTCCATGAAGTCTGTTCTGTTCTGCCTGGACACTGAGGTCCAGCTCCGAGGGCCTTCTGGTGGTTCCCTCACTGCAAAGAAGCAAAGCTACAGGGAACCAGGCAGAGGGCCTTCTCGGTAGTGGCGCCCGCCCTGTGGAACGCCCTCCCACCAGATGTCAAAGTGATAAACAACTACCTGACATTTAGAAGGCATCTGAAGGCAGCCCTGTTTAGTGTGACATCATAATGTATTTTAATCTTTGTTGGAAGCCACAAATAATTTTTTATTATTATTATTAGTTTCTTCAAACTCCATAAAAGGTAGTAGGTGGAGGGTCCTTGGGTAAGAGTCCCTCAGTTTGCTTCCCTCTCTGAGTGAAACCAATTTATTCTCACCATTGCCATCACTGCCCTTTCATTAAAAAGTATAAGATCAGAAGGACAGTCCTTCAGGATCAGGAACTATTAAGTCCAGTATCTGGTTCCACACAACAGTTAACTAGATGCATATAGAACCTAAAAGTAAACAAGGTAAAGGACCCCTGGATGGTTAAGTCCACTCAAAGCGACTATGGGGTTGTGGCGCTCATCTCGCTTTCAGACCAAGGGAGCTGGCGTTTGTCCACAAACAGCTTTCTGGGTCATGTGGCCAGCAGGACTAAACCGCTTCTGGTGCAACGGAACACCGTGATGAAAACCAGTGCACACGGAAACACTGTTTACCTTCCTGCTGCAGCGGCACCTATTTATCTCCTTGCACTGGTGTGCTTTTGAACTGCTAGGTTAGCAGGAGCGGGGACAGAATAACGGGAGCTCACTCCGCCATGGGGATTTGAACCGCCGACCTTCCAGTCAGCAAGCCCAAGAGGCTCACTGGTTTAGACCACAGCACCACCCGCGTTCCCGTTGATGCATATAGAAGGCCTCAAAGCAATTCCAAAGTGTAGGTGCCACAACACTAAAAGCCGCATCCCTATATTGTGCAGATGGTATCTGCAGGAGGTCCATACTTGGAGAGTGAGACAATGTTTCCTGTATCCTGGTCCAAATCTCTATAGGGCTTTATTCAGCCTTAACGTAGCTTGGCAGCTAACTGGCAGCCAGTGCAATATTTTAAACACTGCAGTAACACGTTGGCAATTGTGGAGCAACGTGTTGGCCATCCCAGTGAGTAGTCAAGCTGCCACACTTTGTACAACCTGCAGCTTTTGGACCCTCCTCAAGGGAAGCCCCAAACAGAACGCATGGCAAAAAAAAAATCAGCCTGGAGTTTATCAATGCTTGGGTGACAATGGTCAGGAAATGCGGGTCTAGAAAGTGGTGGAGGTCTCTTACCAGCCTAAACTGGTAGAAGGCACTCCCAGCCAGGTTTCTGGTGACAAAGAGGGATCTGGAAGCACCCTCAGATGATGAACCTGCCCTTTGAGACTTGAGACTTCCACCATGACCTCTGTGAACATTTCAATCATCCTGCTTAGAGCATCCCTGTGGACATTCCGGGTGCCACGGCCACTTTCTGTGTGCAATTGTGCTTTCTCCATGAAATTGAGCATCGAGAATCATGGGCACATGGTGACCATGAAATGATCGCATGGAGGCTGAAAAGCACTAATGAAAGAAAGGGACGTATGGACCTGCTCCAGAATTTCTTTAATGTGAAGTCATTTTGTTCGTGAAGAATCAGTTTGTTGTATGATCAGATATTTTCTTAATAACTCTGGCTACAAGCCAAACAGCAGTTACCAGCATGTTAGTCTAATTGATATTAGCACTCGCGCCTGAATTTCCCGCTTTTGGAAATGGCATTATATAATTTAGCAGAGGGTTTTAGATGAGGTGGGCTGCGGCCTCGCACATCGAAAGGAACCTCCCACACATTGCTCTCCCCCACTTTTCCCTCCCCACGCTTGTCAGGTAAACCTCATCTAATTGCTTTTTTAATACTAATGAAGGATCAGCATAAAGAGATAAAAATCTTATCCAAAGGGGCCCCCTGAAGACTCAACATGTTTCAACAGCACTGTGCGCATTTCAAATGGATGTCTCCTCTCCAACATGTGTTCATACCACTTAACAGGTGGAAGCAATAGGCTTACAGACCCCATCAATCATGGGAACAGTAGCAACTCCAGGGAGCTTCTCTAACATCTGAGCTAGGACAAAATGTTTCCAAGGAGTTAGACACTGTGAGTTAGAGTTAGGCATTGTGAGTTAGATTTCGTGTTACTGTCCTCTCTGATCTAGGTTGTAATTTGGCCTGAGAGCTGCAGCTCAATCCCGCTCAATGTTTCCAAGAAAGCATATTCATCGCAAGAGTCCTTGAGCAGTGAGAGGAAATTCAATACAAGAAGTAAACAAGGAATGGGCAATAGTTAAGGAATATCTCAAAGGGTACCGCGATAATAAATGCTTTCTGGCAGATATTGAATGGGCCATGCAATATAAAGTATTTGTTAGATAAAGGTAAATTAAGTTAACAAAAAACAACTTCATGTAACTGTGTAAATAATAGTTTAATTGTAAATTAGTACAATGGTTATAGTCGGAAGTTTCTTTTCTTTGCTGATTCAAACAGTGGATAACATTATGTCTTTGCCTTTATTCACATATTCATTCTTCCATCTCTTTGTTTTTTTCTTTCTTCTGTTCTGTTCTGTTCTTTTTATATTTATATTCTTTATAATCTTTATAACACAGTGAATGTTATTTTGTTGGTATCAGAGGCGTAGGAAGGTCAGGTGGTACCCGGTGCGAAAAATTTCTTTTCACCCCCCATTGATCCCCCCCTTGCAAAAATGGTTTTATGTTATTTCATATTTTCTTACAAAGGAATAATAACAAGTAATAATAATAATAATAAACTTTTATTTATATCCCGCCCTCCCCGGCCGAAGTCGGGCTCAGGGTGGCTAACATCAGATACATAACATTGGTATAAAATCAAACAATAATTAAATTACCTCCTAAAAACATCTCAAAATCAAATTAAAGTCTAATTAGATGGCTTTCCACAGGGTTAGGGTTGGGAACAGTAAGTGCTCCACTGAACTGAAATTTCAGCCTTCACGACATAGGAAAACAGCCAAGTAAACAGCTATTTTGGTGGAGGAGGGTCAAGATATTAACCGATATGCATGAAATTTCATATATAGCTATATAATCCCTAGTATAGTAAGATAAGACCTTTGGAGCAGGCATTTAAAAAAAATGTACCACCCTAGTAGGGCAGTAATTGTTCCTTGATAATTTGTCATCCCCTCCATTATGGAACATGGGGTGGACCGCCCCCTATGACCCCTTTTGCTACGCCCCTGGTTGGTATTGCATGTATTTTAAGAATCTGTTTGTCTAGTAAAATCTTCAATAAATTAAAAAAAGAGTCTTTGAGCAGGAGGAGAAATGCATTGTTTGTTTGTTTGGTTGGTTGGTTCTTAGCAAGACCTTCTCTTAGATCCTAAGACATAGCATACCCCAGTGAGCTATACCTGATGAGTTTACAACTGTAAACCATATAACACCGGTCTTGAAAGACCTACATTGGCCCCCAGTACGTTTCTGAGCACAATTCAAAGTGTTGGTGCTGACCTTTAAAGCCCTAAACGGCCTCGGCCCAGTATACCTGAAGGAGCGTCTCCACCCATCGTTCAGCCCAGACACTGAGGTCCAGTTCCCAGGGCCTTTTGGTGGTTCCCTCACTGCGAGAAGTGAAGCTACAGGGAACCAGGCAGAGGGCCTTTTCGGTAGTGGCACCTGCCCTGTGGAAGGTCCTCCCATCAGATGTCAAGGACATAAACAACTATCTGACTTTTAGAAGACATCTGAAGGCAGCCCTGTTTAGGGAAGTTTTTAATGTTCGGGTTATAAATAAAGTATTATTATTATTATTATTATTATTATTATTATTATTATTATTACAGAATTGGAGACTGAGCCTAGCCTGAGAAAAACACAATGTAGTAACATCAACGGTAGGAGAGGGCATCTTTTGAATGTAGATCTACTCCCAGCAACCTGTTTTAAAAAGGCTTCATGTTGGTATATAAGAACATTGGGAACCCAAGGCAATGAACTCGCATGGTGCATATTTGAAACATCTAAATGTTTTGGGACAGATAATTGTGAGATGCTGGTCCCTGTGAAACTAGAAACTATATTGAGTGGCATCAGCCCTAATTAAGTACAAGCATCCTAGCACAGCAGTCTTCAATACTTTCAAGCCCAGACCAATTTTTAAACCCAAACATGCATTTGGTGGCACCCAATTCTTTCTTTCTTTTAAAGGCTGTACATATTTCTGGTAGCAATGCTGTTCTTACGATCCACTTTGGTTCAGACTACAGCCTGGTAGAAGATCACAACCCATGATAGGCTCCTTGAGACATGGCCCAAGCATTTAGTTTAAATTGCACCAATTTTTCCAAATTACAGCAACACTCGTCACTAAAGTACACATTTTTGTTCACGCTTATTTGGTTGGAGAACTGCAATGCAAAATTCAGAGAACTGCAAATCTCTGAGGGTCACTGCATTTCGCTTCATGTGTTAGTCCGAAAAGTGCAAAATAGGTAGCTTCAACAACAACAAAAATTCATTCATTCATTCATTCATTCATTCATAAAATGTATACACCACTTGGTTGTATAACGCCTCAAAGCAGTTTACAAAATATTTCACTTATCCTTGCTTACTTTACACAAGTCTACCAGCATCACATGCATTTGGGGAGATGAACAAAAACGTATATTCTCTTGACAGGCCAATATCACCCGGCCTTAGCCTCAGATAACCTACTAAGTGACAGAGCACATCAAGCCTATAAACCAGCGAACTATTTTCACATGCTCTCTGTTCAAAAACATTGTGGAGTCTTTATTCTGGCACATTAAAATGTCATTCAATCTGGAGAGAAGGATTCACAATACCCCTTGTTGTCAGGGCAAGTCTCTCTGTGAATCTGGGGAGGTAGAATCAATAACTCATGCTCTTATGTGCTGCTCCTTTTATCATGATATATGCAAGATTTTTATTGAAACCTTTTTATGGAAATTCCCAAGACGATCAGATGCATTTTATGCTCTCTGTTTTAACTCCTTTTGGATTGGAACGCATTCACCCCTTCCGGGGGCTGGAGGGGGGGGAGGGCTAAAGATTGTGCATGTAAAACTCACCAGGGACTAATTTTAGTTAACTTATAATTTAGTTCTCTGCACCCGGCATTTTCTGGAACGATGTGGTTACCAGTGATTTTATTGTTATGGTTCTCCCTTTTCTTTTGTTTGGCATTATTTTATACATTGGTATAAAGTTTCGTTTTGGAATACAGGTCACCAACAGCAATAAAGAGATTGAGTGATTGTTCTCTTGACAAAATTCTGTCTTCTTCTTCTTTGGCGATCACTCGTAGCTGAGTAAGGTTGTCTTCCATAAACACTGTTTTAACAATGAGTCCACAAGTGACTGTGGAGGCCAATTCTGGATCCACACATCCTTCCACAGTGGGGACATTGGTTTCCAGGTGGGAGTTGATCACGGTGTGGATTTGCCAAGCGTGCCTTCCTCTTAGCATGTTTCTCCCTTGCGTCCTGAGTTCGAGTGTCTTCAAAGCCCATGACACCTTTGGTAAAGGCTGTTCTCCAACTGGAGCGCTCGCAGGCCAGTGTTTCCCAGTTGTCAGTGTTTATACTACATTTTTTTAGATTTGCCTTGAGACAGTCTTTAAACCTCTTTTGTTGACCACCAGCATTACGCTTTCCATTTTTAAGTTCGGAATAGAGTAGTTGCTTTGGAAGACAATCCTCAGGCATCCGCACAACATGACCAGTCCAACGAAGTTGATATTGAAGAATCATTGCTTGACAAAATAAGTACATATTATCTGAAACACACGCAGAGAGAGAGAAAGAGAGAGAGAGAGTCAGTGCCATCTCTCTCTTACACACATTCATGAGCAGATATATAGAATCGGTGCTTATTATGACCACTGTTCCCCTGCAACTTAGATCTGGTCACCATAAATAGTTAGAATGCCATCTGCAGCTGCAACCTGCCACACCAACATTCCAAGCCCATGCGTAAGCCCGCTTTTGAACTTCTAAAATATGCCAAGACTTCATCTGGTTTCTGAGAAGCTACAGAAAATAACTCTCTCAAGCAGAAACCCAAACTATAGAAAGAACTTCAGACATTCAGCTCCTTCTGTTCCACCCGCTGGTAGCGTCGAGCCACAACAACAGAATCACAAATGTACTAATTGAACCAAATAATCCACAATAATGTGCTTTCAGGGCCAGCTCATCTCTTGGCATTGTTCTGCATTTATATTTCGTTCCTTACACAATATGAAGTGAATGCAACACCAATTGCGTGTTTAGACCTTTTACCTTTCCCCAAATAAATTCACACCAGAGTCAGATATTTGGTTTGGTTTTTGGCAGAAATTTAGGCCACAACTTTATTGATTACAACCAAGTGAGTGGTTGCATAGGTTCTGGTTCGACTAACTCCCTGCACCCTTGCAGGCAGCGCTGTCCCAGAGCCACGTTCGTAGGACAGCCAAGGATGAACAGCAGGGACAGCTGATGGAAGGAGCACCAAACACCTGCCCTGATGTCCCCTGGACTCAGGCGCAGGCTGGACCCCTTTTGGGGAATGCCAAACCAATGAGTCCCTGGATTCCTCTACTGGAATATCCTTCATTTACATAGGCATGGCCACCTCATGTGCCATGTCTATCATCTGAACCAGAGCCTATCCGCAACTTACAAGTTGTGACTATTTGCTACGTGGCAGGCGAAACCCAAATGGCACCAGCCAATCAGCCAAGTGGGGAAAATTCCTGCCGTGCCCCCGCTCCAACGGCAGACGACACATGACGGCATAGCAAGGTCAAGCACAAGCCCTAAATATAGGGAGAGGTGGGCGGGTGTTCTGATGCGAAAGCCCCAAAGAGGAAGCTCAGTAGCCTCGCATGGGCTTAAATAGGTCTTGCGTTGCTGCTTTTTGCGACACCCCATTGGTCAGATTGCACCCCAGCAACATGGGACCGACCTATCGGGGGTTGTGGCTGCTTCCAGATTGCCAACCACACGCTTTGTCAATTCATGCAACCGATGAATACTCATACAAGTAACCCACCTACAGCTCTACAGATACATACAATCATTAATTAATTGATCATTAAATTTGTACACTGCCCTTCATTTGAAGATCCCAGGGCATTTCACAAGCTGTCATGATAGTGATTGCATACATCAGAGCTTCCCAAACTTATTCGGCCTACAGCCCCCTTTTCAGGAAAAAAAAAAAAAGATTACTTAGCACCCCCCTGGAAATCTACCTTCTTTAAGCAAGCAAACAGAAAGATACATTGACAAATTGGCTTTCCTTTGTGTATCTGTATTTCTACCTACGTCCTACAAAGATGTTGTAAATAAGACACCATGAAGCTGCAGCCCACCTGCCATTGGCCAAATAGGAAAGGAAGCTGCAATCCACTTCCTGGGCCTGGGAGAAGCTAGAAAAGGTTCACCCAAGCCCAGAAAATACCTTCTCCTCCAGCATGACCGCCGGATCCATGGGAGGTGTTATCACCATCCCACAGAGGTGCCCAAGCTGGCGGCAAGGATCATCACACAACAGAGGAAATGTATACGAACAGTTTTTTTCAAAATGATATTCTCTTCTTTCTATATGCTTCCACGCCCCCCTTGACTTTATTCAATGCCCCTTCTGATGTTCTTTATTATTAGTCATCTAGAAAATAGTAATAATTCTCCAAGCGGAGTACAGATTCAGGTCGAGGGTGCAACCAGGACCTGGGAGACCAGGGTTCAAATCCCCACTCTGGCATGAAGCTGCCTGGGTGTCAGGCTTCAGGAATCCTCTCCCCGCCCCCATCTGATGGCACCAAGAAGCAGGGAGGAAACAAGAATGTTCTTATAAATTATTTATTCAGCCATCCTGGTAAAATATAAAGAATTCTGGTCATCCCTCCATAAAGGAGTTGCTCGCACTGAGCTCCTTCCTCTCCTTTCTCTAGCAACAACACCTGCTTCTGTGGCATCTGTCCATGGACAATTGTCTCTGTGCTCTTTGTTCTAGCACCCTTAACAAACGCTGCATTTCGGGAGAAGGGTGGGGATGGGTATGCTGTCCAGAGACGTGTCTGCTCTGTCTCCCCTCCTCTTTCTCCTAACACAGCATAACTCGGCTTTTCGCCTCTCTCTGAGCTGCTATCTTCCTCAAAGCCACCACTTGGAGCTCTTTGGAGAAAAAGGTGGGATGGAAATGCAATAAATTTCATTTCACTTTTAATTTGTATGCCACCTTACTACACAGTGGTACCTCAGGTTACATACGCTTCAGGTTACACACTCCGCTAACCCAGAAATAATGCTTCAGGTTAAGAACTTTGCTTCAGGATAAGAACAGCAGTGCAGCGGGAGGCCCCATTAGCTAAAGTGGTGCTTCAGGTTAAGAACAGTTTCAGGTTAAGAACGGACCTCCAGAACGAATTAAGTTCTTAACCCGAGGTACCACTGTATTACTAAACACACTGCAGTTTGCAGCAGCAAAATATACAACAAAGGACATACACCTTATAATAATCTGACCCAATACATAAAGTCATAATGAAACATAAATTTAAAATGGAATGACTTACATCAAATAGAGTAATATTCAACAATCTATTAGGATGTAATAGTACACAATAAAATTAACTCTCAAAACTTCAGCAAATTATAAACAGAAATTCACTCTTAACAATCACTAAACTATGATCAATTAAAAATTAGCCTACTGCAAGTCACGATGCATGAAATACCACAATACATACAAAATCATGTAAAAGGATAATTTTGAGAAACAAAGACACACAGCTTGTAAAATAACTAAATCAAATGGCACAAATCAGTTGCAAACTAATACACATTAAAAAGGAAAAGGGACCCCTGACAGTTAGGCCCCATTGCGGACGACTCTGGGGTTGTGGCGCTCTTCTTGCTTTACTTGCCGAGGGAGCCAGCGTTTGTCCACAGACAGCTTCTGGGGCATGACTAAGCCACTTCTGGTGAACCAGAGCAGCGCACAGAAACACCCTTTACCTTCCCGACGGAGCAGTACCTATTCATCTACTTGCACTTTGACGTGCTTTCGAACTGCTAGATGGGCAGGAGCAGGGACCGAGCAACAGGAGCTCACTCCATGGTGGGGATTTGAACCACCAACCTTCTGATTGGCAAGCCCTAGGCTCTGTGGTTTAGACTACAGCGAACCACAGTTAAAAACGAACATTTCAAACAAATGTCTGAATAAGGTTTGCTGGAACATGAAAATTTATTATGTTTAAATGGATGCCTGTGTGGAATTCTAATCTGCAGCAGCACCATGGATCAGGAGTTAGAATTGCTCCCTGATTTCTGAGTAGGTCGAGGAGTTAACACCCTGTCAAGTGCACGGCTCCCCACACTGGGAATTTCAGTGCAGGTGAAATTCTTAACTCCAGCAGGAAATGACTTTATATTCCTCCTTACAAGAACAATTTCACAGCTTGAATCTAACAGAGGAGGCAGAGAACCAATATGCTCTGGATGACGAGCAGGTAGTCAAAGGTTAATCCATTATGCCTCTGCTTGAAGACCACACATGCGTTACTAGCAGAATAAATAATTGCTCAGGGCATTGGATTGTGTAAGGGAGTTGTGACTAAGGGAAAAGCAAACCGAGATCCAGAGCAGCCTGCCCTTTCAGCTTGAGAATGAACTTGCCACACCTATTTCTCTATCCTGTTTCCCAAGGATTCACCAGATACTGGATCCAACCACCATGCTGTGCCATAAAAGCTTCCTTAAACATGACATTTAGAAAGTAAATATTGTATTCCGTGTGATCTGCAACTTCGGGCAGGATCCGCTAAACTCTATTTTTTCTCTAAACAAAAGCAAATCCAGGCTGTAAATAGGCGTGAAGTTCTACAGGCACTAAAGGTGGACTGGAATTTACTTTTGATGGTTAGCTTTGATGCATGGATGACTTAAACATGTGGCCTGGTGGTGTTCTCCCCACAACCAACCAACCAACCCCCCCCACTTTACTTTTAACAATCATTTAGAATGTGCTTAGAAGTAGCTCCATTCATCCTGTGGCAGAGCTTCATGCTCTGGCATGGGGGGCGGGGCAGAGAGCAGTGGGGCGTGGCTAGAGTGCATCCCGGAGGCGTGGCGTGCCGCCCACAGGTGTGTGGCGCACCTCCTGGGGGCGTTGCACGCCGCCTGTGGGGGCGTGTGCCCAGCGCGGGCAGGGGCAACCGCGATGGCACCCCACCGGGATCGCCTCCAGGGATGGGGGCGTTGCACGCCGCCTGTGGGGGCGTGGTGCCCAGCGCGGGCAGGGGCAACCGCGATGGCACCCCACCGGGATCGCGCTGCCAGGGATGGTGCGCTCCCCCGCACTCCTCTTCCTCCACCAGTGCATTCATCTATTAGACGTTCTGAGCATCCCCACATTTTAGAGCTGAGAATCTCTGATAGGGCAGGGATAGCCAATGTAGTCACACCCACACCATTTAAAGCACTTGAATGCCGCTCAAAAAGACTCCAGGGAACTGTGGTTTGTTAATGTCCTAATTCAGAATCTTGTGCCACGCTAACTCCAACATCTTTCCAAGAAGGGAGGCGTTCTTTGTTCTGTGGAAATGATTAAACGAAATATATTTGCATCTCTCTCTTTTATCCCCACCCTGCTTTTTCCAGCCATCGGAAGAGACAAGGATGCAAACATCTCTCCATTCCTGGCATGGTTTGGGGGCAGCTAAAGGATTGCTTGGCAAGGTTGCACCCCATTAAATTCTTCCCAGTTTTCCCGCAACTGGGAGTACGTTCGGAAACTTCAGCTGGTGCAGAATTCAGCGGGCAGGTTGCTCACTGGAGCAAGGTGGTTTGAACATATTACACTGATCCTGGTCCAACTGCAGTGGCTCCAAATTAGTTTTCGGGCCCAATTCAAAGTGCTGGTTTTGACCTATAAAGCCTTAAATGGGTCAGGATTGCAATACTTCAAGGATTGCCTCTTCCCATATGAACCTACCCAGACTCTGAGATCATCTTCTGAGGCCCTCCTTTGTGTGCCCCCCTCCTCAAGAGGTCTGGAGGGTGGCAACATGGGAATGGGCCTTCTCTGCAGTGGCTCCCCGTCTGTGGAATGCTCTCCCCAGGGAAGTTTGCCCGGCGTCTTCATTATACAACTTTAGGCACCAGGCAAAATTGTTCCTTTTTAACCAGGCCTTTAGTTGACCTGATCAACACCCTTTACCCTTTAAAATGTGGCTCTTTGGGGGGGGGCACATTATTGGATTATTGTTTTTATTTTAGGTATTATGATCTTTTTTGTGAATCGCACTGAGACCTCCGCGTATATATAAATTCAATAAATGGGGGGGGGGGAATGAAAATGAAACCATGGACAAAGCTGCTGGTTAGCACTCTACATTTCTATGTCCCCTTCCTTTTGACCATCTCCAAGCGGGTTTGCAAAGCAAACACACACCTGGCCGGCCGACAGCAGAATATAAAATGTGCTAGTTGCATGTGACCTATATAGCAACACAAATCTATTTGGTCCCTTAATTCACTGCCATATAAAGCTGTTATCATCTTGGAATGGATAAAGGGAACTAGGCCAAATGGTGATAAAGCCTCGGGGATGAAATGAGATTAAGCCAATGCGCGCTCACCTTGCTGTTTTCTAATTATGCACGCACTGGTCAGCTGTACTTACTGTCTGTCTAATCATCTGTCTGGAGGCCAATTAAATGGGGCTCATGTCAGAGACATGAACAAGCCACCAAAAGAGGAATGCACAGAGCCCGTCCCCCCGTCCCCTCCTCCCCGAATTCTGCCCGGATGTGATATATAAATGATCAGCTTGCACACAGTTAGGTTGAAAACGTGGAGCATTGGCAACAAAATATTGGAGCCAAAAGGATTCCCTTAAGATACAGTCAGACCTCTTCTTACGTCCGCCTCTGCTTGCATCCATTTCACCCAACGTCCGCTGCAAACCTGGAAGTAACTGCTGGGCTGCAAATGCCGGAAGTAACTGCTGGGTTTGCCGCCGTTCGCACATGCGCAGAAGCGGGCAATCGCCGCCCGCATCTGCACACAATGGCGCCTCTCCCAGCGACCCGTTTCAACCTTGGGAATGGATTATGGTCACAGACAGAGGTTCCACTGTATAGCAAGGTCAAAGAAATGTGTCCAATGTATTGTTGGTATTTATTTGTCTGAGTTGCTCGTGACTCATTCAGCATAAGCTCATGATGCAGCTCTGCTCATTCTGCTGTCTGAGCAAGTTTCAGAAACCAGGCAGCTGTATTGGGCTTAACTTACTAGTCAATGCAATTTGACAGTGGCACATATTTAAATGTATTAACATATGCATTTAAATATT
This sequence comes from Lacerta viridis, assembly GCA_900245905.1. Taxonomy (NCBI): domain Eukaryota; kingdom Metazoa; phylum Chordata; class Lepidosauria; order Squamata; family Lacertidae; genus Lacerta; species Lacerta viridis. The sequence goes on from OFHU01004649.1 coordinate 98,342, forward strand.
TTAACCTAGGCATAAGCAATGGAGAAACAGGATTGTCTCCTCAGCAGGAAGCCTTCCCCATATGTTTTTCTTTTTATTATTATGTTGCATAAATTGTGTCCTTAATGTTGTATACTGCCCTGGGATCTTTGGATAAAGGGAGGTTCGTAAATCGAATAAATAATAATTTTAAAAATAATATGGGATGGTTATATATCACTAGAATAAGGAGAGGTGTCAAAGGCAACTATCTTGAAGTTCCATGCCTAGACGTTATCTCAGCCTTCCTCAACCTTGGCCCTCCAGAGGTTTTCAGACTACAATTCCCATCATCCCTGACCACTGGTCCTGCGAGCTAGGGATCATGGGAGTCGTAGGCCAAAAACATCTGGAGGGCCATGGTTGAGGAAGCCTTCATTATCTCCTTGGGAGCAAGGATTTCCTACAGCTTGTGACTGAAGCGGTAGTTGGACCAAGCAAGGAATAGAGCTCAGGGACTGGGGGAAAATGTGAACCCAGTTCACGTTTAATTCACACTTTTCAAAACTATGTGAGAACCAAAACTTAGCCAGCCTTTGAAATCCACACCCTTTTGAATGTTGCAATGCAGTTCTCCAGCCATGTGCAGGAAATAAAAATGCATATAACGAGGTAAAGTGAGCATAAAAATGCATATATTAGTGAAAATAGCATCTGGAAAATGCATTCTGTTGGGCAAAATTGTTTTCTGCAAAAATGTGTATACTTGGTGCAATTGAATAAGAGAGAGAGAGAGAGAGAGAGAGAGAGATTCACATTAAAATGCTGGTGATTTTTCAGGAGAATGTCTCAACAACCAAATCTGATTTGTAAAAATGTTACATGGGGAGAGAGAGACATTGCACTCACTTTTGTAAATCAAGAAAATCTTTAATTAAAAAAATGCAAGCTGCTATGAAATGTGGAAAACATAATGGGAAAATGAGAAATTAAAAACAACAACCTTATTTATTGTTGTTATTTTTATTTTATTTTTTAAAAGAACAGTTTAATTGAACAATATAAAGGGGAAAGGGAAAGGGAAAAAGAAAAAGAAATCGGAATGGACAGATTTGTATATCCCTAATACGTAGATCTGTGTTATACTTCCAAAACATACAGATGCAGCTTTAGATACTGGGAGACACCAATTATTAGTTGGTCTGCAGCTGTTAAAATGAATTGCATTTCTATTTTCTATTTTCATTTCATCTGTTTCAGACTTCCATTTGCATCTTCCTTTCTTTTCCTTTTCATTTTGAATTTCCAGCCTGCATGGCCACTTATACAACCCACTGCTGATAGCTGGGTAAAGTCATTGGGTACTTGCACCATCTAATAAAATGAGGCCTGCACTCAGCTTCACTGTATCATTAAGAATAATTAATCTTATGTAGAGTCTGGGGCTTGGGGAAGCCTTGGAAACCTCTTGTGAATTGCATAAGGTTCTTAGCCGCCTGAAGACATAGCTGACATTTGGCTCTGGTCATGGTTAAATGGAAATCAATGAAAGATGTCCAATAGTACCTGTATTATGGCCCTCATAGCACTGGCCTTATGAAACCATATCTTCTGACTTGACTTCTTCGGTTTCCGTGACAAGGAAATGAAGGAGACATTAATTTCTGTACTACGCTGAAGGAGGCAGAGAGAACAGTTAATCCTTGCAGAAACTCCTGTTGGCATCGAATGCATGCTGAGGGGGAACCCACCAGAGCTTAATGTACTTGGGCTCTCCTCAGATTGTTTCATGATTAGCTCAGGTTGTACCAAGGACTCAATAAGCCGTATCTACCTTAAAACTTCATTATTATTTTTTTAAAAAGAATTTATTAAATTTTCAAACAAAAACAAAAACCTTACAATTGAACACTACCAACAATAACAAAGAAAAAAGAAAAGGAAAAAAAACACAAAAATACAATACAAACAAAAAAATACAAAAATAACAATAAACGTCATATTCCTTTACATTGTTGGATTGACTTCCTCACATCCTCTCCTTCTGCGTTCACTGTATATCATCCTTTGTAATTTCTTAACATTTTATAATCATCATTAATATCTAATATTTTTCTTAATCTCTGTTTTCCTTTTCATACTTCTATCTTTCCTTTGTCTTATATACTTTCCATATCTGTAGCCTATCTCGTCTTCCAGTTCAATTCTTAGGTATTAATCTTAGCATAAGTCAAATTTCTTTAAATTTCTTCCAATCTTAGTCTTTAAATTTCTTCCAATCTTTCTGTACCGCCTCGTCCCTCTGGTCTCGGAGTTTCCCGGTCAGTTCTGCGAGTTCCATATAGTCCATCATTTTCATTTGCCACTCTTCTACCGTAGGTATATCTTCAGTTTTCCAGTTTTTAGCTAGTAGAATCCTTGCAGCAGTTGTGGCATACATAAAGACTGTCCTATGTTCATTTGGGATTTCATGGTTTACAATGCCTAGTAAGAAGGCCTCTGGTTTCTTAGGAAATGTGTTTTTCAACACTTTTTTCAATTCATTATATATTTTCTCCCAGAAGTCTCTTATTTTCGGGCATGTCCACCACATGTGGAAAAAAGGTAAAACTTCAGATCCTCTTGCATTTCTGATGTAGCTTTGTTAAATTTGAGACTTCCATGCATGGCGGACTAACCACAAACCATTGCATCTTCCCCTAGTGCTCTTGAAGACTTTCTAAGCCTGGTCCATCACTGATCATTAGATGGTGAGGGTTGTTACATTTTTCTCCCGTGAAAAGTAGTGATGCTATTTCCCACTTCCTCTTTCCAGGCTCTGCTGGATATGAGGTTTACCCAGGTCCCCTGGGAATAAGAAGCATGCATGTGCACACTTCCTCTCTTTCTCAGGAAGAGGAGATTGATGTAGGAGAAAGACGTGACCAGAGGAGATGGGGAGATGTTCACAGCACTCACTTAACAAACGGAATATGCCCAGAGGCCCAAAAAAGGTTGGCAATATCTTCAAAACACCAAGGGCAGATTCATGCAATGGCTGATAAATACATTTGAGGAACAAGTTTGCCCTTAAGGCGATACGTTCCAGTGTAGTTACCTGGGACTTGATTCTTGACTCTTTGTAGATGTTGTTCTATGGAACAAATCTTGAATGAAATGCCATGAGGGATAAGGTGGATATATGGTCACAATAGGTGGGGAGGCCATATGAGGCTGGTGGGCTGCTCCCATATTTGTCTGGGTCCCTAGAAAAAGGGGTGCTGGTAGATTGGGCTTTCTTGGGCTATTAGGAACAGACTGGGATGAGGTGGCGGGGAAACCATGAATTAATCTACCGGTTGGATTTTTTCCAAGCTGGAGAAGAATTCCCCTCTTATTTGAAACTGGCTTTTATGAGCCCCCAAGGTCCATACCAGAGACTGGCTCAGAAAACTTCACCAACATCTCTATTAAAAATGAGGAGAGGGGAATAAATAGATAGGGAAGGGATTACTCCTTCCTACAGGGAAATCCTGTTATATGGGTTGATGTTTGGATCTACTTTAAATATTTCATATCAACCATGTTAACATTCCCTTCGAGAGGAAATTGATAGGTCGAATAGGTAAGCCTCTTAACGTGGTTTCTTGTGATATCGCAGGTTATGACAGTGACAAAATGAAAGTTCTGGTTCATTGCCAGAGATTATGTATCTGGGGAAATGCACTGTGGCTCATTATTCATCTTTACCAACAGGTGAAATACCTCTTCATTACCTCAACTGCTCCACATTGAAAGGACCATTAAGAAAAATGAGCGCTTTTGTAGGAAGCTTCACAATGTAAAATTGTCAAGAATTAAGTGAGACGTATACACTTCCCATTGCTACGGAGACTTCCAAAGGGGCTGAAATCTCACGATCACATTGCTTGCAGATGCCACTTTTAAAAAACAACAGCAATCCCGTCAGTCTGTTGGACCTAGGAGAGGGGTTTGTTGCTCAGATCAGGAAGCAAGCTTCCCTGCAGACATGAGGGCCGTCCCTGATGTCCAGCCCCTTGACAGAACTGGCTGCAAGTGCATCTGCTACCCTTCAGCTCACCAGTTCGTGATCCACTATTCACTCAATCTAAACACCACCCTGTTAGCAAGGGCACAACCCCAACGCTGTTGAATCTATATGCAGGAGGAAATAAAAGTGTGGCAACTCTGTTGTTGTTTAGTCATTTAGTCATGTCCAACTCTCCGTGACACCATGGACCACAGCACACCAGGCACTCCTGTCTTCCACTGCCTCCTGCAGTTTGGTCAAACTCATATTAGTAGCTTGAGAACACTGTCCAATGATCTCGTCCTCTGTCGTCCCCTTCTCCTTGTGGCAACTCTATGTATCCCCATTTCAAGGTGGGGGGGCACCACTCACATTTGCCCCAAGTCAACCCATTAGTGTAGCCTAAGATGTAATAACCACTCCACTTGGAGTTGTAAGGAAGGGCACCCAGACCTTGATATTCTAGATAAATGGGTGCTATGTGGGAATGGGTGAGCCTGTCATTTTCAGTTTTCCCCAGTTTCTCCCCCCCCCATCTTAAGTTTGCTCCTTCATATCAGTTTGTGAATTTTTTAAAGAAAAAAATTCCACATGAAAATTCACCACATGAAAATTCACCAGCATGTTAGTGCAAATTTCTCTTAATAGACACATTTTTGTATGCAACATTGCCTAATATGCACATTTTTGCAAAGCAATTTCCTCATATAAGGCATCCTATAGCTTATTCCCCACAAATGTATGCATTTTATGCACACTTTACCTTAGCATATGCAATTTTGTACACACTGCTTGGCTAGTGAATTGCAAAATTTGAAGAAGTGCAAATTTCAGAAGATGGCTGCGTTTTGACCCATGTATTGTTTCAGAAAGCGTGAATGAGGTAGGTTCATTTTTAAATGTGAACTGAATCAGATTTCTCTTTCTTCCCTAGTGCTATGTAATCTTCCAAACGTTTGGTCTTATGCTTTCTTTTTCATCAGAATGAATCAGGAACAATGACCAAAGTGACAACATTTCCTTTTGGTTTCTTACAGTAGGATTTTCAGCATGATGGAATAACATGGTGCATTGAGTAAAATGCCCAGTAATTTTCATTTCTACAGGAAATGGAATGTGCCACTCAAATTCAGAGTGGGGTTTGCCAGATACTGGATGACACCAAGGCTTCCTGTCAATATATTTTAATTATATAACATTTACTTTAAGCATGTGGAGAGGGGGGAAATGTCTGCAAACCAACCACAAAAAGGCCACTCCTTTTATAGATTATGTTTAGGGCTAGGATATCGTACAAAGTAGCGCTATGATTTTTGAAGGTCTGCAGAAAAAAACCAAACAAATTATTATTATTATCTTGGTAGGTGTGTCAGAAACACATAGGAGAAGCTCACCTGTTTGAACCACAAACTGAATGGTTGAAGAAACCTTGCTCATAGCTTCTCTACAAGTTACAGTCAAACCTCTGTTCCCGAAAGCCTCCGTTATCATACGCTGGCTGTTGAACGCCAAAAACCTGGAAGTAAATGCTCCAGTTTTTGAACATTGTTTGGAACCTGAACATCCGACATGGCTTCTGCTTGAGTACGAGAAGCTCTTGCAATCAAATAGAAGCCGCGCCTCACTTGTCAAACGTTTTGGAAGTCGAACGGTCTTCTGGAATGGATTACATTTGACAACCGAAGTTTGACTGTACATTGAAAACATTGACTGCCTCAGTCAAAATCCTAAATCGCTTACTGCAAGATGATCACTTGTCATTTCATATATTCCAACATTTCCGTGATGAAAACAACAACAACAACAATAACAACACCCCACCCATCTGACAGAGTTGCCCCAGCCACTCTGGGAGTCTTCCAGAATATGTAAAAAACACAATAAAACACGAAACATTGAAAAACATCCCTATACAGGGCTGCCTTCAGATGCCTTCTGAAGGTTGTATAGATACTTATCTCCTTGGCTTGGGAGTCACATAACTCCATACCCTCCAACATTTTTCTGATATGTGAGGTTTGGAGCTTTCAGGGTTAAATAAGCTCAACAGTACGCCCCTCCCACAGGGATGTGTCACAACATCCGGGGTATCTGCTGTATGCAATGCCTTTGTGATTTATGTGACACACCGTTTATTTCCTGGTCAGTTTTACTTTCACTTTTGACTGAACCGGAGCGGAGATGTCGTCTGAATCTCCAGGAAAGTGTCCATGATTTATATGTCTGTAAATAAAGCGTGCTTGCTTTGAAACAACCCAGAAGTTGTGGAATTTATTGCTGGCACAAGGCACACATACCGTTGCACAAGAAGAAGAAGTAAGAAGTTTGAAAAAACTCTGCAAAAGCACTGGAGAAGCAGGAAAACGCAGAGGAAGCGTAGCTGGACACCACTCCAAGTGCTAAACTGGTTTTGAGGCTTTTTCCAGTTAAAACCAAAAGCCCAACGTGATAAAAATGCTGGCATCCTAAGGAAAGGCGGGGCTTTCCAGGATCAAATCAGAAACCAGGACAGCGTCTGTAAAACTGGGACTATCCCTGGAAAATAGGGACACTTGGAGGGTCTTTCATTTGCCTGTAGTCCAGAGCTTTTCATAACCTTCCAGGTTAGGGTGGGTGAATCTGTGACCTTCAGTTCTCTCAGTTGCTCATTTCTCCAATTTTAAGTGCTCTGGATTTCCAAAGCAGTTTGCAACATATTTTTAAAAAGTCCTCAAGGAAATTCACCAACATTTTATAATGAATTTCTTATACGTGTTTTTGTAGGCAATTTAAGCATTTCCCCTTATATAAGACTTCTTCTGTTTGATCTTTAAGTAATATATGCATTTTTATGCACACTTTAGTATATACATTTGTTTCTACTTGGCTGGGGAGCAGCATTGAAACATCTGGAGAAGTATGAATTTCAAAAGATGGATGTAATTTGGTTTTATATTGTTTCAGTAAATCTGAATTTGGAAGGTTTGCCTTTAAATCAAACTGAATCAAATTTCTCTCCCATTCTTACATAGACCCCATATTACCAAATTTCTGCCTTCGGCAGTGATCAAATACTGATTTATTTGAGGCTGAATGTGGTCTCTTAGACGCTCTGACGTTTGGTTATAAATAGCAGCGCTTGTGCCACAGTTATAGCCAGTCATTCAATCTGCAACTTTTTTTTAGCATATAGAGCTATGAAAAGCTTCAGCTTTTGAATTTATGCCCATAATGCAAAAAGTATCGCCAAACATGATTCAGGTTTATAAAATTATGCCTGGAAGAAAATAGTGTTCAGAGAGTGGGCAGAGAGAAGTCTCTCTGTGTGTGTGTGTGTGTGTGTATACAGGTGAAACTCGAAAAATTAGAATATCGTGGAAAAGTCCATTTATGTAAGCAATTGTTTTCATTAGCTACTGGAGTTTAATATATGAGATAGACTCATGACATGCAAAGCGAGATATGTCAAGCCTTTGTTTGTTATAATTGTGATGATTATGGTGTACAGCTGATGAAAACCCCAAAGTTGAGATTGTGAATTTGGGGTTCTCATCAGCTGTACGCCATAATCATCACAATTATAACAAATAAAGGCTTGACATATCTCGCTTTGCATGTCATGAGTCTATCTCATATATTAGTTTCACCTTTTAAGTTGAATTACTGAAAGAAATGAACCTTTCCACGATATTCTAATTTTTCGAGTTTCACCTGTACTAGAACTCTGGTTCATCCAATGAAATGGCACAGTGGGAACTTCAGGATGGACAAAAGGAATATTTTAAATTTTACAATGTGCATAGTTTAAGCCACGGAATCATGTGGTCATAAACATGGGTCCTTTCCCCTGCATAAATTCATTCGTACTGTGATGAATATTCATTGTTTCCAATAACCAGGTTTCTTTCAGGCTCTGAAAATCATATCCGAGAAGTGATGTATTTAAAGCATTATAATACCCTTTTAACAGTCATAGTTTCTCCCAAAGTAACCTGGGAACTTTAGTTTGCTAAGGATGCTGACAGTCAGTAGATCCCTATTCCCCCCCACAGAGCTATAATTCCCAGAGTGGTTTAACAATCAAGCCCGCTACTTAGGAAACTCTGGGAATCACAGCTCTGTGATGGGGCTCCCAACAGCTTTCAGCACCCTACAGTTCAAAACTGTTTAGTGTTATGATACTGCTTTAATTGTATGGTGCAGATGTGAGCTCTATGGTGACTGGATGCAGGTCATTTCAGTTTTTAGAGGTGAACATTCAAGCAAAGATATGTAGCAGTATTGTCACATTACAAACAATACAATCTTCCTCTCGTGTTTCTTTACCTATCTATGGTCTTGAACTTCGGTGAGATGCTCTGAACCTCTTTTAAACATGAATCCAACCCATTCAGTTTGCTTTATGCAGTGGACTCTAAGCATAGTTTGAATGTCTATTTTAAATGCCTTTGGAGAACCAGTTCTTCCGGTGTGTTGTGGGCTGAGACAAAGAAGAATACCCTTTGGCGATGGAGCAATGCCTGGGTGGTATGGCATCCAGACGCCACCCTCGGTGGATATTTGCAGAAGAGTCATTCCCTGCCCTTTCTCTGGTGTGATGAGAGACTTTTCGTTTTGTGCCCAAGTGCAGAAAACCAAACCAACCAGACAAGAAGGTGAACCGAGAGCATCCTTCTTCAAGAAGAGAGCACAAGGAAGTGTTTTGTGCGGGCAGGCAGAGTCCCCCAAATCCTAGGCGACCCCCGAGCAGAATAATGACAAACGACAACGTGCTATGGGATTAAATTGGCCACAACTTTATTAAGATTCAGATGTAGGGAGATATTGGCTCAGGCATTGGACGTTTATCCTTCCCAGCCCCCAGCCAGGAATCTGGGCAATGTCAGGGTTATCCAGAATGTGTGGGGATTGGGCTAACTCTGGAGAATATATGTTCAAGCAGATAGCCCGCCGCCCGTTTGCCGCCACTGGTGGGGGAGAGCAATTACAACCTCTCGGCGTATGGCCAATGCCTCCCCCCAATACCCCTTTAACGGGAAGCCTGTTATCGCTGCCACACTGGGGGCATGGAGTCACCGCCCCATGCCCCCTCCCCATTTAGGAACATGACTGAAGGATTCCGCCCAAGGCCTGAAACTGCCAAAGTTGTGACGAATTGCTACAGGAAAGGCGAAACCTGCCAATGCAGGGAAATTCCTTTCCAGCCCTTCAACAGTGGCCTTGGCATAGCCTGCGTGCCTGTGTGCCTGTGGAAAACAGGTTAACCTGTAAAGTAAGCGTTAATTGATGGAGTGGAGGGTGGGAGAAGCTCTGGAGCCGACGCTGCTTCCCAGGTAAGCTACACTCTCTATTGTGTGGGCTGGGTAGTCCCTCCCCTTACCTGGCCAATCCCTTGGCAACGCCTCCCCCAGGCGGGATTGGACAGTTAACTGGGTAGGTGGAGACCCCAGGTATCCCTTCTGGGGGAGGGCGCAGCCAGCCGAACTACCAGGTGTTGCCCAGGAATTCAGGGGGCTGCGCACGACCATGCAAACATCGCCCCCCATTTGATGTGGGGAGCGGTCATTGTGATGGGAATATAGATCTGGGATATTCCGAGAATCTTCACAGAAGCCTCAGTCCAGTATACCTGAAGGAGCATCTCCACCCCCATTCGTTCTACCTGGACACTGAGGTCCAGCACCGAGGGCCTTCTGGCGGTTCCCTCACTGCGAGAAGCCAAGTTACAGGGAACCAGGCAGAGGGCCTTCTCGGTAGTGGCACCCGCCCTGTGGAACGCCCTCCCACCAGATGTCAAAGAGAACAACAACTACCAGACTTTTAGAAGACATCTGAAGGCAGCCCTGTTTAGGGAAGCTTTTAATGTTTGACGGACTACTGTATTTTAATATTTTGTTGGAAGCCGCCCTGGGAAACCCAGAGTGGCTGGGGTATAAATAAATGATGATGATGATGATGATGATATCTCAAGGAATGTTGGGAAGGAACTGTAGTAGCCCAAGCTCTTACTTCATTTTGGGGCTCTTTTCTTGAGTGTTAGACAGTGGGTGGCATGTCAAGGCAGAGCTGTAGACCCCCATTCCCAACAGTGACATCACTACAGCTCACCTGGATGAGGTGGCGTGGGGAAGGGGGTGGCTAGGTCAGGACTGCATGGACACACTGACAGAATCTCGCCAACCTTGCCTCCATCCTGCTTCACCCCAATTATGTCCAAGTAAGCTGTAGTGCTGGAGGAGACTCTTGAGAGTCCCATGGAATGCACAAAGATCAAACTTATCCATCCTTAAAGAAATCAGCCCTGAGTGCTCACTGGAAGGACAGATCCTGAAGTTGAGGCTCCAGTACTTTGGCCACCTCATGAGAAGAGAAGACTCCCTAGAAAAGACCCTGATGTTGGGAAAGATGGAGGGCACAAGGAGAAGGGGACGACAGAGGATGAGATGGTTGGACAGTGTTCTCAAAGCGACTAGCATGAGTTTGGCCAAACTGCGGGAGGCAGTGGAGGCGTGCCTGGCGTGCTCTGGTCCATGGGGTCACGAAGAGTCGGACACGACTGAACAACTGAACAACAACAAGCTGTAGTCATGCAGATAAGGCAAGGGGGGGTGAACAGCTCTGTCCAACCCCTCCCCCAAAGCCACTACTGGTGGCATTACATGACCATAGTAAGTCACTAAATAAGAGTACATCTGCTGAAGATATACTTTCTCAGCCCAACTGTTTGTGTGGAACAGCCTAAGTGCCCTGAATTCATATTGTTAGTACATATTGTTAGAGGGCGCAGGAGCAATGGTTCTTCCAAGAAGACCACTCATATTATTTCCCCCATTTTTATAAGTCATTTAATTGAGAATCATTTTAAGATGTTTTAAAACCGTTGCCTGAATTATTAGGAGCACAGTTTTACTTGACCAAAAACGTATTTCCAGTTGATTCATCTAACGAATTAATCAACTCCCAGGATATGCCTATGCACGTCGACTCAGAAATTAAGTTCCACAGAGATCAATAGGGCTTTTTTCCAAATAAAAGATGTATAGAATTGAAGCCTAATGGTTGCCCTAAACAGCATGGGCTGTACGTTCTTTCCTTTCCCTGTGCCCTGTTGTGTTCTCTATGATCACCTAAGATTGTCTCTGGTTTTTCCTTCTCAGTCTCCAGTGGCATGGGCATCACAGAGGGATCTTGAGGGCATTCTCTCTGTTCCTAGAATAGCATCACCCAACCTATTTCAATTGGCTTCAGTACACTTAATTTTGTGTGTTGGACTATGGCCAATTAGATTTGCGCTTCTATTACGCTGGTGGGGTGGCTCCCTGAATATGTAACTCAGGAAATAGTCCAACAGGAAGTGCTTCTAAGCAAGACCCATTAACTTCAGTGAGTGAAATAGAGGAGAATCTTGGAAGCACATTGTGTCCTTCCAAAAAATAGGCATTTTTGGTTGTGAGCTCAGAATGCCTACATTTCAAAGGTTTGCAAAAACTTCACTAAAGAGTTGTGGTCTACTGTATCACCCCTGTGCAATGATGCCAGGAGCTCCTACCACAAATTCTTCTTAAATTAAACAGCAGAGAAAAGTGGATTAAATTTATTTTTTAAGGCTCACTGTTCTGATTCAAATCATGTTACCTTTTTCTATGCCCCCCGCCATACACTCTTGATAATTATTTACATATTGAAAGGCTAGGGCTTCAAGCTTGAATGGAGAGCACTGATTTGACTTGGCCATCAATCTGTGCTAATGAATGGAATGAGACACATTGCATTCCTCAACTTTACTGGAACCTCTCGTTCCTTCCTTTTGCATTTGTCACAACCAATCATCTATGAAATAATCGCAGCTCCCAAGTTCTTTTTTCTTTCTTTTCTTTTCTGGTCAATCTGTGTTTGGTGTTACCCTAGCTACCCGAGTCTACATATTAATTTGATGTCAAAGAAGCAAATACTTTTAACATTCTCGGCAGGCTTTTCAGTTGACAAGTTAAGACAGGGACAATACAAAATGATGGCAAACGGACAGACCAGAACACCAGAGAAACTCTGGAAAAAAGTAAAGACAATGTGAAGGCTAGTGGGCAGCCAAATCAATCTTGATTGCTTTTTGGCCCAAGTTCAGAAGTCACTACAAAGTGACCAAGTTTTTGGGTGGGGAGGATGAAATTATGGTCCTCTGTCTTTGCTAGATTTTGAGGGAACTGTGGAGATTTCCCTTTGTTTGCTTTTGATTAGATATTTATATTACAGTCAGAAATTAAACAAAAATAATGATTCATCGCTTATACAAGCACACATAAAGTTAACATTATTTTAGGGATCTTTTTTACGTGGTCTTTCCCCCCTGATGTTCAGATCATTTTAGTGCAATTTCAAGGTTGGGAACCTTGGTCATAATCCAGCCAAATGAAGAACATGAGAGCATACTCATTTCCATAGAAAATGTTGAGATGTTCACAGATATTCACATTATGAAGACAGCTCAACTTGGAAAGCAGTATCTGGGAAGCTGTTGGTAGACACTGTTCAGACCAGCTTCTGGCCATGGGTTGTAGGCTAGCGACATCTTATCTTCGGCCTTGCTGAATGTCAATATTTCCATGGGGACTGTGTACATCATCATGCATGGTCTTGAGCTACAAGTGCTTTAGTTGCCCTGGAACATCAGAGCCAAAGGGCAACACACTGTGGACCTTGCTACTAGCCAGAGGCTGTAGGGTCTCCCCTGACTCCTAGGAAGAACATCATGGCAAAGGGGAGGCCAACCTGAGAGAAGGCCCAACATAATTTAGTTTGCTTCTCCTCTGCATGCCAGAATGAATGCTTAGCTCCAACTGCCAGTGGTCCTGGAACTGCAGAAGTAACAGGGAAAGGTCAGTATTGACTCACCCATCAGCCAAAGGAATAAGAACCACCAGCTGTCATTTCAACAAGGACACCACTAAGGAGATACCAGCATGGCCACGATGGCACATCAATGCTTATAGCCCACCACTTTGTTTGGACTTTGGAAGACTGATCTTCTCCTTCTGTCCTTTCACCTCCACTCAGTGGTGTAGCGTGGGTTGCCAATGCCTGGGGGAGGTGAGGTGTTGTGCTCCCCTGGTGGACTGGGTAGCTGGGGTGGAGGAGTTCTCATGCGGAGTCCTCACAGAAGGTTAACAGAGACCGTGAGGCACATGGCAACCAACCCAGCCCCACTGAATTAAATGGAGAAAACCAGAACTAAAGCGCAAACATTGGAAATTGGGAGGATGTATGAATGTCCCCTGCACTCCTGACAGCATATATGGGTGTCTCTTTATCGGCCACAAGGAGAAGGAGGTGCCGCCCGAGCCCCGGAGGCGCGGCCTGGTGTGCCTTGCCTCCCCGATGCTACAGAAGGTAGAAGGAGCTGAGCCATGCAGCCTCAATAAGTGAGCCTGTTGTGGGGGTGCCTGGTTGTGCCCCTCTCGTAATTTTGCACCCAGGGCCACCAGCCCCCCCCCCCAACTACACCACTGCCTCCTCTCTCCTTTCTTTGCATGTCGTTTCAGTTTCTAAGCCCGGTAATTTTCGAGCCTGATGATGGGGCCATTTCTCTCTTTTCCACTGGCTTAAGATATTTCAGGTGATCACAACGGTCTGAAAAAAAAACCTGGATATTAAAATATAGAAAATAGAATTAATAAAACAATAATTATTTCACATGAAATCTGGAGAACTACCGCAGAGTACAGGGCTGGGTTTTATATTGCTGGGTCACCTGCAAAAATTGAATCGCAGTCAACTGGTTCAATCCCATCAGTCTTGGGATGCAGAAGAGGAATGCCTATAAGGTAGGGAAGATTAGATCTCAGCCTTGTTTAATAACACAGAGGCTCATGTGAATCAGACCATAGACTTTCCACAATGATATACAACCCTGTGGGATAATTAGTAAGCAGATTTCTGAATGTGTCATGTTAAAGCTAAAACGCCGACAACCACTTTGGGCCTGTGAGCACACATGTGGAATTCTGGGAAAGAATTCTGAGCAGCAGTTATACTTTATTCCACCCACCCACCCCCATGCAAGAATTATGAAGAGCAATGTCTACCCCAAATGCAAACCACGCACATGCAGAACTCATATGAAAATATGGTGGTACTTTGGTTCTGAAACACCTTGGTTCTCAAACGCCTTGGGTTTCCAAACGCCGAAAACCCAGATGTAAGTGTTACGGGTTTTGAACATTTTTCGGAAGCCGAACATCCTATCCGGCTGTCGGCTATTGCATGGACAGGCGGAGTCCCCCCCCCAACCCCAGGTGACCCCCGAGCGGAATAATGACTCAAGACAACTTTACTAAGTTTCAGATGTAGGGAGACCTTGGCTCAGGCATTGGGCATTTATCCTTCCCAGTCCCCAGCTGGGGATCTGGGAGACTTCAGGGTTATCCAGAATGTGTGGGGATTGGGCTGGCTCTGGAGAACATATGTTCAAGCAGAGAGCCCGCCGTTGGAGGGGAGAGCAATGACAACCTCTCGGCATGGGCCACCGCTTCATGCCCCACCCCATTTAGGAAGATAGACTAAAGGATTCCGCTCAAGGCCTGAAACCACTAAAGTTCTGATGTTTTGCTACGGGAAAGGCAAAACCTGCCAATGCAGGAAAATTCATTTCCAGCCCTTCAACAGCGACCCTGACGTAGCAGCACCCGCGTACCTGTGGAGAAGAGGTTAACCTGCAAAAGAAGACTTAACTGAGGGAGGACAGGGTGGGAGAAGCTCTGTAGCCAACTGCCGCTTTGCAGGTAAGATTCACCTTCTGTTGTGTGGGCAGGGCGGTCCCTCCCCTTACTGGGCCAATCCCCTGGCAATGCCTCCCCAGGCGGGATTGGGCGATTGGCTGAGGTAGGCGGAGACCTCCGGGAATCCAGCCTGGGGAGGATGAAGCCAGCCCAAACTACCAGGAGCCACACTGGGATCTGGGGGGCTGCATGCAACCACGCAAAAGTCACCCCCCCCATTTGATGTGGGGAGAGGTCATTGTTTCTGGGGCAATTATTTTGCGTTTTTGTTTTTGAGGCTCTTCCAATTAATTTTTTTTTGTGACTGTGTGGAACCCAGTTCAGCTACTGATTGATTGATTGATTGTGTGACTGCAGAAATGGATAAAAGCCCCCCATCCAAACAATGACTATCATCAGTGCAGGTAAGAAAAAAAATAATTTTAATTTTTATCATCTACAATACTGTCTTATTTATTTTATAGTACAGTACATTGATTATTGCTTTCATTTTATGGATCAATGGTCTCGTTAGATAGTAAAATTCATGTTAAATTGCTGTTTTAGGGGTTGTTTTTAAAAGTCTGGAACGGATTAATCCATTTTGCATTACTTTCTATGGGAAAGCACGCCTTGGTTTTGGAACGCTTTGGTTTTGGAACGGACTTTCGGAACAGATTTTGTTTGAGAACTAAGGTACCACTGTACGATTTTTAAAAAATGATCTTAAGAGGTGTCCAGATGCATGGGAACTTTCCCAAAATATACATCATTATAGGGGAACAATATATGTGGATCCAGCAAGCTACCTTCTCTCTGAAGAATTTTACTGTAGAAAAATTAGATGACTCAAGCAACATAAGGAGAGCAAGTGGCAAGGTGTGTATGCATCTGTGGGTGCATTAATACAAATAAAAATTTGAAAAGCATATTTAGCCTCCTTGCAGAGGAAATGGGCGAACCTTGTTGGAACCCAACGGCATCTCCACCTTGCAATTATCTCCATTTTGAATTACGCTTGCCTGGTGCTTTTGCAACCCCCAGCCAAAACTCTATAAAAATAAAAATAAAAAAAATCCCTTTTCCCGCCCCTAGCTTGGGTAATTATTGAAGCAGTGGATTCTTGAGGAATGCAAAAGATACCTTAAGATTATCACAGACAGAGATCATAAAACCAAGATGTGTTTTCTTCACTTTGATCAAAGCAAATATGGTAATGAGGGAATCAAATCACAGTGCTGTTCCTGGCGGAATCAAAGAGAAGAGAAAGGAATTCACTGCTGACATTGTTGCGGCATCTTCTTTCTTTCTCTCTCTCTCTCCGCCATATGCTTCAGGCAAATGAGTGGCGGGGTGGTGCAGGGAGGTATTTTAATGACATATTCAGGAAAGTAGTGCATTAGCCTTATTAAACCAATATGGTTGCAATGGCCTGAAAATGAAAGTATCGCTGTAAAATTCCTAAAAGACAACTAACCACAGAGAAGAGTGTGTGCGGGCATTTTTGAAATAAAAAAAGACAATTGCACTTGGATGCTAAACAAAAAGATTTCCCCCCACCCTTTGCTACATTCCTTTGGAAACAATTTATTTTAATAAATGAAAACATCCTCTGCCACATGTTTTTTTTATGACAGCTGTTGTCTTTTTTTCTCCTTTTTTTTAAAAGGCAGTTACTGCCAAATGAAAAGAATCGAGATGTGCAGCCCAATCTTTGAGGCGTGTTTACTCAGAAGTAGGGGAGACAGTGAAGTTCTCCTGAGCTAGGCTTGGAGATGAATTTCATGGGTGTTTAAAGCTCAACCCAGACAACTCCAATGGTCTGCCTATTGAGGCAGATGAGGGATCGGGGAGAGAGGTTTTTCCCCCTCTCTCTTAATGCTAGGAATGGGTGAAAATTTCAGTTTCTTTCAGCTTCTCGTTTTCCCAGTCGTAAATTCATTTCTCCACCTTTCCACATGAATTTTCAGATTTATAAACAAACAAACAAACAAACAAATAGGATCCTCATGAAAATTCATCATGATTGTAGGGCGATTTTCTCCCGATTTACACAATTTTGGAGAGCAGCTTATCCTAATATAATGCACTAGGAGGAGTGCAGATTTTGAAGGATCTGTGCCTTGGTTTGCATACTGAAGGGGTGCCCAAACTTTTCCCAAAGAGGGCCAGATTTGATGAAGTGAATGTGCGTGAGGGCCGACCAAGGTTGTTGAACTTCTTTTAGGGTTGAAGTTGTTGAACTTTTCTAAGGATTTGACCCCAATAAATAAACTGCTGCAGGGGCTGGATAAAAGTGGCGCGGGGGGGGGGCGAATTAGGCCCCCAAAACGGACTTGGACATGCCTGGGATACTGTTTTGGAAAACGCAGGTGAGGTTGGTTTGCCTTTACCTGCAAACTGAATGCAATTTCTCCCCCCAGGACTCTTCTCTACTGCTGCTTATATCGCTGCTGATTTAAGGACAGAGAAGGCACGAACGGAGAGTGTTTGGATTGAGGGGGTGGCAGTGATGATTTTTGGCAATGAAGGGAGGGTGGCAGAGATGGGTGGGTGATTTTACTGAGCCCCTTCAATTAGCTCAGAAAAAATTATCTCAGTTCTTAAAAAAAAATAAAAAATAGAGTCGAGTGCTGAGATCTCAGGTAATTTCTAAGCTTCGGAGAGCTTACTGATCTCTCCTAACAAGGAAAAAGACTTGTCTGATTCTGAAAGCAAAAACAAAGTGAAAAAAATACATAATTTGGGGGGTGGGGTGAGAAACAAAACAATCCAGCAAAAGTAGCCAGATCATAGATTCCATTGTGCTGACTTCAGCTCACCCAAAGAAGCTCAAAACCAGCAACAATTCCTAATTGTACCCTTGCTTTATGCAGCTGACGATAACAAGCTGGCAGGAATAAGGGTCTGTGGCTGTTTCCTGCCTTCTTAGTGCGTAACAAGACTGATAAATGGGAGCTCACCCTTCTCTACAAAAAGCTTCTATAAACCAAGGAGGGACTCTTTTATATAAAAACCTAAAGTGTAAATTAGGGTCTAATACGTGTAGCAGGTAGAGGGAAGCGGGTGGTGCTGTGGGTTAAACCACAGAGCCTAGGGCTTGCCGATCAGAAGGTCGGTGGTTCGAATCCCCACAACGGGGTGTGCTCCTGTTGCTGGTCCCTGCTCCTGCCAACCTAGCAGTTCAAAAGCACATCAAAGTGCAAGTAGATAAATAGGTACCACTCCGGCGGGAAGGTAAACGGCGTTTCCGTGCGCTGCTCTGGTTCGCCAGAAGCGGCTTAGTCATGCTGGCCACATGACCCGGAAGCTGTACGCCGGCTCCCTCGGCCAATAAAGCGAGATGAGCCGCAACCCCAGAGTCGTCCGCAACTGGACCTAATGGTCAGGGGTCCCTTTACCTTTACCTTTAAGTGTAGCAGGCAGCCAAGCCCATATACCAGCACACAAGGTAATTCACTGATGACCTTTCAGTGTATGGCCAGTGACGCTCAAATATATAACCCCTTTAAGAGGGGGACCCTGTGCCGCAAGGGGGTGAGTCACCACTTCACGCCCCCCCCCCATATAGGGAAGAAAAGACTAAAGGATTCCACCCAAGGCCATAACCGCCAAAGTTGTGACGAATTGCTACAGGGAAGACAAAACCTGCCAATGCAGGAAAATTTCTTCCCAGTCCTTCAACAGCAACCAGTCAAAGACCGTAGCAGCGCCTGCTAAACAGGAAGAAAAAGTTAACCTGCAAACAAGAAAACATTAAACAAAGGGAGGGTAGGGAGGGTGAATCTCCAGAGCCGACTGCCTGGCTATTGTCGGCTCCACCCCCTATTTATAAATGGGGCTGGCCCCACCTCCCAGCAAGAAACTTGATTACTGAGGCTGGGCGTGAACCTCCAAAAATTAACACTGAGAGGCAAGCCAGCCCCTGTTTACCAGTAAGCTCCCCGGGAACTGTAGCACCATGCACAATCCTGCACAGGGCACCCACAATGTAAAGTGTGAGTGCTCATTAGCAGGATTTTAGTAACACTTGTAATGTAGCGAATATCATGGACGATATGGAAAGATACAAAATAGGGATCATGAAATAATATGGAGTTGAGACAACGTACAATAGGACCCATCGAAGGGAAGGTGGGAAGTCCAGAGATTTGGAGAAATCTCTAAATTTGGATAGTTATAAATTTATATTTACAAAACCATACATATAAATATATATATATATATATATATATATATATATATATATATATGTGTGTGTGTGTGTGTTCAAGATGGGTGTGCGGACGCGAAGGCCTTGCTCCGTAACCGCTTGAGAGGTTGCCTTCAAATTTGGACACAACATTCCTTGGCTATATGGGAAGGTTCTTAGGTACATAGATTGCAAAGATATCACACCTTTCCCAGGTAAATCTGTGAATTTGTGCAAAAAACCAGCGCCCTCCAGTGGACATCAAAGGAACACACGCTTTACAACAACAGACTTCAGAAGAGGGTGGGAGGGGGAGCGGAACTTGAGGTCACCTCAGCCAATAGGCTGTTGGCGGGGAGGGGCCGAATCAACCTTTAGCTACCACCGCCATAACAACTCCTTGCCTCAGGCTCGGCCAATTCCCATTTTAAAACAGTGAGCAACAGACATGAGAGTGCGGAGGTGACGGAACAAATCACAGCACAGGAGTTCAACAGAACAAGCTGTGGAGAGCCAGGCGAAACCGGGGGGGGGGAACCGGAGAGAAGGGAGGTAGGAGATCAACACAGTTTTGGAGTGACCATGGAGAGTGCGGGGGAGGGGAACAAATCACGCCGCGTGAGTGGGAGGAAGACGAAAACGGGGGGGGGGACTGAGAGGAGGCACGCAGAAGTTCATCAGGATAAGCTGTGGGAAACCAGGCGAAAACGGGAGGGAAAGACTGAGAGGAGGCAGGCTTAAGTTCATCGGGATAACGTGTGGGAAACCAGGCGAAAACGGGGGGGGAGGGAAGACTGAAATGGGGCACACGGAAGTTCGTGGGGATAAGCTGTGGGAAACCAGGCGAGAACGGGGGGGGGGAGCCACAGCAAGGCGTGGCTGGGCCAGGTAGTACTATATATATAAAAGGGAAATCCAAAACATCAAACATGTATGTGTGTGATCTGGATAGGACAGGGGAAACATCCTGAACCTAAGGAGATTGGTGGCTCACCTGCACTGACAGCTGGTTCCAGAGGCAGCACCTGGGGGGGGGGAAAGTGAGAGGAGTTCCCTGGGGCAAGGTTACCTCAGTGTTGTGTAGCAAGCATCTGGCTGCAAATGAGAATATTATCATGACTTTCGAGTCCTGGAGGAGCCCTTGTTGAAATAATAAAGTTTTACAATTGTTCTAGCTGAAGTCCAATTAAAATGCCCTTTTTATTCTTAATAGGGAGCTTGAATCAGCTGTGAACTCTCCATTGCCAGGACAGGATTATAGGCTTCACTGTCCTTGGGGTTACAATTTAGTTGAGGGTAAAACGTATAAAGTGTTTATGAAATTTTAATAGATATTTGGTGCAGAATACAGATGTGGATCATAGAACCCAGGAGAAGGAATGCCTTGTGTTATCCTTTATTTTCATCTTGGGAAGCGCCCTGAGCTCTTCGGACAAAGGGAGTTATATAAATTTCGCAAATAAATAAAGTTTTACACACACTGCATGGCTGCTTGCATGGCAACATCTGAAGAAGCGCAAATTTCAAAAGATAATAATAATAATAATAATAATAATAATAATAATAATAATAATAATTTATTTGTACCCCGCCCATCTGGCTGGATTTCCCCAGCCACTCTGGGCGGCTTCCAACAAAAATCAAATACATTAAAATATCACACATTAAAAGCTTCCCTAAACAGGGCTGCCTTCAGATGTCCTCTAAATGTCTGGTAGTTGTCTATCTCTTTGACATCTGAAGGGAGGGAGTTCCACAGGGCGGGCGCCACTACCGAGAAGGCCCTCTGCCTGGTTCCCTGTAGCTTTGCTTCTCGCAGTGAGGGAACCGCCAGAAGGCCCTCGGCGCTGGATCTCAGTGTCCGGGCTGAATGATGGGGGTGGAGACGCTCCTTCAGGTATACAGGACCGAGGCCGTTTAGGGCTTTAAAGGTCAGCACCAACACTTTGAATTGTGCTCGGAAACGTACTGGGAGCCAATGTAGATCTCTCAGGACCGGTGTTATGTGGTCCCGGCGGCCACTCCCAGTCACCAGTCTAGCTGCCGCATTCTGGATTAATTGCAGTTTCCGGGTCACCTTCAAAGGTAGCCCCACGTAGAGCGCATTGCAGTAGTCCAAGCGGGAGATAACCAGAGCATGCACCACTCTGGTGATGGCTGTGTTTTGACTCATTGTTTCAGAAAGCGTGAATGGGGTCGGTTCATTTCTAAATGTGAACTGAAACAATTTTCTCCTCCATATCTAGTGCTATGTAGTTTTTCAGATATATATGTCCTCGTCCTTTCTTTCAGCAGGGCGGGTGACCAAAGTGACAACTTTCCCTTTCTTTTCCTTTTTGTGTCTCTCGTTAGGATTTCCAGCATGATGGAATAACATGGTGCATTGAGTTAAAATGCCCGGTGATTTTCATTTCTGCAGGAAATGGAATGTGCCACTCAAGTCCAGGGTGGGGTTTGCCCAGTTTTGTTTTGTTTTGCTTATTTTTACCCCACCATTTCCTCCAAGGAGCATAAGTGGTTCTCCCCCTCCTCATTCAATCCCCAGAACAACGATGTGAGGTAGGTTGATCTGAAAGGCAGTGACTGGCCCAAGGTCACCCAGGGAGCTTTATAGCCATGTGGGGGATTTGAACCCTGGTCTCACAGGTCCTACTTTGACACTCTGACCACTATGACTGGCTTTGCTGTGCTGGCATAGTTACATTGGAATGTAGGGTTGCCAGGTGTCCACTATTTGAGTGGACAGTCCACTTTTTCACATTATGTTCACTATTTTCCCCCACAAAATAGTGGACATTTTTTTATTCAAAAGCTTTATGATGAAATGGTATTTTAATACGTGTTAAAATGTTTGTAAGAAAATATATAATTTAATTTAATTTAACCCCCCCCCCCCGCTTGTCCACTATTTTTTGGAAGCAGACCTGGCAACCCTATTGGAATGTGGGAGTTCAAGATCGGGAAAGAAGATGGCTAGATCTAGGCATGGCGCGGATGTTGTTGCTGTTATTGATATAAAATACTACTACTACTACTACTACTAATAATAATAATAATAATAATAATAATTTATTTACACCCCACCCATCTGGCTGGGTTTCCCCAGCCACTCTGGGCAGCTCCCAACAGAATATTAAAACACGATAAAACATCAAACATTAAAAACTTCTCTAAACAGGGTTGTCTTCTAAAAGTCAGATAGTTGTTTATTTCCTTGACATCTGATGGGAGGGTGTTCCACAGGGTGGGCACCACTACCGAGAAGGCCCTCTGCCTGGTTCCCTGTAACCTCACTTCTCGCAGGGAGGGAACTGCCAGAAGGCCCTCGGAGCTGGACCTCAGTGTCCAGGCTGAACAATGGGGGTGGAGACTCTCCTTCAGGTATATTGGGCCAAGGTGGGTTAGGGCTTTAAAGGTCAGCACCAACACTTTGAATTGTGCTCCGAAACGTACTGGGAGCGAATGTAGGTCGCTGGTTCTGTATATTTATTTTTGATATTGCAATTTAGGTGGAAATTGTTTAACTTGGTTGTATACATTTTGATGTTTTATTTATTGTACAATATTACTTTTGTTATGTTTGTAATTATGCAATTTTTTATGTTGTAAACTGCCTTGATCATGGTTTGAACTATACAAATAAAATTATGGAAGTATGCATGTAAGGGGTTTTGATAACATTGTGTGTGATTACATCCTGACAACTGATTTCCCCCTAAGAAATTTGGCGGTCTTAAAATAGATTCCAGAGGGTAGACCTCTGGGCTTTACACCAATTTGTATTTATTCCAAGTTTTCATAATTTGGAATGGGATTAAATTTTATGCCATCTGATCTGTTTTCATTTTAGTGCCCTATCACAGAGGTAAGACTTAACCAAAAGTCTTCTAAATCTAAGCCCAACTCCGCCAGGTAATTGAAAATATCTCTGTATCAAAATATGTCAAAATGGAAACCTGCAATATTGCTAGCTTTAGTGCACATGAAAAAGGCATTTATAAAAATGTCAGGATTGTGGGTTTGTTCCCCCCCCTCAAAAAAAGAGTCAATATTTTGTTTATTTAAGCGGCACAGAATTTTGTCTTAAAGGCCAAGCAGAAAAGTGTGACTGCAGCATTTGCTTGCAATTTTTAGATAAAGTAATGCTAAAGCATTTCTCAAAGGAATGGATTAAATGTTCATTATGCAAATGTACTTCCCCATCAATCTATCCTTTGTTCATTTAGATAAAGTGCCATGCCAATTCTATGTCAAACAAGTGCTGATTACAAATAAATAATTCAGCACTGAAATGCTGTCGACAGACCTGGGAAAAGGGAAACAAATTGGGAGAGAATATCAATAAATTTACTCGGCTAAATTTCAATCAACTTTCTCTGATTGGATAATTCTGTCCCCAGGTTGCTGTGAGGGCCAAGGGAGGAGGGAAATGTCAGCTGATGAGGACGATTACAACCAAGGGCCCTTGCAGTTAAATAGGAGGATAATAGAGCTAATTAAATATATATATATGTGTGTGTGTGTGTGTGTGTGTGTATAACCTGGGAATGTGTTAACATGGCCACCTGTGCCTTTTCTGCAGAGTGACCTGCCCAAACTGGATATTTTCCTACCACTAAAATCAAGTGTGTCATACCTGGGGGTCTCCAGGCCTCTTTGCATACTCTCCAACATTTCTCCTATGAAAATAGGCACGTCCCATTCCATAATGATAATTTTACTGTTTATCCTCCACACATCTTACTGAGTTGCCCCAGCCACTCTGGGCAGCTTGCAACATATATAAACACATAATAAAACATTAAACTTTTTTTAAAAAAAAAACCAAAAAAAAAATCCTTCCCTATACAAGATTGCCTTCAGACGGCTCAGGGGTTGGATAACTACAGACCCTCCAACTACTGGATTGAGGCAGGTCGGGGCTGCTGATTCTTTTAGATTTGTCAGCAGCCTTTGACATGGTTGATCATGATGTTCTGGACCACCACCTTGCCGATGTGAGGATTCAGGGCACAGCCTGACAATGGCTGCGCTCCTTTATCTCTGGTCGGGGACAGAGGATGGCGCTAGGGAGGGAGATGTCATCGCGCCACTCCTTGGTGTGTGGAGTGCCGCAGGGCACAATCCTTTCCCCATGCATGCTGTCCAGGCTTGCACTCTGGAGAGATCATTTCAGCGCTGCTAACACAGCAAAAACAATGTTGGAGGCAGCAGTTACAAGTAACTGGTCTCTGCAGCCACAGCAGGTGCTGTGATTCTCCAGAGGTTTGTCTTCACCCCCTGAGGCGCACTCCATTGCCTCCCAAGAGAGACAGATGCCAACAAGAACATGGATCGCGAGTATCCTTTAGACCAGGAGTTGTCAAGGTTTACCTCACCTGGGCTGGTTCACTCCCGTGGAGATTGCTCCATGGGCCAGATCACACCTGCGCAGACACGATTTCTGGCATCTGCGTCTGCGCAGACATGATTTTTGGTGCTGCAGAAGCGTGTCCCCACTCCGCACGGCGCCTGTTTAGCGCTGCGCATGGGGACTCGCCGAGCGGGTGGCTTGGTTCAAGGGCAGTTCGTGGGCTGTTTAAATGACGCCCGTGGGCCGCTTGTGGCCCATGGGCCGCAGGTTGCCGACCCCTGCTTCAGACCTTCCCTGCTGAACTTGGGAAGCAATATGGGATTTGCACATGTCCTCTTGACTCCTACACAGATCCAGGCCAGTAAATGTGTCATTTATTAAAATTGTGTGTCTTGAAGCAAAACAATGCATCTGTGTAGGAGATCCCTGTTCAGATCTCCTGGTGATTTTTTAAAATTTAAAACAGGTGTGTGAAAATTAAATGGAGACAATGCATTGGAGAAAAGGAATTATCACTCTCCCTCACACAATTTCCTTGATCAAGATCCTGTTCCCAAAAATTAATAATAGCTTTGCTGGAAGGGAATTATTTATTTGTTTGCCTATTAATATACCTCTTAATGCCAAAATAGGCTTCTAAGAAGATTACAAACGCTGAAAGACAATTACAGATTATTAAACTACAAAATAATTAAAACACACCATAATTAAAATAAAGCGCTAAAGCAATCCCATTAAACCCTTAAAATACAAATGTCCATAATTAAAATATGCCATGAAACAATCCCATTTAAACACTTTGATTAAAACAGGAGGTTCAGGGTGAGAGATCTGTGTAGAAAGGTCACGAGCCGACAGCATGCCAATACAGATGTGGCTCTCTTATAATTCAGTAGGGAGAGCATTCCACAACTCTGGTGCCACCATCAAGCTCTGGCGATGCTAACCACGTTTCATGTAATACAGCTCCAATATAGCCACTTACCCCTACATTAGCAATTTGAGAGTGGGGCAAGAAAGTTGAGGAAAGAATGCAATCGGCAGCTGCTTTGGAAAAGATTTTGCGAAATCCAGGCACACATCTTCTGCAGACAGGCGTTGGATGTGCTAGGAAACTAATAATAATAATAATAATAATAATAATAATAATAATAATAATAAATTTTTTATTTATACCCCGCCCTTCCCCGCCAAACCGGGCTCAGGGCGGCTAACACCAATAAAATCACAACAAAAACATAAAACAATTCATTAAAATACAGATTAAAATACAATTTAAAATTTAATTTAGACTGCAGCCTCATTTTTAAGTAGCCCACCAATCACACCAAAAGAATCAGGGTTAAACTGAAACCAACCCAAAGTCCAGGTGGAACAGCTCCGTCTTGCAGGCCCTGCAGAAAGATGCCAATTTCCCGCAGCGCCCTTGTCTCTTGTGACAGACCGTTCCACCAAGTCGGGGCAAGTACTGAGAAGGCCCTGGCCCTAGTTGAAGTCTGGCACCTAATACCAGAGGGCCCCCCAGAAGTGACTTTAGTCCACAATGCTTAAAAATAGATGGGTCTTGTAGACCATGACTCAAACTGATGATGATGACGATGATAATTATTTGTGTATATTTCAACAACCCCAAAGTTTGACAGTCAGTAGCACAGATGTTGAAAATGGGTGTTGATCTGTCGTGGAACTCCACAATTGTAAAAGATAACAGTGGTTACATGGGCCTCGTTGCTGGTTGCAAAAGGGTCCCTATGGCAGTTCAACCTTCGGGGGCCCCCCAAATGTAGGTATGCCATTGTCTGCATACTAGGAGAATGGAGGAGGCATGGAAGTATAAGTGAAGGCAGTAAGAACATTGCAAAGCTGGGCTGTAGGACAGTGTTTTTCAACCACTGTTCCGCGGCACACTAGTGTGCCGCGAGATGTTGCCTGGTGTGCCGTGGGAAAAATTGAAAAATTACTTTATATATAGTCAATATAGGCACAGAGTTAAATTTTTTAACATTTTCTAATGGTGGTGTGCCTCGTGATTTTTTTCATGAAACAAGTGTGCCTTTGCCCAAAAAAGGTTGAAAAACACTGCTGTAGGATACAGAGAAGGGGCTTCAAAAATACAGTGGTACCTCAGGTTACAAACACCTCGGGTTACAAAAACTTTGGGTTACAGACTCCGCTAACCCAGAAGTAGTACCTTGGGTTAAGAACTTTACCTCAGGATGAGAACAGAAATTGTGTGGCGGTGGCGCGGTGGCAGCGGGAGGCCCCATTAGCTAAAGTGGTACCTCAGGTGGAGAATTAGAAAAATCTTAATAATTATTCATAAAGGAAACAGTTTATAAGACGTAAATAATGAGTGTTGTATTTTATTATTTTGTTGGAAGCCCAGCCCAGATGGGCGGGGTATAAATAATAAATTATTATTATTTTATATTATTCATGTTTGTTCCTGTAAGTTGAAAAGGTGACTAATAAATACACTAATGGATTTGCCTTTCCCAACCAGGTGCTCCTCCTGGGCCTTTTTTTAATCTAGCGTTTTCCTACTTCACAGCGTCAGCAGTTTGAAGCAGATAGAATCTGTCTGCATTGGGCCAGCAAGACGATGCCCCCATTCTGCCATATTAGATCATCTCATTATATGCTGTCATCAGAGGCAGAGTTGCAATGGCATCTTTGGGTTTTCTACAAACTGTTTCCTGCAGCTCTGGTCATGCAACTCCCGGAGGATCAACCAAAGGGCTTAAATCTCAGCAAAGCAGCCTCTTCCCTTACAGGAAGCATTGGGGTCCAAAATTACCAGCCATCGTATAATAATAATAATAATAATAATAATAATAATAATAATTTATTTGTACCCCGCCCATCTGGCTAGGTCTCCCCAGCCACCCTGGGCAGCTTCCAACAAATATTAAAATACATTAAAATAACACTAGTTATGGCATCTGCATATCAGCTATAAACAAACACAACTATTTCTCAACAAAAAAGGAAAAGAAATCCCATGCAAGTCACCCAGACTATTCTGCCCAGAGCAGAAATATTTAGATCTTCTTAATTTGCGAGCTATTTGCAGCATAGCAAAGAATACAGTAGCAACATGCTCTCCAGGCAGCTTTTTAGCTTACATGAGGCGTAAGAGATGTCACTTATCTAGTTCAGTGTTTTTCAACCACTGTTCCGTGGCACACTAGTGTGCCGCGAGATGTTGCCTGGTGTGCCGTGGGAAAAATTGAAAAATGACTTTATATATAGTCAATATAGGCACAGAGTTAATTTTTTTTAACATTTTCTAATGGTGGTGTGCCTCGTGATTTTTTTCATGAAACAAGTGTGCCTTTGCCCAAAAAAGGTTGAAAAACACTGATCTAGTTATCTTGCTACTGGACTACAAAAAAAAAAAAAAAAAAAAAAAAAAAAAAGGCAGGCTTCCTCAACCTCGGCCCTCCAGATGTTTTTGGCCTACAACTCCCATGATCCCTAGCTAGCAGGACCAGTGGTCAGGGATGATGGGAATTGTAGTCTCAAAACATCTGGAGGGCCGAGGTTGGGGAAACCTGGACTACTGCAATGCACTCTATGTGGGGCTACCATTGAAGGTGACTCGGAAACTACAACTAATTCAGAATGCGGCAACTAGACTGGTGACTAGGAGCAGCCGCCGAGACCATATAACACCGGTCCTGAAAGACCTACATTGGCTCCCAGTACGTTTCTGAGCACAATTCAAAGTGTTGGTGCTGACCTTTAAAGCCCTAAATGGCCTCGGTCTGTATACCTGAAGGAGCGTCTCCACCCATCATTCAGTCCGGACACTGAGGTCCAGCGCCAAGGGCCTTCTGGCGGTTCCCTCACTGTGAGAAGTGAGGTTACAGGGAACCAGGCAGAGGGCCTTCTCGGTAGTGGCACCCACCCTGTGGAACACCCTCCCATCAGATGTCAAGGAGATAAACAACTATCTGACTTTTAGAAGACATCTGAAGGAAACCCTGTTTAGGGAAGTTTTTAATGTTTGATGTTTTATCGTGTTTTTAATATCCTGTTGGATGCTGCCTAGAGTGGCTGGGGAGGCCTGGCCAGATGGGCGGGGTATAAGTAATAAATTATTATTATTATTATTATTATTATTATTATTATTATTATTATTATTATTAAAATTGTGCTCTGACCAAGGCTGAATAGAGTGGTACTATGACTTCCCTTGATCTGGATACTATACTTCTGTTGATGCATCCTGGAATAGCATTAGCCTCTTCTTCTTTTGCGTCTGTAGTGACATTTCTCTGCCTATTTCCACAACTTAAGCTTCCATTTGTCCCTTACGTGAGTAAAACCGAGCCATTTTGTTTCCATCGGTCCAAGGGAAAGAATGCTTATTTGCACTGGCTGTTCCTGAAGGCATGTCCATGATATATATGTCTGTCTGTCTACCTCCAGCTGTTTTGTTCAAGACTGTTGTTGCACAAAGTAACTGTATTAAAAATAAAAATAATATTGTCCCTTCAAGAAGAATCAGCGGGTACAGGGCGCATTTGTTCCTTGTGAAGGCTGAAGCACACTTATTTCCAAGTTCTATATGCTGAAGGTGCATCTGCAGAAAATAAACGAACCTTTTAATAATAATAATAATAATAATAATAATAATAATAATAATAATTAAGGTTTTGCAGAAGACTCCGCTAAATTAAAAATAAAATAGAAATGCAGACGAGAATCGACAGCATGAATCGGGAGCGAAGTCACATTTGCTGATCATAAAGCAGTCCTTTAATTAGTTCTTCAAAATTATTTTTTAATGCAGAGGTTTTTCTCAAGAGGGAAGAATCGCAGAAGCAAATGCTGCTGACTGAGCCACCTGAAATTGATAAGAATCTTGTCAGTTTCATATCTGAAGGGGTAGGAGAGGCTCTTTTTGCAGCTTGCCTCAAGCTTTTAAATACGTGAGTGATGCTTGTGTGTCATGTCATGGGTTGTCCTCTGCCAAAAGTCGTGAGCATGCCAGGAAGGGGAGGGAGGAAAACTGGGAGGAAGCCTTCTTCTTCGGCTTTCTGGGGACAGATCCAAAAGATGCCTTCTGCAGGAATCCAGCTATCAACAGATGTTTACATGTTGCAAATGATTGTTTTGTGTGCACCCCCCCTTCCCAAATCCACAACCCTTCATTTTGCCCATTGTGAAATATGTTGGTGACATTTGCTTTGTCACCCTTATTTGTTTCATTTTTTAAGTGTATGTGCACATTGGTAAAGAAATGCCAAAGTTGTGTGTGTGCTGCATTCAATGGGGGGGGGAGTAATGGCAATTGAGGGGGTTACATGGCAATAAGGACAGCCCATAAGTGTAGATAGGAAACACTGGTTTAGAAATTACAGGTGGGAAATCTAATTGGCTGTGAGCACCCTTCCACCAAGAAAAATGGGATCTGAATGACTCATCATGCAAGATAACAACTCCTGTCTAGACACAGAGGGAGACTAAGTATTTTTCACTGGCTCTCTTGAGGGAACTCTGGGAATTGTAGTTCTTCAGCTGTCTAACAGAGCAAACTTGTTAATTGCAGGTTCTTGGGGAAAGCTCTTAACTCTTAACTTCGGGGTGGAGATGTAACTCCACGGAGTCACACGTTTATCAAAGTACATAAACTTCTGAACACAACTATAGATCTCCCTCCCCACAGTACCCTTTGAGGGGGCTTCCCTCCCAGGCTACAATCCTCTACCCATTTACTTGGGAGCAAGGCTCATTTAGCTCCAAGGGACTTACAGCTGAATAGATATTCTAGGGACGCGGGTGGTGCTGTGGTCTAAAACCACAGAGCCTAGGGCTTGCCGATCGGAAGGTTGGCGGTTCGAATCCCCGCGATGGGGTGAGCTCCCGTTGCTCGGTCCCAGCTCCTGCCCACCTAGCAGTTCGAAAGCATATCAAAGTGCAAGTAGATAAATAGGTACTGCTCCGGCGTTTCCGTGCACTGCTCTGGTTTCGCCAGAAGCGGCTTAGTCATGCTGGCCACATGACCTGGAAAAACTGTCTGCAGACAAACGCCGGCTCCCTCGGCCTGTAAAGCGAGATGAGCACCGCAACCCCAGAGTTGTCTGCGACTGGACTTAACTGTCAGGGGTGATTTACCTTTAAGGCTCATTTAGCTCCAAAGGACTTACAGCTGAGAAGGTATTCTAGGACTGTGCCATCAGTATATCAGATTAATTGCTCTGATTCTGAAGGGTCAAATTCGGTGTGTATGTTTTTCAGAAATGTGCCTAGACATGCTATGGTTATGTGTTTACACAGAACAAGTGCTCCCCACCCCCAACCCTCTAGCACCCTATGATACTATTTATCTCAATTTAATTTTTAAATTGAGGCAAATTTAAGTTTGTGGGTGTGACCCTCCCGCTTTCCAAAAGAGGCACATCCTAAACTATTTTCGGTGCATCTGTGTCTTAGGTCTTACGGACATTCCTCTGACTGCTCTCTCCGTTTTAGTTTAAAATAGCTTCCTGCGGTTAATATCCTATAGCTTCTGATTGAGATGCTTGATGGCAAGCACAATTAAGCAGAATGGAATAATTAACAAGAGCATTGTTGCTTTTGCCGTGTCTCAACCGATCATCATTAAGGCGGGGAGAGGACGGCAAGACCTTTAAGCAGCTGCAGCGAGAGAACAGCTGCCAACCTTTGTTGGGTGTAAATGACAAGTGTCGGCTCCCTGTACTTGTTTTATCTTTTGTTCCAACATCTGTGATATAGTCTATATGCCACTAGCAATTACTTGTGGGATTCTGGTAAAGAAAATAAAATATGATTACAAGGACGGAAGCAAATATGATGAGTTATCACGGGCCATTATGGGAAGAGAATACAGATCTGGCACTCTTGAAATTGTTTAAATGCCGGCTGAATGCGATCAATCAGTTTTATTTGTGTAATATATTAACTCCTTTTAAATAATCTGCCTTTTGTTTTTGTTTTTTAAAATTCTCCAAACAAGAATATACCCCCCCTCTCTCTCTCTCTCTCTCTCTCTCTCTCTCTCTCTCTCTCTGTGGCAACCGATCACGTTGTGTACCTCTTACGTATTCAAAGCTATGCTTCCTGAAGAGCTCTTGGATCATAAATGTGGCCCCAAGCTGTTAGCACTTCATGGACCATCAAGCAGGAAATGGAACTTCAATTGGAAGGGAAAATATAGATTTTCATGTATACAGCTCATAAGCAAGTGTCAGAATGGTGCTATTCTTTCCCCGGGTCTCGTTTGCAGCACAATTAAGGCTGATTCAAACGTTATGCCCCCACAAAGAAGACTCAGACATGCTTCTGTTTGGGATGCGGTAAACCTACCACTTCTTAAATGCATACCTATCTAATCTACAGGGGTTAGAGTACTGGATTATGTCGTTGGAGACCCACGTGCGAATCCCTTCTCAACCTGGAGTGGCTTTTAGCCAGCCACGATTTTTCAGATGAACTTGCTGAATGGGGTTGTTGTGAGAATCCAGAAATAAACGCATTAAGGAAAACATGTTTACCAAGCTCAGTGCAAGGGTACCACCTTGAATAAAATATGGGAGGGGGCAGGAAAGCCACATAATCGATCACATGACATGGTACACATACACCATTTGAATGCCAGTGCCCATTGACTTTGGTAGGCGGCTAGCCCCCTCAAATATTTTATTGGGGTGGCTGGAAGGACCTTGGCTCCTAGGAGTTGGCTCCTATGGACCAGTGTGTAGAGCATGAGACTCTTTATCTCAGGGCCATCGGTTCGAGCCCTACGTTGGGCGAAAGATTCCTCCATTACAGGGGATAGACCTGGATGACACTTGTGGTCCCTTCCAACTCTACGATCCTATGACTGCAACACTTGGGAAGCATCAGAGATGTACACTGCTGGTGGTGCCTGAATGTTCTATATTTGATCGACTGGAAGGTGGGTGGCACTGTGGTCTAAATCACTGAACCTCTTGGCCTTGCCGATCAGGAAGTTGGAGGTTTAAATCCCCATGACGGGGTGAGCTCCCGTTGCTCTGTCCCAGCTCCTGCCAGCCTAGCAGTTTGAAAGTACGCCAGTAGCAGTAGATAAATAGGTACCACTGCGGCGGGAAGGTAAACAGCATTTCCATGTGCTCTGGCTTCCATCACGGTGTCCCGTTGCACCAAAAGCAGTTTAGTCATGCTGGTCACATGACCCGGAAAGCTGTCTGAGGACAAACACTGGCTCCCTCACCCTGAAAGCGAGATGAGCGCTGCAACCCCATTGTCACCTTTGACTGGACTCAACCATCCAGGGGTCCTTTACCTTTTACCCATACCTTTTACCTTGCCTGAATGTTCTGTATTTGATCGGCTGGAATTTCGTTGGTAAATGGTGTACCATTTTTGCTGCCATCCTGAGCAGGATCCTCACTCCATTTGAGCTGCATGTCTGTGAAGTGGTCTAGATCGGAAATGGAAATGGCCCATGTTATTACTCTTGATTAGACTTTGGGCCAGCTGAAATACAAATGAAATGTCCATGGCACACACCTCTTGGGAGGAAATGCAGTGGAACACAGGTCTTCTAAAGACTCTCAGCACCCTTAACAAAATACCATTCTCCTAATAAACGTATTTTTGTAGGTTCTCTTCACATGACACACACAGTTTTGCAAGGCCATTTCCCCTCACGTGATGCATTTTTTTGTGTTGTTTTCACTAAAACCCTTCCCACTTTCACGCGTCCGACTCAAGCGTGATTGTGCATACACATGCCAGCGGTAAATAATGAATTTTTTTTTTAAAAAAAAAAACCTGCAGAAAGGGGCAAAAGGGGCAAAAATGAGTGGGGAAACTGCAAAAGCAGCCTGAAAGGAGTGGGGAAATGGCTAGCAACCCAAGGAGCCTTTGCAGCTGCAATCCCATGAGCCTTTGCACTGATCTCTGAGGCCTGTGGAGAGTTAGAATTTTGAGAAAGATTTGGAGAGAGCGATTGTGGCAGAGTTTGGTCCATTTTTATGGATTTTCGGCAGAGTTTTCGGACGGTTTCTTGGGAGGAGGTTTAGAGAGTGTTTACAGGCTTTTGAGATGGTATTCCCTGCGTGATTTCACATATATGCACGATACCCAAAAATGTAACCGCCGCATAGGTGGGGAGGTGCCTGTGCATGCATTTTAATGCACTCTTCCCCCTGGTCTACGCCTCTTTGAAGAGCTGCATTGCAAAATTCAGAGAACTGTGCAATTGAAAGCTGCTTGTTGCACACATTGTTTCAGAGAGAGCAATGTTTGACTTTCTCCTCCCCGCAACTTAGCCCCCAAAATCATGCAGTTTCAACCCCCCCCCCGTAATGACTGTTTATTCGACATCTTCATTTGCCACATGGACACAAAGGCTGTCATGTTATTATACGTTACTTTGTTGATAAACAATAGCAAAAGCCATGGGCACGCCCGATCTGTCACTCTGCCGTTGTACTCTTGACATCGACTCTCGGTGCTATTTGTTCCCTCTCATGTTAGCAGACACGGTTGTGATGACAACACAGGCAAATCACAGGCCACGGATCGCATGCAAACGTTTTGTTTGCAAACAAACCGAAGCTCCTTCCATTCAAGGAGGACGAGGAAAAAACTCTGTGCCATTAAATTCCCCTTCTGAGAATTGGCAGGAGCCTAAGGGCAGAGGAGGCTGAGATGGAGGGAGTAATATGAAAGAATGTGCCAACAGACATGCGAATTGGTTGCTGTATAAACGGGAGGAAGAGAAAGGCAGAAGCGTCTGTGCAAAGTCACGCTTGGCTTATATAAATTATTTGCAAGGAACCATTGAGAAACGTGGCGTGACATTTGAGCTTCATTTCCATGAGTCAGGTCCAAATTACACAAAGGGAATCGGAAGATCCCCAGTGACATTTGTCAACATTGCTCCAGGCCTTAAGGTGGGTTGAAGCATCCTTCAGCAATGAAAGATGCGAGTCTGAATTTGTCCTACAAGCTGAGGTCTTTGCATTTTGCCCTAGTGAGTGTGCCCCCTCTCACACCACTGGAAGAGGTTGGGGTTCAGGGTAGGTTCAAGTAATACTCCCTGATGCTCTTGTTTTGAAGAACTGAAACTGCAGAAGCTGATCTAGATATTCAGATCAGCCACTTGATGTTTTGCAACCACTATAGGACAGTATTAAAGGTAAAGGTAAATGACCCCTGGATGGTTAAGTCCAGTCAAAGGCGACTATGGGGTTGCGGCATTCATCTCGCTTTCAGGTGGAGGGAGCCGGCATTTGTCCACAGACAGCTTTCTGGGTCACATGGCCAGCATAACTAAACTGCTTCTGGCACAACAGAACACCGTGACAGAAGCCAGAATGCCATTTACTTTCCTGCCACCTATTTATCTACTTGCACTGGTGTGCTTTTGAACTGCTAGGTTGGCAGCAGCTGGGACAGAGCAACGGGAGCTCACCCCGTTGTGGGGATTTGAACCACCAACGTTCCGATCAGCAAGCCCAATGTATACATTAAAAATATATATATTTTAAATGTAAGCCTCTGGCTGTATGCATTCATGTATACATATATGCATGCATGTATGTATGTATGCATTATTTGAATTTATAAACCACCCTATACCCGGAGGTCTCATTTGTAAAAGGTAAAGGTAAAAGGTAAAGGACTCTGGACAATTAAGTCCAGTCAAAGGTGACTATGGGGTTGTGGCACTCATTCCGGAATGGATTAAGTTTGAGAACCAACTTACCACTGTACTGGAATTCAGGGAGACTGCTGACCATGCCTTACACAGAATATCCACAAATGGATCTTGCATTTTTTTGTTCTTGGTGGGCTCTGGGTTTGATGGAGAGATGAGCCCTGTTAATATCCTCACTTGGGGAAAATACAGGTACTGTAAAGAATGAGAAGTGAATGGGGCTCCAACAGTCCTATGGTGGTGGAACAGATGATAGGACCTTAGGCTGCTGGCAGTGAAGAAGAAGAAGAAGAAGAAGAAGAAGAAGAAGAAGAAGAAGAGGAGGAGGAGGAGGAGGAGGAGGAGGAGGAGGAGGAGGAGGAGGAGGAGTTTGGATTTGATATCCTGCTTTATCACTACCCGAAGGAGTCTCAAAGCGGCTAACATTCTCCTTTCCCTTCCTCCCCCACAACAAACACTCTGTGAGGTGAGTGGGGCTGAGAGACTTCAGAGAAGTGTGACTAGCCCAAGGTCACCCAGCAGCTGCATGTGGAGGAGCGGGGAAGTGCCAGATTACGAGTCCACCGCTCTTAACCACTGCACCACACTGGCTCTCATACAGAACTGTTTCCGCTGTGTTGTTTTGGTCCTGTTAGGCAGGTAAGATACAAACGCCAGGTTGGCAGACTTTAACAAGAATGTTCACATTTCATCCTGCAGCCCTCCATACCTTCTGAAGAATTCCATCTTTCATTCTACACCTAAAAACACATCCAGTCTGTGGGTATCAGTCAAATAGGTTTTACTGAGGGCAGACCCATTGGAATTAATGAACAGGACTAAGTTAGTTCTATTAATTTCAATGGGTCCTCTCTGAACAGAAGCTGGCTGAACACCATCCATTGTTTAGATGTTCTCCATGAACAGATGGATGGCTTAATCTTTTCAGTCCATTTTAGTTTTGCACACATACATTAATAAGCATGAAAATCCACATGGTGAGTGAGCGAATATATATTGCTACTGCATTTTCTCACACGATAAGCATTTCTAAACATACGTTACCTCAAAGGATGCAAATACAAACATTAAGGTGCATTTTCGTACATTTTAAAGCTGAGAAGTGCATTGCAAGATTTGGAGAAGTGTGATATCTGAAAGATAACTGCATTTCAATCGAAACATTAGCCTGGGAGGTGCTAATTCCTCAAGCATCTCTATTTCCATTTTAAATATAAACATAACATTGTTTCATTTACTTTTTACTACACTCGTTACCAGTAGGACTGGGTACTTGGGAAAAGTAGTTAAATAATGTTTAGATCTAACTAATGGTGCTCTTCAACAAGCAGCACAGAAGTGGTTGTTGTTGTTGTTTTAAAAAATCTCTTCTGATAGGTAAGACTTTTCTATCAGCAATACGGCATGGCTGTAACAGAAAAATATCTATTCTGTGTACTCCTTTTTGTAAGCAGTTCAATGGTCAAACCAAACCAACCACAGGCATAGGGTCAAAGCTTCAGAAGTAAAATAGACTTTTATTCCAAAGTGTTGCAAAACACTTGTCACCTATTCTTTCTTCTTCTATTGAACTCTAACTAAATTTCCCAGCTGGAACTAAATATCTCATTCTGTGGAAAAGAGTACAGCTGCAGCTGTGTTATATGACTCAGATAAAGAGCATGTATTTCCTTATATGTAACTCACACTTCTTAGATAGGTGCAGAGGGGTTTGTGCAAAGCAATCAGATGTTTTGCAGCCATGGGGAGGCCTTCCTCAAACAACCTGGGCAGTGCCTGTTGGGTATTTGCATCTTGTTTGCACCTGGTAGATTCATGCAACTCTCCAAAACATTGCAAACATTTTTATGCATCCTTATTTACAGACTCGATTTGAATAGCTATCCATAGAAACATAAAGTTATGGAAATCATGCTCAAAGCCACATGCAAACAGGTTTCTCATGTAGTCCTTAAACACTTTCCAATTCTGAAGAAAATCCATTCCACACAATGGGAAGCTGATCGGTGTTCTGTTCACATAAATAACTGCTGTGGAACTGCTGTTCTGTTCATAGTACAGATAGGTCTGTAGCTTAACTAAATCTTCACCATAAAAAACACTTCATTTGGATTGGTTAGACTGTATAATATGTATAAAGGAGCAGGTGGCACTGTGGTCTAAACCACTGAGACTCTTGGGCTTCCTGATCGGAAGGTGGGTGGTTCGAATCTTTCATTCCCAGCCCGGACACTGAGAACCAGCTCCAAGGGCCTTCTGGTGGCTCCCTCCCTGCGAGAAGTGAGGTTACAGAGAACCAGGCAAAGGGCCTTCTCAGTAGTGGCACCCGCCCTGTGGAACGCCCTCCCATCAGATGTCAAGGAAATAAACAACTACCTGACTTTTAGAAGACACCTGAAGGCAGCCCTGTTTAGGGAAGTTATTAATATTTGATGTTTTATTGTGTTTTTAATATTCTGATGGAAGCCACCCAGAGTAGCCGGGGAGGCCCGGCCAGATGGGCGGGATATAAGTAATTTATTATTGTTGTTGTTGTTGTTGTTTGTTGTTGTTGTTGTTTTATTAGGCTGCACAACTAAATGTGTGTGTCTTTGTAAAACTAAAACCACGCAAAAATGTTATTGATAAAGTCTTACATGTGATCTCATTCCAGATTGCATTCTTGCAATGTTATATCTGCATGAACTGCTAATCTGGAGTGGGAGATGAATGAGAGATATACAGGAAATAGCTGCATGATATTCACTACAAACCTGTCAGGAGTAAGCATAGGCCAATGGTATCAAATAGTATGGGAAACAGCCTTATTAGAACAACTAACCAATAAACTGAAAATGACATGGGGACAAATAGAAGAAGACGCCTTCATCCCGGTATGGTTCCCCTTTATCACATACACAGCCCAACAAGACAACAACAAGAATCCACTAGCAGCATACAAATCAATCTGGCTAACCTGATCCAAAAACACACCCACACCCCACTCACACATGAAAACAAATTTCACTACAGCCAGTCAAAGACAACCAACCACACCCTAGGCCACCCCCAACCTATCTCACCACCAAGGAAATATAACAAGCGAATAGTAAGAGAACCCACACAAGTGATGCTGACACAAAACCCCGCACAAACACTAAGTAGAAAAAGAGAAGCTTTGCCACCCAACCCAACCCCATCCCACTCACCACTCACCCTTCCTTCTCTTCCCCCCTTTTCTTCCTAACCTAACACTGTGTGCAACCCTAATGTCTCCCAACAAATGAAACTGATGTGTAGAAAAAACAACTTGAAAAAAGAGACAATGCACATATTTTTGTAAACTAAGAAATGTGTGTGTGTGTGTGTGTGTGTGTGGCGAAACAAAAAAACAAAAAAATCCTTCCAGTAGCACCTTAGTGACCAACTAAGTTTGTTATTGGTATGAGCTTTCGTGTGCATGCACACTTCTTCAGGGGTGGGTGGGTGTGGGTGGGTGTATAATTCCACTTGCGTCAGTTTGGCTTTGGAAACAAGGTCAAACAACCCACGTTGTTCCAGGGAGTAAGTTCCACCGAACTGAGTAGAGCTGACTTCCGAACAGACACGTGGAGGACTGCACTGTCAAGGAGAAATTTTGATGGAAAATAATTCGGAAGATTCCTCCTGTTGTTTGGCCACTGTGGTCTGAGTTCTGTGTTGTTGATGGTCTAAAAGCCTTTTTGTAACTGTAAGAGTTGTCGCCAGCATTTTCAGTCAAAGCAATAGAGCATGCCAGCCATTTCGGGGATTCCTTCTTCTGAGGAATCATGGAGGAATTTCAAGGAAAGTTGAGAAAGTCTCAACAAGACCAGCAAAAGGTCTTAGGGTGGATCCTGCACATTCCTGGGCTGTGACAAGATTTCACTGAAAGCATACTTCAAAGAAAGCGTTGGAGGTTCCTCCTCGGGCAAGGCGTTTGAGGGATTTCAAAGGAGGCCCCAAGCATCCAGATAAGACTCGGGGGGAATTCTCAGGCAAGTTTCACCTTTGCACACCCCTAAATAGCAGACCACGTGCCCAAAGCCTCCGTTACCTATATTGAGTATCTTCCCGACACAGTTGTGTTGCAGCAACCCAAAATACAGAGGAATTGCTTTGCCCCTGGTCTGTAATAATACATGTCAGCTACAAAGCCCTATGAAATGAAAAAAAAACAATGACATTGAATTACAGTCCTGCAGGGATATTTTTATCCTCTGTAATATAGAAGTTAGTGTATCAAAGAGCTTTAGTGCATTTTAGAGGCAGGGGGAGAGACGGGGAATTTAAGCGGCACAGTCTATAAATGAAACGTTGGTGACCGACGGTAGGCACTGCTTATTTACTTTCTGTTTATAAACCTTAATGTGTGTTTTCCATGCATTCTGCTCCATGCCGATGATCACTAAGTACAAGAGTTCCTTTAAATCAGTACTGACTGTGGTTTGGCTCCCGTCAAACTATGTAAATTTATAGTTTGGCTGAAGGCTCCAGACTTCTTCTTTTCAATTTTGGTCACTCCCTGCTGGAATATCAATGTGCACATAGCCCCTTATGTGGAAGACTGTGCAGCCTTTAAACATGGGCAAGACTGGGGGGGGGGGAGAGAGAGAGAGAGAGAGAGAGAGAGAGAGAGAGAGAGAGAATTTATCTTTGCCTGGAAGGAGAGATGGAACACAGCTTGATTGAGAGGCTTTCAGCAGTGATAATTATCGGGCCTTCTGCAAAAATTTCACTGCAGGAGGCAGGCAATGGATGCAAGAATGTGAGAAGAGAGGCCAACTAGGTGCCTATGGGAAGTTTGCAAGCAGAATCCGAGCACAGAAGTTCTCTCCCATCCTGCGGTTTCCAGAAATGGCAAAACTTGATATATGTGCAGTGCTAATTGGTCTACTTTCTGTATGTTATTTCAAAAAATGACTGTGAAGCAGGCCAGAATTGTTATTTTCCTAGAAGCAGCTCAACTGGTGGGGCGGAACTGCCAATCTAGCTTAGGAGGCAGGTAGGTTGCTGTTGCTTACTGAGAGGGGTGGGGTTGGCAGGGAGGTGTCATAGACCGGCTGGACGCAGAGGGGTTTGTGGGAGGAACCAGTTGGAGAACCCCCAAAGGAAGAAGGCTCAGAGCCAGGTGGTGGGTGGTGGGAAGACGGCGGGTGGTCAGAGGAAGAAGAGGGAGAAGACGAGGAAGTGGAGGTCTCAGAAGCTGGAGAGCATGCAGGGTTTTAATGAGCTGGGGGAGTCTGTGGCAGAGAGTAGTACAGACCCAGGGGCAGAAGAAGAAGCAGGGGAGGAGGGAGCCCAAGAGGCAGAGATGAGTCTAACAGGTGAAGAGGCACGGGTGTCTCCCCCTCCTGCTGTGACAAGCTCCCATCTCCCCTGGTCTCCCAGAACCAGAAGAGACAAGAAGAGGGTGCAGAAGTTAGCTTCACACAGAAACAGTCTCAGATTCCTTGGGGAAAACCCTGGAGAGGTGGGAACGTGGGCAGCTGTGAGTAGGAAGGGACCTTCAGTCTCAGCAACTGCTTCATGGGGTTAAAAAAAAGGACCCCTAGACGGTCAAGTCGAGTCAAAGGCAACTATGGGGTTACGGCGTTCATCTCGCTTTTCAAGCTGAGGGTTTGTTCCCAGGCAGATTTCCGGGTCATGTGGCCAGCATGATTAAACCGTTTCTGGCGTGACGGGACACCTTGATGGAAGCCAGAGCACACAGAAACACTGTTTACCTTCCCACCAAAGCGGTACCTATTTATCTACTTGCACTGGCGTGCTTTCAACTGCTAGGTTGGCAGGAGCTGGGACAGAGCAACGGGAGCTCACCCCGTCACGGGGGTTCGAACTGCCGACCAGCTGATCAGCAAGCCCAAGAGGCTCAGTGGTTTAGAGAAAAGTTGCCGTGCTCATTAGGTCTGGCACTCCTGTGCAGGTCCTGTTTCTGCTAATAAAGAACTGAATTTAAGAAAATGAGGAACTGAAAGCAAAAGGGCAGATTTTTTTCATCCCTACCCCATGCACTCCACAAGGCAGGGGTCGCCAACATGATGATGCCCAGATGTTGTTGGATTACAATGCCCATCAGCCTCATTCAACCTGGCCAATAGTCTGGAATGATGGCAGCTGTAATCTAACAACATCCAGAGAGAACCACATTGGCTATCCCGCCACAAAGCACCATGTACACTGATAGTCATTCAGGTATTTGAGTCTGAGTTGCTTTAAACATTAATGTGAGCATCTTATGTCACAGTGCATGTTCTGGAGTTGGGATTCCTTTCTGATTTTGTGTTTGGCTCTTCAGCGCTGAAGTCAATGCAGAAGAAACCACCTATTAGCATGTGACAGCCTCATCAGGCTGCAAGCAGAAGCTCTTTTAAAAGAACTGAGGTTTAGCTTAATGGGGTTTCATAAATAAATGAGAAATAACCTTTCACTTGAACATTATGGAGTAACGTTGCTCAGCTTTCATTCTGCAGGGACTTTGACAGTTCTCCAAAGGGCAGCTCAGGATCTTTCTTAAAACAACAACAACAACAACTGTTTCTGGTGAACTGATCCACCAAACAAATTGTGCCATTATCAATGCACACTGAGTACATTCCACTTTTCCACTGACTGAAACATAACAAACTGTTTCTGCGCTTAAATACCCAAAAGGACGGAGACTCCCTGGGTTGTCCCTGAATTATGTGCATGTGACTTTCATATTGAGATATCATCTCTACAATGCTTCTTTATTATTTGTTTCATAACCAGGTCTGACAAGTTGGTCTTTGGTACAGAGTCTTTACATTAAATCAACGAGGTGCATTTCTTGTTCTATAAATAATTGTCTGTTTGAAGGGCATGCGTAGATGTTTCCATTTTTTGTCTTTGAATGATAGATGCCCAACAGACAGACTTTTCAAGTATCTGTGTACAGACTCCTCAAGTATCTCTCTTTCTGTGTAACAGCAGAGAGTCAGGAAATACTTCCCCTACTTTAATTTTTCATGAATGGAGGGATTAAAAGGCTGGGGTTCTTTTTTTCTTTTTCTCTTTTCTTTCTTTCTTTCTTTCTTTCTTTCTTTCTTTCTTTCTTTCTTTCTTTCTCTTAAAGCAACCAGGAACAAGCACAGGTAGATTAATCTATTACAGAAGGTTAAATGTGCCTTGTTGCTAAGAAGCAGAGTTTATGAGAAAGCGGGTATCATTTCCAATGTTTAAAAGGTTTAG
Source organism: Lacerta viridis (assembly GCA_900245905.1). Classification (NCBI taxonomy): domain Eukaryota; kingdom Metazoa; phylum Chordata; class Lepidosauria; order Squamata; family Lacertidae; genus Lacerta; species Lacerta viridis. Next base: position 140,495 of record OFHU01004649.1, read on the forward strand.
AAATTATTAAGTGGCATGAAGTGTGTGGATTGAGATAAACGTTTTACCTTGTTTCATAACATTATAACTTAATGTCAGGCAAGGAAGGCGGTTAGCAGAAGATTCGGTACAATCAAAAGAAAATGCTTTTACGCTGCATTGTTAACATGTGTGGCTCAGGACTAATATGGGATGTGGAGATGATCACTAGCTTTGATGGCTTTTTTGGGGGGGGAAGCACAGCTGGACCAATGAAGTAAAAAATGTGGGGAATAATTAGTAATGAGTGAACTGACCCCTTACCATTTGGAGCCTGGGGTCTAGGATTTGGAATTTTAGGGTCCAACATTATTTATGTATTTATTCATAAATAACAAAACATTAGGTTTGTGGACAACAAGATAAAAACATTTACAAGCAATATGAAGCAATCATGAAAATGACTGGCTACACATGACAGATTTTAAACAACTGCAAAGGCTTGTTAGCATTAAAAAGTATTCAAGAGATTATTATTATTATTATTATTATTATTATTATTATTATTCCCTGCTCATCTGGCTGAGTTGCCCCAGCCATTCTGGATGGCTTCCAACACATATAAAAACATGTTAAAATGTCAAACATCAAAAACTTCTCAAAACAGGACTGCCTTCAAATGTCTTCTAAAAGTGGTATAGTTCTTTATCTCCTTGACATCTGATGGGAGGGCATTCCACAGGGTGGGTGCCACTACTGAGAAGGCCCTCTGCCTGGTTCCCTGTAACTTCACTTTTCACTGTGAGGGAACCTCCATAAAGCCCTTGGAGCTGGATCTCAGTGTCTGGGCTGAATGATGGGGGTGGAGAAGCTCCTACAGATACACAGGGGCGAGGATACCTGTTGAATCTCTGCTTGAAGAGTGTCCCACAGTATGGAACTGTCAACACTAAGTGCCCTGCTTCCAGGTAAGACCTGTCAGGTCCCTGTAGGATGGGTTAAAACTGCCAGTGCCCCTCCAGATGATCTCAGTGATATAAGGATCAAGTGGTCCTTAAGGTACAGTATATTGGACCCTAGGAATTGATGCTTTTGAATTATGGTGCTGGTGGAGACTCTGGAGAGTCCCATGGACTGCAAGAAGATCAAACCTATACATTCTGAAGGAAATCAGCCCTGAGTGCTCACTGGAAGGACAGATCCTGAAGCTGAGGCTCCAATACTTTGGCCACCTCATGAGAAGAGAAGACTCCCTGGAAAAGACCCTGATGTTGGGAAAGATTGAGGGCACAAGGAGAAGGGGATGACAGAGGATGAGATGGTTGGACAGTGTTCTCGAAGCTACCAACATGAGTTTGACCAAACTGAGGGAGGCAGTGGAAGACAGGAGTGCCTGGCGTGCTCTGGTCCATGGGGTCACGAAGAGTAGGACACGACTAAACGACTAAACAACAACAACAAAAGTTGTTCAGGGCTTTGTAGCTCAACTCAAGGACCTTGTTGTGAACTTGGATGAAAACTCTCCTGCATCACCATATTTTGAAGCATCTCCAAATGTTTGTGCATGCATGTCACCAAGGTTCTTCTTGGAATTCTAGCACACATAGTGTGTCATCCTTTTTCTACCTTTGTATGATGTCCTTTCTCTGATTGGCTGCCATCACATGTGCTTTGTTTACAAGAAGTAGGTTGGCCTGGAGCCACATGGAGAGGCAAAGTGGGTTCATTTGTTAATATTCATGGAGAAGTTTTAGATGTATTTTCCATCTTTACCACTACCCAGCTTAACTTTCTATCCTGAGCATGCACACACAGAGAGTGTTTTGGGTTCCAAAGTGGGAAGAGGAAGGAGGAAAATCTTATCACTCTTTGTCAGTACTATGCAAATGACTTCTGCTGAAATAATTTGCAGGCTTTGCTTTGCACACTGTTTCAAGTGCACGCCTTTTGCATGACAATTTTGTTCCCTGAGGGATTCCAAAGAACTGTGGGCAGTTGGATTTCCTCATTTCTTTAGGCGGTCATTAGATAAAAAGCTACTGGACAAGAAGAAGAATTGATTACAGTCACTGACCAATGTTCTGCACAGTTCTGCGGCACAATGAATCCCAGCCAGTACAGTTAGAACAAATAAGAGCAAGCACAGAAAAGAGCTGATCGCTTAACTATGGCCAGATAAATCCACTTTCATAAACTATTACATGAACAATCTTGGGGATCATCTGAATTTCCCAATCCCACTTGTGATAGTTAGGCCCATGGAAGAGTGTTCCACCAACTCAATTTGGCTGCAGACCCTGCAAATGTATGATCTAAAGAAGGACTTAGTGCTTTAAGTACAGGAAGTTTTCACAAAGGACAAGGCGATCAGCGGCTACCAGTCATTATGGCGATGTTCTGCCTCAACTGTCATAGATATCATGCATCTGCATACCAGCAGTTTGGAATTGCAGGTGGTCAGAGTGCCGTTGTGCCAATGCCTGGCTCACAGGCTTCCCACAAGCAACTGGTCAGTCACTGCGAGAACAGGACGTATATTAACAAACAAAGGTAAAACAAGGTAAAGGACCCCTGGACAGTTAAGTCCAGTCAAAGGTGACTATGGGGTTACAGCGCTCATCTCGCTTTCAGGCTGAGGGAGCCGATGTTTGTCCACAGACAGCTTTCCGGGTCATGTGACCAGCATGACTAAACCACTTCTGGCGCAATGGGACACCGTGACAGAAACCAGAGCACACGGAAATGTCGTTTACCTTCCCGCCACAGCGTTACTTGTTTATCTACTTGCACTGGCGTACTTTCGAACTGCTAGTTTGGCTGAACTAGATGGGCTATTGCCTTTAGTCAGCAGCGTACCTTCGTTCTTTCTTAAACTCCCAGAAAAGACAAAGTAAAAAAAAAATTTTTAAAAAAAAATTCTGCCAGATAAGAAGTTGTGCCTCTGTTTGCAGAACCGAGAAGGTGAAGAGGCTCTATTTCCTGTTCGTTTGTTTTTTTCCCTCCTCATTTAAACAGAAGCCGCTCCTCACGTCGGAACCATAAATAAGCAGGGAGGCAATGCCACTTTGCCAGCACTTACATTAAGTGCTCTTCTCTGGAAGCGTTTAGTAATTTGTTCCTGGAAAATATATTTGAGCAGTCAGGTCTTATACCGGGATTTAATCATGAACTGAACACACCGCTCAGGGCACATGAATGCTTATGGAGGTTAGAGGCACGATGCCAATAATAGGAGGAGGAGCACTGCATATCCTTTTATTATTTATTTAATTAATTAAGTTTATTTTTTAACTAACACACACTGTATTTCCACGGATTTCGGGTGACGTTGCCCAATTTCGAAGGGAAACTCTTAAGAGTTGCGAATGGGTATTTGACACATGGATGTTTTCCAAAGTGAGAATCCCTGCAGTATCGAGGAAGCGAGCACATCCCTTTAGCTTCTGAGCTCAGAAAAGAACATCCCGTTGCTCGGCGGCACAATGAAGTGAGGCAGTGAGAGCAGCGGAGTGCAACAGAGTCAAGGGACCTTCTCGAGGGATGTTGTGCTGCCTCAATTCTGCTCCGTGCGTTTTGAGCAGGGGTGCTTCCTGAGCTAAAAATCCCTGCTTTAAATTCTCACCCCATTCCCGGTTATGGAACAGCCTCTCTACAGGAAAACTGGGTGCTTCCAGATTAGGGTTGACACTTCTGTTCCTGTCAAAATGCAGGGCGGGGCGATTTTTAAAAATCTGGTGCTGAAGTGACTTCAAAACAATCCGTTACAATCTATTGCAGCCCAACAGGTTGGCCCCACTGGAATTTTTCACACGCACATACACAAATGTGTAAATCAGTCTATGCCAAAGCTGTCGACCCTCCCTGCTGTTCCCCACTGCTATATATATAGCTGTCAACCCTCCCTGTTGTTTCCCAATGCTATAATAAGGGAATTTCCCACAAAAAAGGGAAAGGTTGACAGCTATGGTCTATGCTTTGCTGACCAGAGCTTAAATACATGACCTTTCACAGAATAACTTGGCAGACAGAAAGAGAAAAAGAAAAAGGGCCAAGGGAGAGAGAGAGAGCGAGAGAGAGAGAGAGAGAGAGAGAGAGAGAGAGAGAGAGAAGGTAAAGGGCCCCTGGACGGTTAAGTCCAGTCAAAGGCGACTATGGGGTTGCAGCGCTCATCTCGCTTTCAGGCCGAGGGAGCCAGCGTTTGTCCACAGACAGCTTTCCGGGTCATGTGGCCAGCATGACTAAACTGCTTCTGGTGCAACGGGACACCGTGATGGAAACCAGAGCGTGTGGAAATGCTTTGAGAGAGAGAGAGAGAGAGAGAGAGAGAGAGAAGACCAGGACAAAACTGTATCAATACAGAACATTTTGCATTGAAATAAGGGACAATCCTGTATTATACAGAACTGATGGCATCCCTGTGACCAGATGGGGGTTCTGTACTGTTGCAGAGATATTACAAATGGGTAATTGGCAACAGCTTTCTTAACCTATTGGAAGGGGCAAATCTCCATTAAATGCAGCAGCAGCAGACAGCTGGGTAAGCTGGCGGAGCATACCTGAGCCAGCAGCTCCTTCCTGGGAGGAGGGAGTCGAGCTGGTTTGGTGCAACTGGATTGGGTCCACCAGTGCTATTGCTTCACCCTTTACCTTCCTCTTGCCAGTAAGCAGTGACTCACCTGCCAGGAGCTCAGGTAAGAGTCCCACCATGCCATTTGCTATGGCTGGCATATTTTATTGTGACAAAAGTGCATGAACTCTGTGAATGAATGAATGAATCAATCAATCAATCAATCAATCAATCAATGAGAGTGGAGTGTCAATACTACAGTAAGCACCCATCTGGATTGCTGTTTGCTCCAAATCAGTGGTAAAATGTGGGTTTTCTAGAGGAAAGCGGTGGGACAAAAAAACCTATGTGGACATGGAGCCTTAAAGCACAGACCTGTGTCTGGAAAGTGCAGTACAAATGAAAGTCTGGGTGAGCCCCAACTGTGAGTGGTACTCAACTAGGTTTTACTCAGAGCATACCCTCCAAAATTTATCCAATGAAAACAGGGCAGCTTCCAGCATATACAAAAACATAATAAAACATTAAACATTAAAAAAAATCCCTATACAGGGCTGTTTTCAGGTGTCTTCTTTCATATAGGTTGGAGGCCACCCAGAGTGCCTGGGGCAACACAGTCAGATGGGTGTGGTATAAATAATACATTATTATTATTATTATTATTATTATTATTATTATTATTATTAAACAGGGTGTCCCTATTTCCATTGAAGAAATGTTGGAGGGTATGATTTCACTGGCCATCGTGAGATCCAGCAAGCTCTTCCTATATTCTCATGAAAATCCAACAGAATAGACCCAGGTTGCAGCTAAAAACTGACTCATTAAGTTCCAGCCGCCAGAAGAGAGTAAGAGGCTTAATAACAATCCAGTCTTAAAGGGTATTTGATATTTTCATTGTCAGAATAGGAATTGATCTGTGATATCTACTGTCAACCTAATACCCACCAAGCATGACAGGCTAGTTTATCATGGAATTTAGGTATGCATCACTTCATTGTTAAAATAATTGTGAGTAATCTGGTTAAGAAAACACTCTTTGCATGCAGGCAGATGTGGACTTAAGTCTTACTGAAAGCGAACACTTCAAATAGTTTTCACAACATAAAAACCCATTTTTCAAATAATCCTCTCATGCTGGAAACCGAAGCTTGTTACTCCAAAGAACTTGCTGTCCTTTCGATGACTTCTCCCTTGACAGTTTTTGGACAACAGGTGTATCGAAACCTCTTGGCACCGTCAGCTTTCATGGGGGGGGGAATTCTTGAGCAGCTGCGATATTAACAGTACTTTTTACATTCAGAGACAAGTCCCATTCAGTGTTATGGGATTGCAATCAGAAGTGTGGGCAAGATTCTGTTGGGTTCAGGAGCTTGGTCTAAACCATGGGTAGGCAAACTAAGGCCCGGGGGCCGGATCCAGCCCAATCGCCTTCTAAATCTGGCCCACAGACAGTCCGGGAATCAGTGTGTTTTTACATGAGTAGAATGTGTCCTTTTATTTAAAATGCATCTCTGGGTTATTTGTGGGGCATAGGAATTTGTTCACCCCCCCAAAAAATATAGTCCAGCCCCCCACAAGGTCTGAGGGACAGTGGACTGGCCCCCTGCTGAAAAGTTTGCTGACCCCTGTTGTAAACCCACCCCCCTCATTGCCCCCATAATCTACCTTTCAGTAACATGCTCTTGGAGTAGGGATGTTGGAGAATTCTGCCCAAACCAGAAACAGGTACAGAAATTGCTCTTGTTCTCTTATCCATCCTATGTCCAGAAGAGAAATCAAACCAGTATTTGGTGATCAGTATTTGCTGTTGTCATTGCCTTCAGACCCCAGATGATATGTAATTGATTATACTTCTTCCCAATTTGCATTGGGTTCCTTTGCGCTGAAATGAATGGGGTGGAATAGCATAATGGCATCACAACTTTCTACGCTATTTTCCAGGACTGTTGCTCTGCAACGGTCATCCTAATACCCACCAACACAAAATGGAAAATGATGCTGTCACATATGCCTATATCAGAGTGGCTAACCATTAAATAACATGCCAAATTAATAAGGCAGGCAATAAGGGGACTGTTATTGCGATTTTTTTCATAATTATGTTGTGTATTATTATGCTGTGTGTTGTGTTTTTAATCGGGTCGTCCCTCAAAGAGGGCGCGTGTTGCGGTGCGACCTGGCAACCAAACCCTGTGTTGTGGGTGGGATCGTTTGGATAGCCACAACGCCCTATTGGTAGGTCCCTCGATGCTGGGAGCAATCTGACCAATAGGACGCAAGTAAAGGACATGGAGGGACCTATTTAAACCCATGCATGTGTACCTGAGCTTCCTCTTCGGGCTAGTGCATCAGATCGCCCACCCACTTCTCCCTATATTTAGGGCTTGTGCTATGCCATCGTGTGTTGCCTGTCATTGGGACAGGGGCACGGCAGGGATTTTCCCCACTTGGCTGATTGGCTGTTGCCACTTGGGTTTCACCTGCCGCGTAGCAAATCGTCACAACTTGTAAGGTTGCGGATAAGCTCTGGTTCAGGTGATAGGGATGGGAGAACGCTCTCCCCATCCCTATGTGAAAGGTTTTCCGGTAAAGGAATAGATAGATAGATAGATAGATAGATAGATAGATAGATAGATAGATTGTCATTGTCCGTATATCATTGTCCGTATATACACAGTATACACAACAACGAAAATCAAACACCCAAAGACCGGATTTACCATACACATTTGCACATATCTCCAACACTCTCATCCTTATTAAAACATAATCTATTAAAACATAACATAATCCAGAGTATAACATAACCTATTAAAAGCATAACATAACCTAAAAGCCTGTCTCATTCCTTACTACTCACTGCTTACTATTACTTACTACTGACCCTGAGATCATTATTAAGTGCAATCAAAGCTCTTGGATAGAAACTATTCAGAAGGCGTGTGGTTCGAGTTTTCATCATCCTGTATCTTCTGCCCGAAGGCAACAGTTCAAAAAAGTTGTGAGCAGGATGGGTGGGATCTCTCAGGATGTTGTGTGACTTCTTCAAACAGCGAGAAAACAGGAATCCAGGGACTCGATGGTTTGGTCAACCCTGAGAGGGTTGTGCCCATAGGGGGACATCTGAGTGGCAGACTGGCAGGGTTCCCGCCTTCCGCTGTCCCTGGTGTTCACCTTTGGCTGTCCTACGAACGTGGCTCTGGGTCAGCGCTGCCTGCAAGGGTGCAGGGAGCTAATCGAACCAGAGCCTATGCAACCACTCACTTGGTTGTAATCAGTAAAGTTGTGGCCTAAATTCTCCCAAAAACCAAACCAAAGATTTGAATCTTGGCTGAATTCATTCCTAGGGGGTGGTTAAAAGGTCTAAACACACAATTATTATGCAGTATAAATTATGTCCTGAATGTTGTACACCAGCCTGTGATCTTTGGATAAAGGGTAATATATAAATCACCACCATCACCGCCATCAACAACATGACAACAACAACAGCATCAGAAATTACAACCTGATTCAGATACTATCATAAAAGGGCTGAGAAATATTTAAGTCTTCTTCTCTTAGAACCAAAATGACAGAGGAGTCAAGTGTCTCACGGAGATAATTCCAGAGATAAGGTACCATAGCCAAGGAGGTCTCCTCCACGCTTGCCCCCAAGAAGGACTTTGGTAATTTTTCACAATATGGCGCCCTGTGTGACGACACAATTTAGCGCCCCCAAACAGATCTTCTCAGTTATGGATCTTCTCAATTTTGTGTCCTCTCAGCTCAGTGCCCTGTGCTGGGGAGCCTCCCACACCGCCTTAAATCTGGGGCTGTTGCCACCTGCCTAGCTTCAGAAAGTCAAACACCTACACCCGGAAGGATCCTCATGAATGAATGCAGCCCTCAGGTGTGGGTCTTCCTTCACAGTGACCAATGAAAGTACCAGAAGCTGGATTGAAATGAATCTTGGATTCAGCATGGGGAAAGTTGCTTAAATAACCAATGGCCACATGAGATTGTCTTGTGTAAAGATGCCATGAGATCCCTCTCAAAAGCAAACCCCTAGATGCAAAAAACTGCACTGTGAGAGATCGAAGAAACTTAGAAATGGAAAGTTTTGATCATAGGAGGATATATTTTTGTCATGGAAAAGCTAGCAGGAAATAAGGCTATACTGGTCTGTTTTCAATGGAACAGGAATTTGGTAATCGCGACATCACAGTGTTCCACAGTTATCCTATATGGAATTTTTTCCCATATAATCATCTTGCTCTAAAACTGTATTTCCATACATTATGCTCAGTTTAGCAAAGTGGAAAATCTAGCTGTTGATTGATTTCTTTTATATATATATATATATAAGAATTTTATTGGTTTTCAACATAATAAAGACAATACAATACAACAATACAACAAACAAATAAAACAACACAGCAATCAAAACAGAATAAAAGACAAATAAAAACCACCACTGAAACACCAATATTTCTTTTTCTTACTTAGAAAAAAAAATTTCTTGTTTGAATCTAACCAGGTGACTTCCCCTGTTTTCTCTCCTTTGTTTCCAATTCTAATTTACTTTAATAACTTCTCATCTCTGAAATTTAAATCATCCAAAATATCTAAACAAACTTCTTAATAATAATTTTTTACTTGATAATATAACCTATTACTTCTTAATCTTACATCTTATTTTACTTAAACTGCTGCTAATAAACATTTCACATATCTCTTCACTAGTTCAGAATCTTAAACTCTTAACACACTGACTTCAGGGTACCATGGTGAGCCATCCTACTTATATTTTAAATATTCTCACCCTATCCCTCTTCTAACCATTTTCCTTCGCCATCTCGGGGTCGCCCCCCAGACATTTCTCCATCTTCTTAACACATCATTGTCCAGAATGTCCTCTTTTTCTTTAAAACCAAAGGTCCAGACGCAGTCCATAAACATCCTTGCAGGGAACTCCAAGGAATTCAAATCATCATCTTCCAGCATCTCCATTTCATAATTCCAGTCTTCTTCTAATTGTAGTTTCACAAATCTTTTACCCATCATTCCTGGGCTCTCACCCCAGAAATTGGATATAAATTGTATTCCAACCCTGAGTCTCTCACCCCCACAGGGTTTTCCATCTTCTCGGAGTTGCGCAGTCATTGTACTTTGTTTCTCAAAAACTTCCTCAAGTTCCCTAGCAAGATTTTTTTCCAGTTTACCAAAGTTCTCAAGAGTCTTTCCTGTAGCATATAACTTTTCTTCGACATCCTGGTTCAACAAAATTAACTTCTGGTTTAACAGTTCCAACTTCAAAAGAATAATCCTTTGTTCATGTGTCAGTCCCGAGTCTAGAGCCAGTTTGAAAACGAAACCAAGCATGGTAGAAATAGGCAGAGGGTTTCAAGTTTCAGTACTTTTCCATCTTTAACCATAAATTTTAGCCGCCATTTTCCCCCGGGTCAGGGTGGAAAGATTGTAATCCAACGATTTCAAAGAAGAAATATTTCCAATCACTTAATTCCCCTGAAAGGGGTTCAGCCAGTCTCACATGTCAAAAGCTCCGTAGAAACTTTGTATCCACTGCTGCAGCAGCAGCTAAAAACAATGTTATCTTCTTCATTCAACAAAGGGAGGAACGGGCTTCCTTTTTCGCGTTCCTCCCGGAGTGCCAATTAACAGAAATTTAAGGTCCAATTAACTCCGTACTCACGGCCTCCGTGATTCTTCTTTCTTTCTCTCCAATCAGGTAGAACGACGCGCCCAGTGCCGGCGGCAGCCGCCGCTTCACCAGCCCGGTTGGGGCATGCCTCCAAAGCCCGGCGCTGTTGTCCCTTCACTCCCACGCCCCTTTTACAAGGGTAACGGGAGAAGGGTTCGGCGCCATAATGGGCTCGCTGGAGAGCCCGTGCCGCGGGACGCTCGACCTGCGGTTTAGCGGAGCCCCGCTGTGCGGTAGCGGGGCTCCTACCCCCGGGCCTGGCCTGGGTCGTTTCGCTGCCAAAACGACCCACGACCGCCCGCAATGGCGTCCTCGCCGGAAGTCCCTAGCTGTTGATTGATTTCACCGAGCGATCTGGCAGCCCATGTCTGACCTATCTGGCTGCAGAACCTTGCTGAAAGATGCGAGAGTTGGACACAGCGGTGAGAAAGCTATATAGAAAGAATCTCTCCACTCATCACTCTCCTCCACAGAGAGCATCTCGTAACTCTGGCTGAACTTGTTACTTTAGGTTCCTTCAAGTGCTTGGTGAATCATCTAGACAGATGGGAAAGGCTTGGCAACAGCCTTTTGTCCTCTTAAGGCATCCCTGAATGACAAATTGATTGCTAATGATGGCTTTTGGTTGTGCAGCTTTCTCTCGATTCTTTTGTCTCCCATCCGCATTATTTCACTGCTCATTCAAATAAGCCATAATCCTCCGCTAAGAGTTTGTCAATGTTATGTAGTGTGAGTGATTTGGAATCCAGAAAGGGGAGATAATCTCAGAGAGTGTGAAAGGCCTCCGAGTAATGCCACTGGGGTTTCAATAACTTCAAGCCCACCATCCGGCTGAATTTGGACCAAATGATACAGCTGACCGATTTTCTGGATATCTTAGCGCAACTGTGCACTAGGATACCACTTCATACCCCTTGGGCCTCCATCGTCAAAACTGGATCACTCAGCCCTGCAAGACTGCAAGCCTTGATCCTTTTCAGCGTGGGGAACACTGTTATGTATAGCGATTTAATTCACTGAAATTGTAAACGCTCTGCATGCATTGCTATGTGTTTAAATTTGATTGGTTGGTAACTGAGTTCGAGAGAGTTATCCAGCAGTTCTCATGTGATTGGCTAACGTTGGTCACATGGGGAGGTATCTAGTGAAAGAGAGACTCCATTTTATGTGAAGCAAGATGACTGTGTTTTAGAATCCACTGTGAACACTGCTAAGTGGAATAGAGTGTCGGTGTGCTTCCTCTCTGCTCGAAAGAGATCAAAGCTGTAGGAAAAGGTAAAAGTGGAAATCTGTCATAGGAGCTGCAAGGCATGGCCTAATTGAAATATGGAAGACTGAGTGCTGAGCTCTGGAAAATACAGTTGTTTGGAAGTTAGAAGATGAGACTGTAAGCCCACAAAAATAGTGGGTGGTGGGGCTCCCAGGGTCCCTTATAGTAGGTGCCACTGTTGGAGGGTATGGCAGAATGTCCCTATTTTCCATGGGGAAACATTGGTGGGTATGTTATGCGACCCCCAAGCCAAGGAGATATGTAACTATACAGTACAACATTTGGAACACATCTGAAAGCAATTCTGTAGAGTGAAGTTTTTTTAATGTTTAATGTTTTACTTTGTTTTTATATATGTTGGAAGCTGCCTGGAGAGGCTGGAGCAGATAGGCGGGGTATAAACAAACAAACAAACAAACAAACAAACAGGATGTCTCTATTTTCATCAGAGAAATGTTGGAGGGTATGAAGATTGAAGGCTGGGTGTGCAGTCCTGGCATGCAGCTTGGTGACTTGTTTAAAGAGGGGTGTTCAACGGAGGAGAGACAGAGCCAGTGCAAACAGGAACTGAGCAGGAAGAGTGAACAGTTTCTCCTGCTCTGTCATTTTTTTTTTTAAGGGAATATTGAGATCTTTCACAGACACTATAGGAGGTAATGGCAGGCACACTGGGTGCTTGTGGGTACTCTGTTGGTAACCCCTGAATTACAACACCAGCTACTCAAATGAAGTTACATCTCCACACAGGGAGCTCATCCAAATACTATTTCAGTAGAGTGTGTATGCAACCATCATATCCTTAGTCTCTCTCCATCTCATTTTCCTAACAGAGTGTTTTGGTCTATGGTGCTCTCCTTTGTCAGCTTACAATCAACTGGATAGTGTTTACTCTGATTGGAACAGAAGCTAACTTAAAGTTTCCATTGCACGCTTTGTGCATTATTGATCATTCATGTGTGTGGCTGAGTCTTTGATAGCAGCTTTTATCTTCGTTTCAATCTAGAGTCTCGCTGCAACAGGAATTAACAGCAAAACACAGACATAGGCAACATAAGCGCTTGTCTGGGTCTTTTCCTAGCCATTTGATGCATGTGAAATTGAGCGCCATAATATTTACTGTACACCATTTCTAGCACTAAAAGTGGCTCTCCAAAAAATAAAATAAAAATAAACCCCAGCTTTCTGAGATGATTCACGGTTTGTTTCTAGCATAGTTATTTGTTAAGCGAGCATCCACTCTCTTGCAGCAAATGGCAAGGATAAAATCGCCAAGACTCGTAGAAGTGCTACAAAGCAGATCTACTACAAAGATTTGACTGGTTCAGTAACCCATTTAAGTAATTTTAGCCAATTTAGCCACATATTAGGGCTGTGGACTGGATTTGGCTGAGACCTGAGAGAAATTGGGCCAGTTCAGAGGGATTTGGACATTGGCTGAGTAGGGATGAGACTACCATGGATTGCTGTGGGTCAGGCTGGGTGGCCTAGAGTGATCTGCAGCTGTCAGAGGCCAGGGCATGAGGCAGGAAGACCCATGAAAATGCCAAGCAGAATGCTGGTTGCATCTTCCCTGGAGAAGGTTGAAGCCTGATGTCACCTGACTCTTCTTTCTACCTGATACCCCGTCCCTGAAGCAGCACCTGCACGATCCTGTGGTTTACAGGGTGCTGATTTCCAAGGGGCTTCCCGACAGAGAAGCCCCCGTGAAGGAACAATCCACAGAATTGAACCCCATCTTCTCAGTCTGGTTGGGGGGAGACACAATTACATTATTTATACCCTGCCTGTCTGACTGGGTAGCCCAAACACTCTAGGCAGCTTCCAGCATATATAAGTATAATAAAACATGAAAAAACTTCCCTATACAGGGCTGCCTTCAGGTGTCTTCTAAAGGTTGTATAGTTACTTATCTTCTTGGCTCAGGGGTTGCATAACTCCATACCCTCTAACGTTTCTCTGATGGAAATAAGGATGTCCTAAGGAAAAGCAGGACATTCCGGGATGAAATCAGAAACCAGGACACTTGGAGGGTCTGCATTAGCCCCCTGCCAAGCTAATTCAGGACCAGCTCTGTGCCAGTAGTCCTTGAATTGATTCATCCTGATTTGGGGAGCCCTTGATTATAGGGTGAAGTGGAAGGCTGTGTACCTCCCAAGCACTTATGCTGCTTCCTTGTTCCAGATGACGTGTTCCTTGAACATTCATACTGATTTTCTTCTACAAAACCTATGGGGTGGTTCAGCTGTGTTTGGTATTCATTGAGCATTCATTCTGGTTAGCTTGCTGGGAGATTACACGACAAGGAGCATCCATCCTGATCAGCTTGTCCTGTGTTGATACACCTTTGCAGGATGCAGGTGGCGCTGTGGTCTAAACCACTGAGCCTCTTGGGCTTGCCGATCAGGAGGTTGACGGTTCGAATCCCCGCGACGGGGTGAGCTACAATGACTCTGTCCCAGCTCCTGCCAACCTAGCAGTTCGAAAGCACAGCAGTGCAAATAGGTACCACTGCGGCGGGAAGGTAAATGGCATTTCCATGCTCTCTGGTTTCTGTCACGGTGTTCTGTTGTGCCAGAAGCGGTTTGGTCATGCTGGCCACATGACCCAGAAAGCTGTCTGTGGACAAACACCAGCTCCCTCGGCCTGACAGTGAGATAAGTGCCACAACCCCATAGTCACATTTGACTGGACTTAGCTGTCCAGGGGTCCTTTACCTTTACTTGTTTTTTTTTTTTTACACCTTTGCATTCATCCTTTGTTCACCCCACAACTTCCCCTCCATTTCCCCATTGCTTTCCTCACCACAATACATCTTGGCACAACAGAGCACTGGAACCTCCTTTAATTGTGCAAGCCTAAAGTTTCGTTTTGCAATGGAATCCCTCCGGCAAAACAGTAACAATCTGGAGCCATGTTGAACATTCCATAGATGCTCCATGTAGATCAGGCAAGGGGCAGAGGTGGATTTAGGGCAATGCAGCTGGATGCTGAGCCTAGGGTGTTGCAACTATGACATAGTAAATTGAGCAGAATGGAAGGCGAGAGGCTGTGGGTGCCAAATTCTGGCCTTGCATGGGGAACTGCTGAAATCTGAAAGACCAAACTCCACCTCTGAACATGGACCCTGTGGGTTCTAACAGCCATCAGCCCCGGCCAATATGACCAATAGTTAAGGATGATGGCAGCTATAGTCAGACAGCATCTAGAGGACCCATGCCTTATAAAAGTGTCCCTATTTTCCAGGGACAGTCCCGGATTTACAGAAGCTGTCCCAGTTTCTGATTTGATCCTGGAATGTCCCACTTTTCCTTAGGGCGTCCCTATTTTCACCAGAAGGTATGGAGTTATGCGAACCCTGAAGACAGCCCTGTATAGGTAAGTTTTTTTTTTTTAATAAATAAATAAATAAACAAAGTAAGTTTAATGTTTTATTATGTTTTTACATATGTTAGAAGCCGCCCAGAGTGACAGGGGCAATTCAGTCAGAGAGGTGGGAAATAATAATAATAATAATAATAATAATAATAATAATAATAATGGAACAATACATCCCTATTTTCACTGGATAAATGTTGGAGAGTATGAGCATATACATGCCTCCTGACACAACTATGTCTACAGTGACAGGAAAACCAGGCCTGTCAAGGGTGATGGAATTGGTTTTCTACTGTTACATGCCTGTGGCTTGTGGTATGTTTTAAGTTCAGTGCCCCAAAGTTTGAACCAGCTGCCTGCGCCACAAAAAAAAGAAAAAAGATATATGCTTCTCACAAGTATCCCCAAGTCTGCGGCAGGATCAAAAGAAAAGCCAGCTGCTTGGAATTTGGTTTGTAAACCTTACCTTGGCTCTCTGCTTTTCATGTCTCTCTGTAAACGCCTCGGCTGTTTGCATTGTCTCCAGCAACTGTTCGTTTGTTTCACAATGAAAGTCCTTGGTTTGGGAGAGAGTGGGTCAAGGCTGCTTGCTGAGGGCCCTGCCTCGAAACACAATGCTAACTTCTCCTTCGATTGGACCAGCAAAATACTTTATGCCCATAAATAAAAGCCAACAGCTGGGTCAAAATGCTGACTTTTCAATAGTCTTCTTTCGGGATCACTAACCAAAAAGGTACTCAATTATGCCCGCTCGAGTAAGTTTTGTTGAATGGCTGCCACATCAGAAATACATTACATAGCGAGAATACCTATGAAGTGGAAGTTAGCAGTTGAGCCGCATTTTTTTTTCCGTGAATCACTCATCCCAGAATTTTAAAACCTCGCAATTTCCTTGTTCCGATGGGAGAAGACGAAGGTATTTACAGCTGTCACAAAAACTCAGAAGCATGTTTGCTGAATGGAATGGAAGAAGAAGAGAAATGCACTTGTGGATTAATTAAGGGCAAGGCTGTATTTACAAATAATAGTAATCATGGTATATGTGCTAATTGGTCTGCATTTATTATTTTATTTGTTGTGTATTGATTCAAGGGTTATAATATCTGTATTACTATTGTCTGTATTCACATTAGGGGAAAGTAACTGCCTTCCTGTTCCAGAAGGAACAGCTACTATTGGTTCATTCAAGTTGCTGCATTTGGATCCTCAGTCTTATTGGTTCCCACCAAAAGGCAGCTTTGTGATTGCTTGAGATTGTTCCCTCCAAAATGTATCCTTTCTAGCCAGTCTTTCTGTCCCTATAAATGTAGCATCCCTCTCCTCAGTTCCCCAGTCTTGTTTGTCTGAATAAAGAGTGTTACATGAAGAAGCTGTCTCCTGCCTGCTATGTCAGAGCTGAAATCACTTGCTGAATCACGATCCCCACATTACAACATTATTTATTGAATTTATGTATGTTATTTACATCAACAGCTGCATTGCAAATGACCACTGTCACATACCCTCCAACATTTCTCCAATGAAAATAGGGATGCCCCATTCCATCATAATAATTTTACTATTTATAACGCCACTGAGTTGACCCAGCCACTCTGGGCAGCTTCCAACATATAGAAAACATAATAAATCATTAAACATTTTAAAAAATCTTCCCTATACAGGATTGCCTTCAGACAGCTTGGGGGTTGGATAACTCCATACCCTCCAAAATTTCTCCAATGAAAATAGGGGCATCCTAAGGAAAAGTGGGACATTCCAGGATCAAATCAGAAACTGGGATGGCTTCTCTAACTCAGAGACATCCCTGGAAAGTAGGGACACTTGGAGGGCCTGCTGCCAGTTATGTCATTATTACATTCTACATACTTTCTGCATTTTATTTCCATTATTGTCTACATCAAGGTTTCCTAAACCTGGGTCTCCAGGTATTTTTGGACTACAAATCCCAGCATTCCTAGTTAGAAAGACCACTGGTCAGGTTCGATGGGAATTGTACTCCAAAAATGGGTGGAGACCTCAGTTTGGGAAACCCTGGTCTACACCAGGCATCCTCAAACTGCGGCCCTCCAGATGTTTTGGCCTACAACTCCCATGATCCCTAGCTAACAGGACCAGTGGTCAGGGATGATGGGAATGGTAGTCCAAAACATTTGGAGGGCTGAAGTTTCGGGATGCCTGGTCTACAACATCCCCACTCACCGAAACAACAACAATGACCACTCACTATGTATCTCTAACTCGGCATAGCTCTCTGGTCCATGAAGGCATATGCTGTACGGCGATACCTTGGTTTGCAAAAAGCCTGGTTCGCATATGTTTTGGATTACAAACATGTCAAACCCGGAAGTGCGTGTCCCGGTTTGCAAACTTTTTTTGGATTACAACCCATTTTGGGGGGGATTATGAACAAAAAAAAAATTGGAAGCCCCATTGGCGGAAGTGCGCCTTGGGTTACAACCTGTTTTGGTTTACAAACGGACCTCCGGAATGGATTATGGTTGTAAACCAAGGTACCTCTGTATAAGAATAACATTGTTCTTCTTAAAAACTCTTTGCTGTTTTCGCTACAACATGCTTACATGAATACTCTTCTAGAAATCAAGTGTGTTGAGAAAATATAAAATGGCACACGCTGGAAGCTTGGGTAGGTATCTGGTGGCCGAATAGAGGCAGACAAGAGACAAAGGCTGGGTTGAACTATGGCCACTTTATTTAAGATTAAACCCCAAAAAGCCCTCTGCAGAGGAAAATGCTTGGTAGGGACATGGGGAAAGACCTCCTTGGTGGCTGCTCCTAGATTTTGGAACTCCTTCCCTAGAGAAACTACACCGGCTCCCTTCTTTTGTCCTTCCACACAGTTTAGAATTCATACTATTAATCCAAAGAGTCATGTTTGCAATTCCAGCAGTATTGAATTTTTATTTATTTATTTTATTTATTTCATAAAATTTATATACCTGTCAGGATACCCCAGGGGGTTGCACACAAGTAACGACAGAGTCCTCTTACTCTAAAGACTACTTTATTGTGCATACTTATTTACAGTGCAGAGCTAGCTAGAGACATGCAGAATCCGGAAGTGCTCCTCTCCAGTTTCCTGCCCAGCACCAAAGCCTCGGCACCCTGAAACGATGTCTTCTGGGTCTCCTAGCCCCCCCCCGACGCTGCGTCTGTGCCGGAAGCTGTAACTCTCCCTCCGATCGCGTCTGGCTGGTGGTGCTGGGTCTCTCCCTCGCATCCCTGACTGTCTGCTCCTCCTCCTCTTCCGTGGGAGAGAGCTCTGGAGACGGGCTGTGAGATGAGTCAGATGACAGCAGTGGCTGGGGATCCCTGTACCTGAGCAAGACCTGCTCTTGAGGAAGTTCCCTGCCCTGATCCTCCCCCCCTCGGATGATCTCTTTCCCCTCTCTCCTCGCGAGGAGTACTCCTGCCCTGGCTCTCCTCATGAGTAAGACCTCCGCCTGGGATCTCCTCGCGAGGAGAAGGCAAAACCCTGACAATACCACTTGTTCCAACAGGGTTGTCTTGTGTTTTTACAGCATAAGTGCATTGCTGTTTTTAAATGGCTTGCCCTTAGCAGGGCTGGGATGAAGCCTCCCACCATAAAACACTGCTGCTGAGAACAGTGGTAGGATACAGCAGTTGTCTTCACATCCAGTAATCAGGTCCAAAATACATCAACCCATATAGTTTGGCCTGGGGTAGGGTGGGTGGGGGGAGGAATCGACTGAACACCTTCTAAACCGATGACAGCGGGAAGCAGGTTTTAGGGTCAATCCCAAAAGGTGTTTTTAATAGGTGACAAGATGTGATCTATGGGGAATTGCCAGTGTCTACTTGATAAAAAGGTGAGAAGATTTCGAAACCACCTGGAATAATAAATCAGCAGATAAAACATCAAAACACACAGAAGAAACCATCTTGGATAATGAAAAAAAGCAACCTGTCTTGCAGGAGAATTCACAGCTCTGCCTTTTTCTTGAAAAATGTCAGCCCTGATCTTATTTTTGCGATTTACAATGGCGGCGTTCTTATTACATACTTCTAAAGTCTTCCTGTTGCAATGCTTTGCTCCTTTTCAGACACACACACACACACACACACACGTGCACACACACTGAAATGGTGAATTTTGAACGTGGTATATACAGTGGTACCTCAGTTTTCGGACGTCTCCATTGACGAACATTTCGGTTTTCGAACGCCGTAAACCCAAAAGTAAAACTTTCGTTTTTTGAACTCGCTTCAGAAGGCGAACATGCCACATGACTTTCCGTATTGAGTTTTCCGT
The DNA here is from genome assembly GCA_900245905.1 of Lacerta viridis. Lineage (NCBI taxonomy): Eukaryota > Metazoa > Chordata > Lepidosauria > Squamata > Lacertidae > Lacerta > Lacerta viridis. Next base: position 159,663 of record OFHU01004649.1, read on the forward strand.
ATTGAGGCTTCCATATTGAGTTTTTGGTTTTCGAACGTTTCGGAACTCGAACAGTCTTCCGGAACGGATTACGTTTGAAAACTAAGGTATATTATATATATATAATGTCTCAGTACAATCCCGATTGTCACTTAGGATGCATTCCAACTGTACCTTAAATGATTAGCAGAACAATCCTGTGCAACAGAGATGGGAAATATTTTTTTTAGCCCAAGGTCCACATTAACTTCTGGGCAGTTATCTGAGGGCCGGGTGCCAATGGTCAGCGGAGCCAAAGGGAGAAGTGGGTTGAAAAACATAGGTCCATTTTGCATGTTCATGGTAGTCAAGTTTCTACATTTCTAATTGTTTTCCATTTGGTTGTGTGTGGTTTTTTGATTTGGTTTATTTATTGTTTATGACTTTTGTAATTATGTGAATCTTGTCATGTTGTAAGTTGCCCTGTGCATTATTTTTAACTGTGGAAAGGTGATGATGATGATAAAGGTAAAGGTAAAGGGAACCCTGACTGTTAGGTCCAGTCACGGATGACTCTGGGGTTGCGGCGCTCATCTCGCTTTATTGGCCTGAGGGAGCCGGCGTACAGCTTCCGGGTCATGTGGCCAGCATGACTAAGCCGCTTCTGGCGAACCAGAGCAGTGCACGGAAACGCCGTTTACCTTCCCGCCAGAGCGGTACCTATTTATCTACTTGCACTTTGATGTGCTTTCGAACTGCTAGGTTGGCAGGAGCAGGGACCCAGCAATGGGAGCTCACCCCGTCATGGCGATTCGAATCGCCGAACTTGTGACCGGCAAGCCCTAGGCTCAGTGGTTGAACCACAGCGCCACCTGCATCCCTAATGATGACGACACATGCACTCAAATTCATGAGTAAGGAGTAATATTCAAGTCAGGCAAAAATACCCAGGATGTGAAACAGGGACATTGAGCGGTATGGCCTGGGGAGAGGTGCAAAACAGCCCATGGAAAAAAACGAAACCCCCAGGGGAACACAGACCTATTGAGGTCCCTATCCTTGCTGTACTTTGACATCAGAAACATACCACTGAAACATCAGTGTAACAGCCGCTGTATCTAATATGTGATCAGCTTAAGAGTAGGAGGGAGAAAAGCTAGCAATCCCTGCATACCCTCCAACATTCCACATGGAAATAGAGACATTCTGTTCTAAAGCGATAGCATGTCCCTATTTTCAGGTTGCACCCTTAGATAGCTTTTAAAATCGAGTTGAAAACCAGCCCTTGTTTACAGCTCTTGAGAGTCAAAATACAGGCAGGCAGAACTATATTGTACAAGTGAACATTGCATAATACTTGCCTGAACTAGCATCGTCTTTACGCTGATTTCTATTTTTGGTGAATTTAATATTCAGTTCACCAGTGGCATCTTCAAGATGTTCCTCTGGGAATCTACAAAGCCTCACAATTGCCGTGCCAAGAAGTTTACCAGTTGCACATGACTTAAGTGAAACTGCTCTCAGTTTTCAGGATGACGAAATGTTTGTGGACATTAACTTCATGTTATCTCTGAAACTAGATCAGTAGAGTTTTTCTGGACTAGTGGAGCTGTTGGGTTCTTTGAGTTCCCTGCCTCTATCTGATGTGGTCCCCCGCTCTTCAACAGGTGAGGAATCTGCATGTGCATGCTTGGTTTCCAGCTGGATCTTAGCACCGCCCTGCTCCTTATTCTTGGTAACTCCTTTCACAATCACACCTCCACAATTTCCTGGAAATTCTGGCACAAGGCTGATGGAGAAAATAATTTCGTAAAACTGCTTAGATGATTTCATTTTCTTTTGAGCCTGTGGCCTAGCTAAACTGAAATGCCCTGTGCCTGCCTAGTACGTTTGCAAGTACCGTATGTAGCAAATGTTCCAGAACACTGAAAAGAATAAACCATTGGGATCTATGGTGGCCATTATATTCATTCATTTACTATTTTATTGATTGAATTTATATAGCGCCCTATACCCGGAGGTCTCAGGGTGGTTCACAGAACAAAATCAAAATATAACACCACAAAACATAAAATCAAAATAAGAACCACAACCAAATAACCCCCCCCCTAAAAAAACAACAACAACACATTTTTAAAGGGTGTGTGCATGAGAAGAGAATCGACTAGGCATGGCAATTACGATTACTCTTGAATTATTTTGTAGATAGATAAAGGAGGATATTGGGAGAAATTTAATGAATAGGCAAATGAGTCAAGTCTTAATAAGGATAATCCCTGGGAAATGATTATATGATATTATGATGAGGGCTGATCTGAAGAGCTAAATGATTTTGATTGGTTCAGGATGATGACAGTGGGTGGCACTTATTAAGATTGCTGTGATCTTTTGAGTGCTGAATAGAAATCACATGTGTAATCTGGAAATGCACAAGAAACATTGTTTTAGATGTGGTTCGTTGCAGCCTCCTCCTTATTTTTGAGGCTGCCCCTATGTGCATTTGTATTTCAATAAAGGCCTGTATTTTGTCTTGGAGCCTGCATCATTTTTGGGGGGGTTTCTGGGAGGCATACCTCCAGTCTAGGTCAAGGTAAAGGGACCCCTGACCATTAGGTCCAGTCACAGACGACTCTGGGGTTACGGCGCTCATCTCGCTTTATTGGCCGAGGGAGCCAGCATACAGCTTCTGGGTCATGTGGCCAGCATGACTAAGCCACTTCTGGCGAACCAGAGCAGTGCACAGAAACACCGTTTACCTTCCCACCAGAGCGGTACCTATTTGTCTACTTGCACTTGGTGCTTTCGAACTGCTAGGTTGGCAGGAGCAGGGACCAAGCAATGGGAACTCACCCCGTTGCAGGGATTCGAACCGCCTATCTGGTGTAGTGTGGTGTAGTGGTTAAGAGTGGTAGACTCGTAATCTGGGGAACCGGGTTCGCGTCTCCACTCCTCCACATGCAGCTGCTGGGTGACCTTGGGCTAGTCACACTTCTTTGAAGTCTCTCAGCCCCACTCACCTCACAGAGTGTTTGTTGTGGGGGAGGAAGGGAAAGGAGAATGTTAGCCGCTTTGAGACTCCTTCGGGTAGTGATAAAGCGGGATATCAAATCCAAACTCTTCTTCTTCTTCTTCTTCTTCTTCTTCTTCTTCTTCTTCTTCTTCTTCTATCTTCTGACCGGCAAGCCCTAGGCTCAGTGGTTTAGACCACAGCGCCACCCAGTCTAGGAACCCCTTAAAAATTTACCCAGCTTGGGATGCTTGGCTTTATGATAAATCGAGTATCCCTCCCTCAAGCATCCTGTTCTTCTCTCTCTCAGGTTGTTGTTCAGTTTGGACTGATTTGTGATGCTTCTGAGATTAAGGCTTAAAAAAATCTCTGCAAAAGGTACACCTCAAGCTTGCCGTTTAAGGAAAATGAAGAGGGAAGAGGAAAAAGATTTTTTTGTGACTACAGATCTAGCTACTGCATAGAACATAGAATCTTTCCATTTCAGTTCATTTAATTGCTCTGCATTCTATCATCATGAGAGGAGAAGAAAAACAAGGGGTTCATCTTTTTCGAAGATGTGCATAATAGGTTGATGTCTTCATGGAGCTATCCACCATGATCTTTGGAATGCATTCCTCTTGACACAGCTTATTTCCAGCGTTTTTAATATTTTCCACGACTACTGGCTATTGTGCATAATGTTCATCTCTTCCCCATCCCGTTTGCACCTTTTAAACATGTGTCTGGAACTGCCTTTAAGGCTTTTTATTGCCACAACTCCCCTTTTCAATAGCATTTCACAACCCGTTTCGCGCAACATCAGATCAGTTGCTATTGCGGCGAGAAACCAGTTCCCACCTGTGTGTGTCGTAGGTGAAACGGGGATTAAAAAATTAAGTGTGGCACAAGCTCGGAATTTACCGAGCCTATCCTAAATGCAGTCGATGGCAGCTAGCCCATCATTATCTTGAGCCGGTTCTGGCAAGAGGCTTTAAAAATGGTCCAAGAGGAGTTGTTACGTGAAGCGAAATCCAGCTTATACATGCTTGTTGCCTTGCCATAGTTCAACCTCTGTGCCACAGGGGAATGTAAAGTGTGCCTGAAACGCAAGAGCAAAAAAAGGGGGGGGGAGCAAAAGGCAAGAAAAGATTAGAGAAGACAGCTGCACAGCAAGCAGCGTGAAGTGAGGCAGCAGCAGAAAATAAAAGCAGAAATCCCCACAGTGCAGCCTTAGAAATATAGAACAGAATCTAAAGAAATAGCACACACACGAGAGGTGGCAATAAATGCAGGTTGCTTGTTGTATGTTAAAGTAGACAGGAGTCAGGCTAAGGAATGATATTTTAATGGGCTCCCCTTTGTTATCTGGCTTTTAATAAATTTTTAGCTGCTTTTGTATTTTGGGCAGTTGCTAAGTCACTTTGAGACATCTTTTAATATACAGTGGTTGTCGAATTAATCTATTCCACGAGTCCGTTCGACTCCTGGAACTGTTCGAAAGCCAAGGCGCGGCTTCCGATTGGCTGAAGGAGCTTCCTGCACTCAATCGGAAGCTGTGGAAGCCACGTCGGACGTTCAATTTCCGGAAAACGTTTGCAAACTGGAACACTCACTTCCGGGTTTGCGGCATTCGGGAGTCAGGCTGTTTGACAATCTAGGTACCACTGTACGGTGGCAAATAAATGCAGATGATGGTGATTACACCTCTTCTGAACAACTCACCTTTAATAGTGACATCTCTTTGATTGATTGATTGATTGATTGATTCATTCATTCATTCATTCATCTTTCTCTTCAAGGAGTGCAAGGCTGTCCTCCTCATTTAATCCATGTGAGGTAGGTTAGGCAGTCACTGGCCAAAGGTTAGGCAGCCACTAGCAGTCACCTAGTGAGTTTCATGACTGAGTGAGGATTCGAATCCGGATCTCCCAGGTCCTAGTCCAACACTCCAACCACTGGCACCAGCTCTCAGTGTAGCCATAGGAGCAGCCACAGCCAAAACATCAAAAGACACTTGAGATGACACGGCAGTCTCTCATTTATGCCTGTCCCTTCATTGGACCTCATAGGGTTGGGGGAGAAATTCAGTTCAGTTCGCAGTTAAAGCCCAACTTGACCTAATACATGAAACGGAGACACAGCTGTCCATTGAAATTCACATTGCTCTGAATTTTGCAATGTAATTGCCCAACCAAGTACTGGATACCAAAATGCATTAAAGTGTCTAGACAAATGCACATACTGGTAAAAATAGCAAACACAAATGCATTATATTGGGGAAAGTTGCTTTTGGAAAAAAAATACGTATATTAGAAAAATCGCAAATGAATATTCGGAGAGATTAGTATTCACAATCTGCTGGATTTTCAGGAGGAGTTCTTTCTTTCTTTCTTAAAAGGTTTGAACAACAAGAAACTGATATAAATAAAAACTGACATATTTGCCCATTGCTAGATCTTAGCCACTGTCTGCTCATAAGAGTTACTGCAACCAACCTGAGGGCTGAGTGTTCAGTGGAATATTGATTCTCGCTTTCACTGAAGTTCACCTTAGTACAGCGAACGCCAGTTTGAAACCACGCCAGTTTGTGAGAGGACACTCCTGCGTGTTATATATATTGCCCAGAAGCATCAGTTTTGCGACTGTGGTTAGAATTTGCCGAGAAGAAATGAAGAGACAGAGAAGCAGAGACAGAAAGACCTTATTCTACCTAAACAGTGTACGAACTGAAATAACCTTTCTGTATTCCTTTCAGCTGGGCTTCCCCCAAGAATTCAGCAGCCCTGGTGTCTGCTAAGAAACTGTACTCCTTCCAGACTCCTTCAATTTTCCAATTTCCAAGCCAAGTTGGATTTGTGTGTCATAAGTACAGCATAGACTTTCAATCTCTTTAAAAAAAAAAATCCACGTACATGGTCCAACATCAGCCTGATGACTTAAGTGGGGGTTTTCTCCCTCCTCCCTCCCAAAAACAGAAACATTATTTGAACAACAGTATCTCTTTCTTTAGCATATTAATCCAAAGTGACTGCTAATGCCTGTTGTCTGCTGCCTTATACATTATTGGTACTTTGCATTTAAAAGAGGCTCTCTCCCTGAGAATAGCCCATAGATACATTCAATCACCCAAGAACACCAGAAACACGATTTCTCATAACAAATTTGTGAGTCCATTATGTTTAGGCAAGGTGAGGTGGTCATCTCAGAGGGCAGGTGCTGTTGGTTGGGGAGTGGTGGCAGAATATTGGAAAACAGAGTTGTGTGTGTTACACACCTACCCCACACCCCTTTAAGGTGTCGTGCAGACTTCAGTTACACGTACAAAGCTGTGATCTAAACCACTGAGCCTCTTGGGCTTGCCAATCAGAAGGTCGGCGGTTTGAATCCCTGCCATGTCCCCTGTTATAATGCTAGAACCCGGGGCCACCTCATGAACACTAATACAGTGGTACCTCAGGTTAATTACGCTTGAGGTTAAGTACGCTTCAGGTTAAGAACTCTGCTTAAGAACAGAAATCGTGCTCTGGCAGCGCAGCAGCAGCAGGAGGTCCCATTCGCTAAAGTGGTGCTTCAGGTTAAGTATGCTTCAGGTTAAGAATGGACCTCCAGAACGAATTAAGTACTTAACCCAAGGTACCACTGTAGTGGAAACAGGAAGCATTAGAATTCCAACTCTTATTGTTTTGCACTTCTGAGTGATGAAAATGAGGATGAGGATGATGGCATGGGTTGTGCTGTCGTCTAAACCACCGAGCCTCTTGGGCTTGCTACGGGGTGAGCTCCCGTTGCTCTGTCCCAGCTCCTGCCAACCTAGCAGTTGAAAGCACACCAGTGCAAGTAGATAAATAGGTACTGCTGTGGCGGGAAGGTAAACGGTGTTTCTGTGTGCTCTGGTTTCCATCATGGTGTCCTGTTGTGCCAGAAGCAGTTTAGTCTTGCTGGCCACATGACCCGGAAAGCTGTCTGTGGACAAATGCTGGCTCCCTTGGCCTGAAAGCGAGATGAGCGCCACAAAACCCATAATCGCCTTTGACTGGACTTAACCGTCCAGGGGTCCTATACCTTTTTTCCCCATTAGAAAGGAAGTATATTCCAGTGTTAATGTATTCCAGTCCATTTTCTTAATGTAATAATCAATCAATTTATTGTGCATAGCCCAAGGCCTTTACAATGTACCTCAGTGGATAAGACCAAAGCTTCCCTCTGAAATCACACAATATGACCTGTAAAAGTTTACAGCATAGAAATTCACAGCATAGGCTTTTAAAATTAGGAAGCATTAACATATCTAGAACAGAGCTTCTCAGCTGCCAGAGCAAATTTGGCTAACGGATGTGTAATTTGAAGATATTCATCAGCTACAAGTTCGGCTGTCACTTCCTGGGGGGATCGGCTTGAGAAACTGTTAAGAACAGATGATAAAAAAAACAATAATTCCAGGGCATTGTATATAAGGGGCAAATCAGCAGGTAATGCATGATAACCTTGACCTGATTGCATCCATAAATGCATTTGTGTCCCATATGGGGAATTCCTGTATGGTGTCTCCCCTCTAAATATACAGAGGGCATCTGTAAGAACCTTAGTTTGACAAATGACCTATGTAGTTGTGGGAAAGCCAGTGTCTCAAGGTAATGGGGCCTTGAGTGGTTGATCTTGATTTGAAGGTACCAAATATAATAATGGGCAGCTACTGTATAATGGATGTTCTATCTTGATTGGAGTCCTGGTTGAAGATCCCATTTCTGAGGTCATGTGAACTGGGGGCTAAATATTTCTCCATTTGGAGATTGTGAGGCAGAAGAAGAAGAAGAAGAAGAAGAAGAAGAAGAAGAAGAAGAAGAAGAAGAGTTTGGATTTGATATCCGCTTTATCACTACCTAAGGAGTCTCAAAGTGGCTAACAATCTCCTTTCCCTTCCTCCCCCACAACAAACACTCTGTGAGGTGAGTGGGGCTGAGAGACTTCAGAGAAGTGTGACTAGCCCAAGGTCACCCAGCAGCTGCATGTGGAGGAGCGGAGACGCGAACCCAGTTCACCAGATTACGAGTCCACTGCTCTTAATCACTACACCACACTGGCTTATCGTAACATTTTTGTGCCCAGCCACCTACTCTGAAAGCAGAAGGTCTCGGGTTCCATCCATAACACCTCCAGGTAGGAGTGGGAAGGAACCCACTCTAGAATGCTGGAGAACCACTGCCAGTCATTGTAGACAATGGTGAACTAGATGGGTCAATGGCTTTCTAGGTTATGTTTGCAGAGAACAAAATGTCTTGGGCCTGTTCAGAAAGTGTGGCGGTTCTCTCTCTCTCTCTCTCTCTCTAATTTTTTATTTATACTTTTCATATATATACACATTTCATTGATTTTACACTCATTTTGATATCTTAAAACTTGACTTCCTTCCCACTCTTTCTGCAGTTCCTTAAATTTATTTTTAATATCTTCTGCATATCCAACTTAACATAACTTTTTCATTTTTTAAATCTTCTTTAAATATATGCTATTACATAACTGCATGTTATTACAATATTCACGCCAGTGTTATCTGTTTACAGTTTGTCTGTAAATATTCAATGAACCATTTCCATTATTTTATAAAAAGTTTGTTATCTTGATTTCTTATTCTTCCATTAAGTTTTGCCATTTCTGCATATTCCATAAGTTTTTGTATCCATTCTTCCTTTGCTGGGACTTCTGCTTCTTTCCATTTTGGGGCAAGTAACAATCTTGCTGAAAAAGTGCAGCAGTTCTCAAACTTTGTTCTCTGGGCCACACTTTCAGAATAAAAAATTGCTTGGGCCACACCAAATTTTGTAGTAAGAAATGCACTAAAAAACAAAAAGAAATCACTGCCAGCAGTGCTTCATTTATAACAGTGTTTTTCACTGATGTTGCCTGGTGTGCCGTGGGAAAAATTGAAAAATTACTTTATATATAGTCAATCTAGGCACAGAGTTAATTTTTTTAACATTTTCTAATGGTGGTGTGCCTCATGATTTTTTTCATGAAACAAGTGTGCCTTTGCCCAAAAAAGGTTGAAAAACAGTGATTTATAACATAGAAATCAACTACTTAATAATATGATCATGGGACATCCAGAAATTAGAAAACAATGCTTCTACATAAGAACACGAATCATTCCCAAAATATAATACAGTGGTACCTCTACTTACTAATGCGATCCATTCTGGGGTGCCGTTCGCACCCCAAAAAGTCCATAAGTAGAGCGCCACTACTGCACATGCAGATCGCTTCTGTCATGTTCGTAACCTGAGAGTTACATAACCAGAACAGTACGTAACTAGAGGCATGGATTGTCCTTCAGTCTTCCTACCACACTTTCCATCCTGTCACGTCAAACCAGTGTGGCATGCCACACCCTTTGAGAACCACTGTGCTCCCAGTATGTTTCCAGGCACAATTCAAAGAGTTGGTGCTGAACTTTAAAGTCATAAATGGCCTCGGCCCAGTATACCTGAAGGAGCGTCTCCACTCCTATCATTCTGCCCAGACACTGAGGTCCAGTGCCTGAGGGCCTTCTGGCGGTTCCCTCGCTGCGAGAAGCCAAGTTACAGGGAACCAGGCAGAGGGCCTTCTCGGTAGTGGCACCCGCCCTGTGGAACGCCCTCCCACCAGATGTCAAAGAGAAAAACAACTATCTGACTTTTAGAAGACATCTGAAGGCAGCCTGTTTAGGGAAGCTTTTAATGTTTGATGGACTATTGTATTTTAATATTTTGTTGGAAGCTGCCCAGAGTGGCTGGGGAAACCCAGCCAGATGGGCGGGGTATAATTATTATTATTATTATTATTATTATTATTATTATTATTATTATTACTACTACTACTTTATCTTTCTTTCTGCGGCAATGGACTAATTCACCTAGCACTCCACAATTTATTTCTCTTGAACAGAATGGATTTTCAACTTTTTATATATTTGTGACCCTATGCAGAGCTGTCAACATTCCTTTTTTTGCAATGGGAAACGGAGCTGGAATAAGGGAATTTCCTGCAAAAAAAGAGAGGAAAAGTTGACAGCTATGCTATTGGCTGACCTACATAATATTAATCTGTTCTCCTGTTGTCCTTTTGAACCATGCCCATGATTTTGCCATTTAGCTTTTCTGTTGTTATCGCAACCCCTTTTTAATACCATTGCACAACATCGCGGCGTTGAGTGCAACATCGGCTTAGCTGCGACTGTGGCAAGAAACTCATTCTATGTTCAAGGTGAAAGAGGGATTAAAAATAAACCATGGTGCAACCTGGCAACATCCCTTGGCACCAATTCACATGCAACAGTTCTGGGCACAGGCTGCTGAAATGAAGCTAAAACAGCCTAACTCTGCATGAAGAAGCTGCAGAACAAGAGCAGAGATGGGGGACATATCTTAGTCTTCTGGAAAACCTTCTCAGGACCACATGCTACTGATGGGCCATCATGCCAGTGGCAACAGTAGGCAGAGGGCTAGTTTCTAAACATACTCACCCCCATCCTCTGTCCTGGCAAGAAAAAAAAAACCTTATCAGAGTTTGTGCACACATTCCAGCCAGCAAAAAAAACACTCAAGACAGGTGCAAAGCAGGGGTGGTCAAGGGAGTGGTCAAGACACATCAAAGAAGTGTTTCAGTTAAACGCGTTGCAAACTTCGTATGAGAAATCGGGTTGGCAAAAACTGAACTCCACAGCACCATCTGGTGTCGCAGTGCTAGAATGCATAAACAACGCACTTAAAGTGCTTTATCTTTGCCTGTGTAGCTGAGTCCACGGAGCAACATCATTTGCTGTTGGGTGCTGCATGTTGTTTAAGTAATCTTGCTATATTTATAGTATTGAAATGTGGTTTTCCATGGCTATTGTTCTATGTGATTAGGAAATCGTTGCTATGTTATCATTTAGCTGTGCTACTATAAAATTGTTTTTGCAGTGTTTTCTTAATATATAAAAATATTTATGCTTTTCAGGTTTATACATTTCACTAATTTTACAATCATTTTAACATTTCAAAACTTGACTTCCTTCCCCCTCTTTCTGCAGTTCCTTAAATTTATTTTTAATATCTTCTGCATATCCAAATTAACTTAATTTGCTCATTTATTCATCTACTTTAAATATATACTCTTATAAAACTGCAGGTTATTACAATAATCCTGCCAATGTTCTTATCTGTTTGCAATCTATATGCAAATATTCAACAAACCATTTCCCATTGTTTTTTAAATTAAAAGTTTGTTATCTTGATTTCGTATTCTTCCCGTAAGTTTCACCATTTCTGCATATTCCGTAAGTTTTTGTATCCATTCTTCCTTTGCTGGGACTTCTGCTTCTTTCTATTTTTTGTAACATTGTTGCCACTGTAGTAGCATACATTAAAAAAAAGTTTCGATACAATTTAGGTAGTTCTTGCAGTGTTTGTTTGTTATGTGTTGCTGTTTTCTCTGTTGTAAGCCACTTTGAGCATGGTGTGTGTGTGTGTGTGTGTGAGAGAGAGAGAGAGAGAGAGAGAGAGAGAGAGAGAGAGAAAGCGGCATACAAATAAGACAAAAGAAATTAAAATGAATGATTTCAGCTATTAACTGATTCCAGAGAACTGGAGCCGCAGCACTGAAAGCCCAGTTTCTAGAAGAAGAAGAAGAAGAAGAAGAAGAAGAAGAAGAAGAAGAAGAAGAAGAAGAAGAAGAAGAAGAAGAGTTTGGATTTGATATCCTGCTTTTCACTACCCGAAGGAGTCTCAAAGCGGCTAACATTCTCCTTTCCCTTCCTCCCCCACAACAAACACTCTGTGAGGTGAGTGGGGCTGAGAGACTTCAGAGAAGTGTGACTAGCCCAAGGTCACCCAGCAGCTGCATGTGGAGGAGTGGAGACACGAACCCGGTTCCCCAGATTACGAGTCTACCGCTCTTAACCACTACACCACACTGGCTCTAGCACAGATCCAGCTCACCTCACTTGGCCTAGCATGGACCAGCAGTGTGAGGATGTTACAAAATGTGACCAATTCAATCCTAGCTGTGTTCTGCCCCTGATGCCCACAGGGCTGTGTGATTAGTGGGAAGGTCTGAGTAGGTGTTTTAAGCATTTTCTGTGGAATATTATGGTTTATCAAGGCTTCCCATCACAAGGAGAGTTTCTAAGTATCTTCAGTCAAACACACTTAAAAACCCTCTTCAGAACCTTCCTGAAAATGGTGCCAACATCTGAAGAGCAGAGCACACGCGGGGAAAATACCCCTGCCCTGTGCCCAGTTTAACCCTTTGCACACTTACGCCAGAGCTGTCAACCTTCCTTTTTTTTTTTTGCATTGGGAAACGGCCATAGCTGTCAACTTTCCCCTTTTTTTTTTGCAATGGGAAACGGCACTGGAATAAGGGAATTTCCCGCCAAAAAAAAAGGGAAAGTTGACAGCTATGACTTACGCCAACACCAGAACACAGCTTCTCCCCTGCTATAACTTGGGTGACACGCACTGCCCTGGGTTTTTAATTTAACAACTGCCTTCTAATTTGCTGGAAATGTCAATATTAACTTTATAGATTTTCAGACTGGAGAGTGAGCAGCATATAGAGAAATACAGCCTCGTGAGCAAGTAGAGAAGAAGGAAGAGCCCGCCAGGCAAAAAAAAAAAAAAAAAAGGCATGAGAAACAGAGTTCCTTCCAAGATAGCAGGTCAAAACACACCTTAGCCCAAAGCTTGGAATGGAACGTGGGCAAAAAAATAAAAAATCCCCAAAATGTAAAGTTCGTTTTCTCCACAGTTAACAACAGTGCCTGTGAGAAAGGAAATGCCAAACAGCATGTGTTTGTTTTGTTCTTTCATTTATTATGTATTTTGTATTTCTGTGGTGTGAACCAACCTGAGATTTTTGGATCTGGCATAAAAATGTAATGAAATCATCATCAGCATCAGCATCATAAAGGTAAAGGTAAAAGATAACCCCCTAGGCAGTTAAGTCCAGTTGAATTTGACTATGGGGTGCGGCACTCATCTCCGCTTTCAGGCCGAGGGAGCTGGCGTTTGTCCACAGACAGCTTTCCGGGTCATGTGGCCAGCAGGACTAAACCGCTTCTGGCGCAATGGGACACCGTGACGGAAACCAGAGCACACAGAAATGCTGTTTACCTTCCTGCGGCAGCCGTATGTATTTATCTACTTGCACTGGTGTGCTTTTGAACTGCTAGGTTGGCAGGAGCTGAGACAGAGCAACGGGAGCTCACCCCGTAGCAAGCCCAAGAGGCTTGGTGGTTTAGACGACAGCACAACCCATGCCATCATCCTCATCCTCATCATCCATAAGTGCAATACAATAAGAGTTGGAATTCTAATGTTTCCTGTCTCCACTATTAGTGTTCATGAGGTAGCCCCGGGTTCTAGCATTATGACAGGGGACATGGGTTGTGCCGTGGTGTAAAACCAGTGAGCCTCTTGGGCTTGCCGATTGGAAGGTCAGGGGTTCGAATCCCTGCGACGGGGTGAGCTCCTGTTGCTCTCTCCCAGTTCCTGCCAACCGAGCAGTTTGAAAGCACGCCAGTGCAAGTAGATAAATAGGTACAGCTGCAAGTGGGAAGGTGAATGGCATTTCCGCGTGCTCTTGCTTACATCACGGTCTTCCATTGCACCAGTCATGCTGGCCATATGACCCAGAAACAGTCTGTGGACAAACGCCAGCTGCTTCAGCCTGAAAAGCGAGATGAGTGCTGCAACCCCATAGTTGCCTTTGACTGGACTTAACCATATAGGTGTCCTTTACCTTATTGTGACAGAAGGAGAAAACTTCTCTCTATCCACTTTGTCTGCAGCATGCAACATTTTACACATCCCTTGTCATGTCCCTCTCTTCCTCACCTTTATCCGAAACGAAAAAGCTCCAAATGCTGTAACATTTGCTCACTGGGGAATTGTTCCAGCTGCTTCATCATCCAAAATTGGTGGCTCTCACTACCTCATGTGGGAGTGAATGGAGCCATCTGGTCCTCCTTGCCTTAAAAACCTTCTATTCAAATGGTGGTTTTCATGAGACATCTCTGATCAGAGCCATCAGTATTAGTAGTGCACATTTTTTATATAATCCTAGCTTGCAACGATTCAAAGTTAAGGTGGCCATGACATGCCACTTTTTCCAGACTGAAGAAATTTGGCGGGAAGTCTGTGTGTGGGAACTTGCAGATTTCTTTGTAGTAACATGAGGGGGGCGGGAAATAAACAGCAGGCGCTGGGAAACAATTCTCCAAATATTCCCATCTCTGCTTCAACCCCTGAGGAAACAGCAAAATCTCAACTTTCCTCAGTAATTGTACCCTGCCTTGGCTCTAGACAAATGGGCACACAGAGCAGCACTTTTGATGTGAAATCTTCTTTGCTCCTTAATTAGTGATTAATAGCCCTCAATTTGTGACTAACAGCATGTTGGACTGGGGTTGGTGCAGTTTCCGCTCACATCTCATTTTTTTGCTGAGTACAGGCATGTTTGAATACATGTGACTCATATAACATGCTCGCTCTTGTGGAGTCTGCTTTTCTCTCTCTAAGTATACATGGCATGCATTCAACAAATGATTTCATCCGAGTTTCCAAAGGCACCTAAGAGTCGTGGCCTAATCAGTCTGTGTTACAGAACTGACTGTGTTCCTTCTATCTACATAAAGGTAAACGGACCCCTGACCATTAGGTCCAGTTGCGGATGACTCTGGGGTTGCGGCGCTCATCTCGCTTTATTGGCTGAGGGAGCCGGCGTACAGCTTCCAGGTCATGTGGCCAGCATGACTAAGCCGCTTCTGGTGAACCAGAGCAGCGCACAGAAACACCGTTTACCTTCCTGCTGGAGCGGTACCTATTTATCTACTTGCACTTTGACGTGCTTTCAAACTGCTAGGTTGGCAGTTCTATCTACATGGCGAGTAACAATATTGAAATCAGACAATAGGCGGCCACCCAAGGAAGCCCAAAAAAAAGGAATGGGGAATGTGTGGTCTACAATATCCATCATGCCTGACTGCTGGTCCACGCTTACTTGGGCTGATGGGATTGACGTCAGGGACTGGATGAGGAAGAGTGGTGGGAACTGCCCTCCCAAGAGCCCCCCAGCGAGGGCAAAGAAGATGACGACTTAGATCCCCGGTTCTGGTGGTGGGACTCAGAGGAGCAGTCTGCAGAAGTGAAAAGCTAGAGGGGGAATTGTGGAACTACTGGTCAGTTTCAGCGATGTCTTAGCTGGATTAAGGCGGAGCAGAGGACTCTGCTGTGTTGCTAATTGCATTCTGTGCCTGCCGTGTGTGTCCCTGCCCCGTGGTTGACCTGGCTCCTTGACAGCTCCTTGACACTGCAGTCCACAAACAGCTCCTTCTTCCTGCCATATGGACACAGAGGCTGAACGTGCGGGCTTGCAGCTGAAAGTTTCTCTCTCTCGCTTTTTTAGATACTGCAGAGGCCAGTCAGTTCTAAACTCAATTTGCCGTTCTAGGAATCAAAAGAGCCTGGCTACACATTATGCCTGCCCCAAGCATGCTGCGCAAGCACAATAGATGGAAGGGCTGTGGCTCAGTGGTAGAGTATCGATCTACTTTGCATGCAGAAAGGTTCTCAGTTCAATGCCCAGCATCTATGGGGAAGCCTGGGAGAAACCCTCTCTCTTCAACCATCAATAAATGTGGCCTGTGGGGTTGTGGGGTCAGGAAGGATCCAGCCTGGCATTCAACTCCAGATACCTTACCCCTGGGAAACCATGGTTCAAATCTCCACTCGGGTGAATTTGGGTCTCATCCTAACCTATCTCATAAGATAGTTGTGAGTATAAAATGCGGAAAAGGAGCACCATGCATGCCATCTTGAGCTCCTTTATAGGAAAGGTGGATAAATGTAATAACAAATAATAATACAGAAATAGTAGTAGAATGCTGCAATTAATTAGCACGCAAGATTGGCATCAAATTGCCCATGAAATGTCACGTCCAGGTTGTTCCTTAAGCATTCCAGGGCAAAAAGGACTACGGTCAGGGACATATTTCCATGTGACCTACAGAAGATGAATATTATTCGAAGAGATGAGAACTGGACTAGGGATAAAGGTGTGCCCAGGTGTGTTGGCACAGAATAATGTTGAGGTTTTACTCTGCAGTGCATTTTCTAGCGGGGAGGGAATGTGGTTTTCCCCCCTTTCCATTTTACCATTCATGCATAGAGATGCCACAATTGGTTTGTAATGATTTAAAGAGTGGGAGAAACACCTGAAGCAATTCTACCGTTTTTCTTCCCTTGCTCATCGGTCTCCACTTGTCAGTTTGGAATGTTCTGCATTTCCTGCCATCCTTTAATTTATACCTATAATCTCGCTTTCTTGGCTTGATCTCGTGCACTCAGGGTGGGCCTCATCTTAGCTGAGCAGAATGCTGCAATTGGAAGGTTGGAAAGGACAGGGAAATCCTTTAAGCAGGAGCTTGCTTGGAAAAAACAATTGGGAAAATCGCGGGAAATGCATCTTGCTGCTTATGTCATTGCCAGGTATAATAACATCAGAAGAGTCCTGCTGAATCAGACCAAAGGCCCATCTGGCCCAGCATCCTGTTCTCACAAACAAATGCCTTTGGGAAGTACCTGAAGAACCTGCACTCAATGGCAGTCTCTTTACCTGTGATTCCCAACAACTGATATTCAGAGGCATGATGCCTCCAGGAATTATGGAGCTTTCTCCCATTGGATATATGTTTGTTGCTTTCGTTGACAATTTTGATCATGTGTTAAGGACATATCTGTTTCTAATTAGCCTCTGGTGGACTCAAGAGATGGTTGGCCTGTTCCTTTCCTCTGCGATTTCTATATTGCTACTTCTTGTGTGTGCAATAACTTTATGACCTCATAGTTGATAATGCTGGCCTTTAAAGCCCTAAATGGCCTCGACCCAGTAAAGCTGAAGGAGCGTATCCACCCTCATCGTTCAGCTTGGATACTGAGGTCCAGCACCAAGGACCTTCTGGCGGTTCCCTCATTGAGAGAAGTGAGGTTACAGGGAACCAGGCAGAGGGCCCTGTGGAACGCCCTCCCATCAGATGTCAAGGAAATAAACAACTATCTGACTTTTAGAAGACATCTGAAGGCAGACATGTTTAGGGAAGTTTTTAATGTTTGATGCTTTCTTGTGTTTTTAATATGCTGTTGGGAGCCACCTAGAGTGACTGGGGAAATCCAACCAGTTGGGCTGTGTGTGTGCAGTAGTATCTCGGGTTAAGAACTTAATTCGTTCTGAAGGTCCATTCTTAACCTGAAACTGTTCTTAACCTGAAGCACCACTTTAGCTAATGGGGCCTCCCACTGCCGCTGCGCCGCCAGAGCACAATTTCTGTTCTCATCCTGAAGCAAAGTTCTTAACCCGAGGTACTATTTCTGGGTTAGCAGAGTCTGTAACCTGAAGCGTCTGTAACCCGAGGTACCACTGTGTGTGTGTGTGTGTGTGTGTGTGTGTGTGTGTGTGTGTGTGGTGTATGTTTGTATATATATATATGTATGTGTGTGTGTATATTGTTGTGTTTTACTGTACTCTTTGTATATTCCTCTGAGAAGTCTCCAACACTGCTGTTCCATTTGTGCAACACACTTCTGCTTCCACAACAGAAATCCCGCCCTCCGCCCTCTTCCCCCCACACTCTCAAAATCTACTCCAGAGGGTAGGTGTACCCTGTAGGGCAAATTTTTTTTGGGGGGGGGTGTTCAGCAAAAGAAAAGGATGGGAAAGTCCCATTGCACGAGCAGTTGAAGACCTTTCTATTCCAACAGGTCTTTGGGAACTGACTGCTTTTAATGAGGGGGATCTTGGTGTTTTTGTTGTGATTGTATGTTTTAGGTGGATAGTTACATAGCTTTGATTCTGCGTCCATTTCTGGGAGCCACAATTTAAGAAGGGTATTGACAAGCTGGTACGTGGGCAGAGGAGGGCAACCAAGATGGAAAGATGGAAAACAGGCTTTATGAGGAACTGTTGAGGGAGTTGAGTATGTTTACCCAAGAAAAGAGGAGAGTGAGAGGAGATATGATAGCCATCTTCAAGTATCTCAAGGGCTGTCACATGGTAGATGGAACAAGCTTGTTTTCTCCTGCTCCAGAGGCTAGGACCTGATCCAGTGAGTTCAAGTTAGAAGAAAGGAGAGTCTGACCAAACAAAAGGAAGAACTTTCTGACAGCGAGAGCTGTTTGACAGGGGAATAGACTCCCTCGGGAAGTTGTGGACTCTCATTCCTTGAAGGTTTTTAAGCAGAGGTTGGATGGCCATCTGCCATGGATGCTTTAGCTGAGATTCCTGCATTGCAGGTGGTTGGACTAGATGACCCTTGGAATCTATTCCAACTCTACCATTCTATGCATTCTATTAATGTTTAATTGTTTTCTAATTTATTTTTTGCCACATTTTTAGCTGTTATTATTTTATCTGTAAGCTTCCTTGAGTCCCTGTCAGGGAAAAAAGGCTGGGAGTAAAATAATAATAATAATAATAATAATAATAATAATAATAATAATAGTCTTCACCTTTTTTCATCTGCACACTCCCTCCTAGGAGAACATTAAGGTATTCAGTAATCAACTATGATATTTTAAAAGCAAGGACTGAAATCAGAACATATTCAATGGGACCTTCATTTTGATTCATAGTTTGGTGCCCCCACACAAACTCCCTGCTCTCTGCTCTCTACAAAACATTGGCTGTCATGGTAGAGTGCCTTTTGCCGAGTCACTACTTATTACGGGTTTCAGTAAGTTTGGTTTCATGGTTTTAACTGTATGAAACTATGACTCATCTGTATTTTCTCCTGATACCTTGATGCTTAGAAGGAGATCAACGTTTCACTGTCATGCCCATTTCCTTGAGAAGATCCCTCTTGCTTAGAAACAAAGTACAAAGCTTTTGAATAACAAGACACCTACCTCTAATATATAAGAGCTGCTTTGCTTGGAATGAATACCTACATCATAAGCCACCTTTAAAGATTTCAACTATATTTACTTAGTCTTTACATTGTCAGAATATTTGCATGCCCGCAGCATATCACATTGTATTAATACCTTGTTTACTGGATGCCCTACACACCTCTTGATAAGTCTATTTAATGCCTTCAGAGAAAAAATCCTTGAGATTGCCACTCCTGCTGTATCTTTGTTTCCAGATTTGACAAGTGCCAGGATTGTCAGATAGGATTTATCTTGTCTAAAGTGAAATACGTGGCTCTGTGAAGCCGATACATAATGTATATAACAGTGAAAAACGGGCAAATTCTGGAATTTAAAAGGAGACCTGTCAAGCATTTATCACAGGAACCTGTGGCTCTGCAGAGGTTGTTGGAGTCCAGGTCCCATCACCCTCAGCCAGCATGACCAATGCTTAGGGATGATGTGAGATGTGGCTCAACAACATCTAGAGAGTTATATGTTTCCAAATACCAGATCCACCCTACTATAAAAACAGTTCTGCTGGACCACACTAGTGGCTGATCTAGTCCAGAACCCTGTCGACCACATGGTCAATTAGATGTCCATGTTGCTGGAAACCACAGGAAGGGAGAGTGCTTTTGTTTCAAGGCCCTGTTTGTAGGCTTCTCATAAGCACCTGGTTACCCAGGAGAACAGTCTTCCCAGTTGGATGAGCTTTCTAAACCTAGTGGCCCAGCAGGGGTTGGACAGGTCTTTAGCATCCTGTCAAACACACACGACCAGTTCCTGGTCTTTGCTCCCACTAACTGTTCATGTTCATTGGGCCTGACCCACACACTAGCAGAGAAGACGAGACTGACATGGGTGAAGTGTCTGTGTTATGCTGTCCCCCATTCTCAGTCCTTCCAGACCAGCGGACACTGCTTTACTCCATGGATTTGGAAAACTGCCAAGGCAGCCCCCACACTGTAGCATCCAGAGGCTGCAGAACAAGAGTGGCCCTTTAAGAGCACAGACAGAGTCTCCAAATGTGCTCAGAAGGTATTTGCACCTTGCTAAAAAAAAAAAAAACAGCTACGCTTTCATGATGGAGAACATTCCAGCCAGCTTTCTTCACCATGAACAGTATGGAGTCTTAAGGGCTTCTACACTGCCTGAGCCAGATCCTATTGTACTGGATTGACTTGACCTTACTGGGCATGACTCTGTTTTAACCGTTATCACACTACTCTGTAGTGGTGGACTTTGGGTTTTTACATTTCAGCGGTGCCCTGTGTGACAACAAAATTTGGTAACCCCCATCTCTTGAGCTCTATTCTAAGCCATTGTTGTAGTGCCCCTTGCAGAGACCTCTCAGATCAGCACCCAGTATGGGCAAACTGGGTGTGCTCCTTTGCTGGGACTTCTACTTCTTTCCATTTGGGGGTGAAACCTATGGAATATGCAGAAATAGCGAAACTTACTGGAAGAATAATAAATCAAGATAACAAACTTTTTATAAAAGAATGGAAGTGGTTTATTGAATATTTACAGAAAAATTGTAAACAGATAAAAACATTGGCAGGATTATTGTAATAACCTGCAATTTCATAAGAGTATATATTTAAAGTAGATGAATAAATGAGCAAATTAAGTTAATTAGGATATGCAGAAGATATGAAAAATAAATTTAAGGAACTGTAGAAAGGGAGAGGGAAGTCATGATCATTTTAACATGATTGTAAAATTAGAGAAATGTATAAATCTGAAAAGCATAAATAAAAAATTAAAAACAAAACAAAACTGGGTGTGCTCCCCTAAATCCATCTCTGAGCCCTGTCAGTATGAGCCATTGTTTGCCTGTGAACTTGGGTTGAACAAGACGTGGTCAACTATCACCAATCTCACACTCTTCTTTTCTTCCAGCCCGTCAAAGAATTCCAAACTTTGATCGTTGACTTGGGTGAGGGAAAGCACACATTTAGATGGAAATATATTTGATTTGCATAATGCATTCCGGTTGCAGCATCTGCATTGATAGCCAAGGATACTAAGGAATGTGACAGGATGTGCCATGGTAGCCAGTCAAGAGCCTTTTTTGTGGTAACTAAGGATTGCAGGAAAGTGCTGGGGGTGGGGAAGAGGCATTCTGCAGCTACATCACATGCCTTTATTCTTCAGGCTCACCTATATTTCAGGTGAACATACTAAGGTTCTTTGCCAAGCTGTGCCAAAATCAAAGGTAGGCAATGAATAGCAGAACAGCCTGTCCCTTTGCCAATATTATATGCATATGAATGTCTAGAAATAAGCAGTCCTTCAGTGCCTTTTGCCTCCGATGAACTACATTTGTTACATTTCTGCAGGTAAAAACTAGAGCAGCTGCCCTGGCAGTCTGAGGTGCTTTTCTTACATGACCCTTTTTCAACAGTGAAATAAATGTACTTTGTAACAAAGCAGCAATGGGGTTTTTAGGTCAATTTGTTTTTTGACATCCGCACAAAATTGTATTGCTCTATTAGATTGGATTCTCTCCCCTTCCTCCTCCAAGAACTGAATATACTGTAATCAAAAGCTTAGGTATCAAAGAGCAGGATTTGATGAATACGCAAAGAAAATTATCTCTGCACCCTGCCCTTCGTAATCCTATAGGCAAAGGGGCCTGAGGGTCACATTCCTTTCTTGACAGTCTTCCAGGGGTCATGTGCTTGTGAGAGGTGGAGCCAGAAGCAGTGGTGGGTGGGGCTACAAATGCTAATTTACACACACCCATGCAAGCAAGCAAGACAGAGTTCAAGGACACTCATACCAGCAAGGCAAAAATACTTAAGGAGCATGCAAAACAGGACCAGTGAGGGAGGTGGCCTCAGGAGCGTCCCAAGGTTCATATATAGCGTCCTGGAGAGCCTCATGGCTAGGGTTTTTTTTGTTAGTTTAATATCTGCTTATTAAATACAGTGGTACCTCTGGTTACATACTTAATTTGTTCTGGAGGTCCGTTCTTAACCTGAAACTGTTCTTAACCTGAAGCACCACTTTAGCTAATGGGGCCTCCCGCTGCTGCTGCGCCGCCAGAGCACAATTTCTGTTCTTATCCTGAAGCAAAGTTCTTAACCTGAAGCGTTATTTCTGGGTTAGCGGAGTATGTAACCTGAAGCGTATGTAACTTGAAGCGTATGTAACCCGAGGTACCACTGTAAGAAGCTGTAATGGTACAACTTGCCTACAGTGACGTGCAGAGAAGCTAAGTAAGGCACAAATGTGGCATAACTCACTTTCATTAGCTGACAGCTTTGTTTCTCTACCAAGTGGCATTGTGGTACAGCAGAGGCTTCACTGGGGCCCCAATGAGGGAACTGGAACTTCAGTGCCCTTCCTGATAGGCGGCGGGGGCATAAGCCCTAACCTCCTATCAGGAATCAGATCCTAGCCTGCATGCACCCTGCTTTGGCGAATGGGGATGCAGGCTGAGACTTGGGCTGTGCCAGGGGGCGGAGCCAACAGTGGGCTTCCCTTGGATCCCCCCCACTTGCCCATTTAAGCAGGTGGTTGGGCACTGGGGCAATCCTTTGTTTTGGACAGAGGGGAGGTTGTAGTCTCCGCCTGCCCCTCCAAATACTGGGGTATCCCACTGAAGGGATCCAGGGGGAGTGGCCATGTCCGCATGCCCAGGTGGGGCCAGGGCCAAAGGTACTCCCCCAGACAGCTGTCCCTATTTGATGTAAGTCTTAGGAACCCCTCCCCCATCTTGACTGACCACACATCACTTCCGGTGGTTGGGCCAGAAATATTTAGATTTAGTTCTGCAGATCGAAGTGGTCAAACAGGTAGGGGCAGTGGAAGGGGGTGCTGTGGGGGCGGACCGCCCCATGTGTCTTCACGGAGGGGGGTGGCATTTGGTGCGCCACCTGCCCGCAACTCCCAAATCTACCCCGAGCCATCGGGGGAAGGGGAACTGTACCACTTTGCCAACAGCATTCTCCCCTTCCCCCTTCATTTTGAGAGCTTGGGGAAGGCTTGGGAGTCATGGGCGGGCGGCGCACTGAATGTCCGCCATTGGCAGCTCACTCCGCCCCCAGCCACAGGGTTCATGTGCCGCTCCGTACACCTGAGCAGGTATCCCATGCCTGGGAGTGCACCCTCCATGCCCCGCCCCCCCCCCAGGATCGTGCCCACCCTGGGCAGCGCTGGCATATCCTTTGCCACTGCAAACAGGCACATATGAGGTAAGGAGATCCTGTAGCTGTGTTACTCAGTCCCAGATTTATGCACAAATAAACTACGGATTAGGGTCTCAGATTACGAGTTTTGCACCCTTACATTTTTTTTAGATTGCTAGTTTGCAGTTTGTTAGATTGCATTTGTGTTCTGTCTATTTTCCTTGTCTCTTCTGTTAAAATAGCACACACGGTTTTCTTTTTCTTTTGGTAATGCTACAGGGCCTCTTAAACTTGACACAGTTTAGGGTTTCAGCATGTCTTGATCCAGCCCTGGCGCTACTGTGCATCCATCTATCCAATTGCTTCCTTCTCTCTCAGAATCCATGGAAGAATCATGACGGATAATAGTTTCAATGGATGCCTGCGGCTCTTCCTTCCATTCTCCAGTACATGCAGTTCTTCTTTCTTCTTCTTCATTGTCTAATGTTTTATATCTTACTCTTCCATTTTGCAAACATCAGAACTGGGCAATGTGATTCCACCCTGGACGTAATAAGATACCTGAGTCCAATTTCAGAGACCAAGGCCAGACATCTAGCTTCAAGTTCCTCATGAGACCTCATGGGTGTTCCCCCGCCCCTTGAAGGATTTATTCCCTTTATTCTCATCCTGTATGTGCCAGAGAAGAACACTAATGGAAAAACCTGAATGCTGAATACATCAAATGCGTGTGTATGCAAAATATGTAAGCCCCAACAGGTTTAAGAGCTGGATTTTCCAATTAAAATGTTTTCCGCACAAGCTATAATCATGTCGCCCATTATGTTTTTTATACCTTTTTCAAAACAAAAAGAAGAAGAAGGTGGAGACTGGGATTTGGGGATCAGTGTATCTCTGATCTGTCTTCCATCTGTGCCATAACATTGACGTCATTGTGAGAGTGAGGCAAGGGGTGTCTAGTGCTGCCACTTCATATAAATCCATCATAATCCTCCTAAATACAACAAAAGATGTACTTCTTTACGGTAATATTTTTTCCATCTTTAAAAGTGCATCACGCACAGCTACTTTTCCACTGCAGTAATGCTCTTGCTTCTACACGGCGTTTCTGCATTCTATTTTTTTAAAAAAAAAATTTAAGAACTGCAAAGAACATACATGTTACATTTATAAATCAAGCCTTTCCTTAATTCTGTCAAGCTTTTGTCTCCTTTTATTTTATTTTCCTCCCTTTTAAAACGCACCACCCTTGCGTAACGCAGAGTGAAATATTAACAACTCACATTCTGCCATGGAAATGTCTCTCCCCTGCCCCCACCCCATGTCCATGTTGTGCCAACACAGAGCACCTCAGCATAGTAAATAATGGAGTATTACTCACATGTTTGCAATACCAGTGCCCAACTGGGCAGGAATCCAATCCAAACTTTTGGGGGAGAAAAACAACGTGACAAAAGATGTTTTTGTTTCAGTACTAAGCCCCCAACTCGGCTGAGATTATTTCATTATGTACACCCCAGCTGATTTAGATCCAAACAGTTAAATACTTTGGGCAGGATATTTTCCTCTGCACTCACTTGTAGAAGAATCCTCATTGGCTGGAACAGATGCAGCACTTGACCTTTATTAGAATTTAATTAGTTTTTATTGAAGCTTTCCTTGTGCTAAAAGGTAGAGGAACCCCTGGCGTACAACTTCCGGGACATGTGGTCAGCAGGACTAAGCCACTTCTGGCGAACCAGAGCAGCACACAGAAACACTGTTTACCTTCCCGCCACAGCAGTACTTATTTATCTATTTGCACTTTGATGTGCTTTCGAACTGCTAGGTTGACAGGAGCAGGGACCAAGCAACGGGAGCTCACCCGTCACAGGGATTCGAACTGCCGACCTTCTGATCGGCAAGCTCTAGGCTCTGTGGTTTAACCCACAGCGTCACCCGGCTTCATGGGCTACTGCCCTCCAACATTTCACCGATGAAAATAGGGACATCCCATCACCTATAATAAAGTGCAAGTGTCTCTGCGTCCAGTCCCTGTGTCCGTGGGATTGCGCTACTGCGCATGTGCCCCACAGACAGCCGTTGGGACTTGGAGCGCAGAGACGCTCTGCGCATGTTCCCGATGTTGCTAGGGCAACAGGGATGCTATGCGCAGAGCTGGCTACGTCATACGGCTCTCGCGTTAAATGCGAGATGAGCGCCACTGCCCCATAATCGGACACGACTGGACCTAATGGTCAGGGGTCCCTTTACCTTTACCTTTAAAGGTAAAAAATAAAGGTAAAGGACCCCTGGATGGTTAAGTCCAGTCAAAGGTGGACTCGCTCATCTCGCTTTCAGGCCAAGAGAACTGGCGTTTGTCCACAGACAGCTTTCTGGGTCATGTGGCCAGCATGACTAAACCACTTCTGGTGCAACGGGACAACATGACGGAAGCCAGAGTGCATGGAAACACTGTTTACCTTCCTGCCACAGCAGTACCTATTTATCTACTTGCACTGGCGTGCTTTCGAACTGCTAGGTTGGCAGGAGCTGGGACAGAGCAACGGGAGCTTACTCTGTCATGGGGATTTGAACCGCTGACCTTCTGATCGGCAAGCCCGAGAGGCTCAGTGGTTTAGACCACAGCGCCACAGAAATGCAAATAAACAAACGAGGACAATGATGCAGGAGTTTGTAAATGTGGAAGCTTCTGTTTCATCCTGTAGTGCACAACCTTTCACCCCCTTTTGCACTGGAACTGAAATGAAGACAGCAGCAGGACCAATGTCTCCTATGCTCTGAAGCCAGAAGTGTGAGGCAGATGCATGCAGCACACTGTGCCGTCTTTGAAAGCTGTTCTCTCAAATTGGCTTCAGGCAGAAAACACACTCCTGCACAGATGCACCCTTATCGTGTCATAATCTTTTGAGTGGCATATTAGCTTTCAAATTCCAATTAAGCAGCCTTTTTACCCTTGACACATTTCTTGGGATTTTCTTCTGCTGCGACACAGAAGCACTTCCTCGTTTCAACATGGCACACAGTGGGTGGTGTTCATGGTGGCTGATTAAAATAAGTAAACAGATTGGAGAACATTAAAGTTTTATTCTTCCTAGCCATCTGCTTTCCCTTCACACTGTACAAAATATTGTACATATTCTATACAATACAATGGGTTTCCGCATTGGTAGCATAGAAGGCTGCGGGTGTGAAGGGCACCAGCAGTGAGTTGACTAATTTACACAAATAGCCCCCATGCCTGCTTCTCATATCCTTGTTTGTTCCTCATATAATTTTTGGCTCTGAATTCGAGACAATTCATCTCCCCAATGACATGCCCTAGGAAATACAATGAGCAGTGGACACTTTGTTCCTGCACTGGAAAAACAAATTTGCCAGCTTTCATTTAATGGGACTGATCCATACCAACTGAGCCAAAGATGACTCCAGCATTTGAGCTCAGTTGGAAGTCGGCTTATAAGAAATGGAGAGGAAGAAATAATCTGTGATGATCCCAGAACTCCACAGTATTCCAGCAGAGGCATGGAAGGTACAACATCCTAGAGATGTTTCTCCTCAGAGCAGGTTGGTGCATATGCCACATACTTTTACAAGTGGATGTCCTCACTGTCTGTGCACCTGCTCAGCAGCTGGCTCTTACGTTCACCTCCTTCACAAAGAGCAGCGGAGAAAGAAGTGGAATCGCGTGTTTATTTCCATACAATTTCTAGGAAAGACACTCTGTCATCACCTCCCACATGCAGTTGTTCCCAAAGGAGAATCTGGACATTTCTCTTCCAGTTGCATGCAGAGTATGGAAAGGCAGAGAGTTAGTAAACCTGATTCTGTTCTCTTTTTATTTGTCTAATAACCAGGATCACACAGGGTTGCTTTGAGGAGAAGCGCAATACGAATGGGGTATCCTACTGTAATGGAAGTGATGGTGACATTATACAGGGTACCATTAGGTGACTTGCAACCAAGTGAGAAGCATACAAAAAAAATAGTGCATAACAACTATCAATAATAAGGTAAAAAGGGGGGGGGAGGTAAAGGACCCCTGGATGGTTAAGTCCAGTCAAAGGTGACTATGGGGTTGCGGCTCTCATATCACTTTCAGGCCAAGGGAGCCGGCGTTTGTTCACAGACAGTTTTCTGCTTCATGTGCAGTGCTGGATTTACGTATAAACAAGCTATAGCTTAAGGCCCCATTCTCTTGCCCCCCCCCCAAAAAAAAATTAAAGGGAAAAAAACCTGGATGTACATTTCCAAAATATAAGATAAAAAACAAATAAAATAAAACCTACATACAGCAACAGTGTTTTGTGTTGTGTAGGCTCCTATTTGTTATGTGCAAATGGCTTTAGATACCTATTAGGTCCATAAATTACCATATAGCATATATTCAACACAAAAAAACAGCGACAATTTGTTGTTGACAAAGGACAGCTGGACATATAAAGGGCCCCATTACCTTCAGTAGCTTAGGGCCTCATCAAACCTAAATCTGGCCCTGTTCATGTGGGCAGCATGACTAAACTGCTTCTGGTGCAACGGAACACTGTGATGGGAGCCAGAGCTCACGGAAACACCGTTTACCTTCCCGCAACAGTGGTACCAATTTATCTACTTGTGCTGGTATGCTTTCAAACTGCTAGGTTGGCAGGAGCTGGGACAGAGCAACGGGAGCTCACTCCATCGCATGGATTCAAACCGCCAACCTTCTGATCGGCAAGCCCAAGATGCTCAGTGGTTTATACCACAGCGCCACCCATGTCCCACATCAAGAATGAGACATCATAAGTGTATAAAAACAGCAGTATTATATGCGTTATATTTGTCTTTAGCTGAGATTCCTGCATTGCAGGGGCTTGGACTAGATGATCCTTGTGTCTCTTCCAACTCTACAATTTTATGATTCTAGAACACACACACACACACACACACACACACACACACACCACTCTTTCTGTCTTGTCCCCTTCCTCTGATACCTCCAGTGCATCAAATTCTAGTTTGTAAGCTCCATGGGGAAGAGATCTGAACTAGTATGCCTTTTACGATTGCCGTGCTGTTGCAATTGTAACAAAACTAAAGCTCTCAGTACTTTGAGGCAGGCCACAAAAATTCTAACAACTCATCCTCGATTCCTTGCCTGTTTCTGAAGCCTTTTAGAAAGTTTTGCTGAGGCACGATTCACTGCCCATGAAGATGTCCCAAGCTGCAGTTTGGATGACTCACCACACGGGGCAGCCATGCATCAAACCCAAGTTCCTTGGCTTTCCCCCCTCGGCCACTCCCAGCCCACTGTGAGAATGATGGATGGACTTCACTACACATACTGGATTTTGAGCCAGTGACTGTGTGAAATGAGCCGTTGAGGTCTACAATGATGCAGATTCATCTGTACCGACCAAGCCAATATCTATTGAAAATAGCTGGGCAGCAACCAGAGGCATTTTTATTAGGAATTTTAGGCGCAGAGATACCAAAGGAGCAATTATTTATGTACGCAACAAAAGCAGTGCGGATACTACTGGCCCAGAGATGTAAAGAAGGCAATGTCCCTACCAGAGACGAATGGTTGATGAAGATGATGGACTATGCTGAAATGGAGAAACTGACCGGGAAAATCAGAAACCAGGAAGAGAAGAACTTTAATAAAGAATGGGGGGAATTTACAATGTACAGAACACTGTAAACATCTAAAAACTTTGGTAGGATTTGAGTAATGCTTGCAATGTACTAAAAATTATGGTGAAAATGGACAAGAAAAATTAGGGAAATGACGGTGAAAGTAAGAGGGCTCTCAAACCAGAAAGTATACAAAGAATGGAAAATATTCAAAGATTACCTAAAAACATATTGTCCAAATAACAATCTCCTTGCGGAATTAAACTGATCCTTGCAAAATACAATGTGCAAATGTTAATTTATTAGAGTACACGAAAACAAATCAGGGTAATAGAAGGCTAAACGTAAATAACAATACAAGTACAATGAGAAGAATTGGAAAAGTCTTTTATTTAGAAAGTCAATGAATGATTGTATAATAATGCAAATTCTTGTTTTGTATGTTTTCTTTCCCCCCTTTTTCTTTTCTTTTCTTGTCTTAATCTTTTCTTTTTTATCTTTATGTGTGTATATATATTTGTATTTTAATTCAATAAAGATGAATATTATTAATAATAATAATAATAATAATAATAGGGAAAATAAGAGAAGCAATTGAAAAAAGATGGATAATGGTAACCATGGAAGGGCAGAAGGGAGCCGAAGGATTCAAGGAATCCTAAATGATGGTGTTGATGTTTAACGTTTGAATTTAAATTTGCAATGTAATACTTAATTTAAAAAAAAAAAAAAAGATTTAGCAAGAAGAAAATAGCCAGGCAGAGTGCATGTGTGGAGGGGGCCCATTGCTCCTTGGAAAGGCAATGAGATAAATGTTTGTACAAAAACTATTTGTTCCTGCTGCTAAAATGTCATCGGTCTGTAATGTCCTCTAAATGTTAAAAAAAAAAAAGAGGGAGGGTGACGCTGCCATTAGGTCTGTGAAGTTCATTTTCAAATATCTGTTAGTACAGTATGCATTTCCAGGCATTGGCAGAACTCTATTAAGTGTCTAATGTTTAAAGATCACTGGCATATCAATAAGCCTGCTTAATGAATCATGTTAGGCTCTTATTCATGCCCTGTTCTGGCCTGTTACAAAGTGTGCTTCATCCAGCTTTGGGTTCTTACGTCTGTTGACAGCATTGTGTTGTTGGGATTGTTTTAGTAACAAGCTGGAAGGGGAGGTCATCTTGGGTCTGGTAGGGCAAGGGGATTCATCTAGCCTACCAAGGCTGTTCTCCCACAATGTGTATGTATATATATATATATATATATATATATATATATATATATATATATATATATATAGGTCAATTAAGATCATGGTCAATAAATATACACTGCTTTGTACATTCCTGGATCAAATGATGTACTTCATAACCGACAGCTTGAGAGAGAGAGAGAGAGAGAGAGAGAGAGAGAGAGAGAGAGAGAGAGAGAATAATTTTCTGTTAACTGTCTGTGGCTTAGTGAGTTAGCAAACAGGATTGAATAAAAATAGGACAGTTAATCATCTGCTGTACAGACAGCAAAGCTGTTTGTGGCTTAGAGCGGGTCATTCACCCTGCCGTCATTTCTCCACTACTATTTGTTGTGTCTGTGCTCGAGTTGCAGTGAACCTATTGCCCTAGTGGTAAACTCAGACAAACATTCTATTCTCATCTCATTGGCATTTTGTCTTCCAAACACTCTCCGCCACGACACACCCAGCAAATCCAAAAAAAGGGGGGGGAGGGGAACTTGTTCCATCTCCGCTCTTGGCAATAATAGCACAAGGCACGTTGATCAAGATGCTGATGCTCAGATGCTGTGCAGGATGCTAACTCTGTGTTGATTTGGCGCACAGAGTATCCTGAGCAATGGAAATTGAAAGGTTAGATTTCAAAAAGTAATAAACGGAATGATTTTGATATTGGCACAGATCCCGCGATAAGTTATGGGAGGTCACAGAGAACAACATAATGGCAATAGCTTGGACCTGAAGGAAATTCATGCAAGGTTGTGTGTGTATGTGTGTTTCCCCCCATGCCATTGTATCCCCCCCAAAAAAGAAGCCTAGCTGAAGATGGTGGAGTCCTACTGAACAATATGAGGATACTGATATGGGAAAGAATAGATCCTAATTGATCCAAAAGAATTGATCCTCTGTCCACTGTATTCCATCTCACATTTTTCAGTGGTTCCCCCAAGCCACAAGACAGGATTTTCAGGGGGCACAGTTGGCTGTAGGAGAAGAAAGGTATAGGAAGCTTCCCTTCCATGAACCTTTAGAGTTAATCTTGGGGTCCAAGCTATTGCCTTCATTTTTGTTCTTCTTGTTCTTCTTCTTAAAATGATGATTTCACAGTTAACAACCCATACTACTTGGAGAATGAGTTAATGGTAAGCCCTACTGAGATCAGTGGGACTTGCAGTCTAGTAAGATTATTTAGGAGGGACACGGGTGGCACTGTGGTCTAAACCACAGAGCCTAGGGCTTGCCGATCAGAAGGTCGGCGGTTCGAATCCCCGCGATGGGGTGAGCTCCCGTTGCTCGGTCCCAGCTCCTGCCAACCTAGCAGTTCGAAAGCACATCAAAGTGCAAGTAGATAAATAGGTACCGCTCCGGCGGGAAGGTGAACGGCATTTCTGTGCGCTGCTCTGGTTTCGCCAGAAACGGCTGAGTCATGCTGGCCACATGACCCAGAAAACTGTCTGCGGACAAACATCAGCTCCCTCGGCCAGTAAAGCAAGATGAGCGCCGCAACCCCAGAGTTGTTCACGACTGGACTTAACTGTCAGGGGCCCTTTACCTTTACTTTTTAAGATTATTTAGGATTGCAACTGTACAATTGCAATCTTCCTACACATGTTTACTCGGGAACAAGTCACACCGTATTTAATGAGAATTACCACCCAACCCCCCTTCAGACAGATGCGCACAGGATTACAGTTTTGCTTTCTGGCAGAATTGTCACAGGTTGTCTTCAGAAAATTATATGTTCCTAATCTTCTCTTAAATTCCATCAGCATATTGTGTGGTTGGATTTGAAATTAGTATTGTGCCAAACTTGTGCAAAGAAGTCCCACCCCCAGCCATTGAAGGAGGAATGGGAGTGAACTGAACATTCCTCTAAAACAGGGATCAGCAGTCTTTTCCAGCCGTGGGCTGTTCCACTGTCCCTCAGACCATTTGGTGGGCCAGACTATTTTTTTTTGGGGGGGGGAATGAACGAATTCCTATGCCCCACAAATAACCCAGAGATGCATTTTAAATAAAAGCACACATTCTACTCATGTAAAAACACGCTGATTCCTGGACCATCCGCGGGCTGGATTAAGAAGGCGATTGGGCCGCATCCAGCCCCCGGGTCTTAGGTTGCCTATCCCTGCTCTAAAAGATAGATAGAAATTTGAAAGAAGATTTGCACATGAGGATAGGAGGTGGTGTGATTGCATTTACCTTCTCAATTGAGTTACGTGGCCAAGGGCTCAGGATTAACTTCCTAGAACATCCCCTTTCTATCTCATGCAGCTACTTAGCTCTCATTTCACCTTTTCAACCCCATTTATGAAACCACGTCTCTTTTCTGCTATTGTGCAGGCTGCATTCTGTTTTGCTCCCCTACGCCACCCTGACTTCAAATCCAGCCTGTTGCTGCAGCGCTGCAAATCCTCCAGTGGGGGGCTTGTGTGATGACACTCTTGCATTTTTATTATATGTGAGATTTTCCAAAGCAGAGGCAGGAAAAGGAATTGCACACTTTTTGTCTCATGTATTCAGGCCAAATCCCTGAAGAGAGTTATAGACAACATAGAGAGGGTGGAAGACAGAAATTAACCAAAGGAACAAATTGTTGTGCGATGGGCCAATGGCCATAATAATAAATATCTATCTATCTAATTCGACAGATAGTAATTACTTGTGGCACAGGAGACTATCTATCTAACCAAAGGAACTAAAAAAATGATCAGTGGGAAACTCAAGATATACATATGCCGCACTATACAAATTTGGAAATTAAAAAAGCGGAAACTCAATGAGGATTCCTGTTAAATCATTTCCACTTCAAAACAAAGTAGTACAAAAGTTCAAAATGTGTGAAGTTCACATGAGAGGAATTTTGGATCCATCTCCACCGCAGACTTATGAATTGTACATCCGATTCAGAAGTGAAAATAAATGAATTTGTGTTGACTATCTTGTCACCTAATCCTCTTGCCCTTCAACCTGAACTAT
This sequence comes from Lacerta viridis, assembly GCA_900245905.1. Lineage (NCBI taxonomy): Eukaryota > Metazoa > Chordata > Lepidosauria > Squamata > Lacertidae > Lacerta > Lacerta viridis. The sequence continues at coordinate 192,486 of OFHU01004649.1, forward strand.
TTGTTGGTGAATGGCATATGATGCATCTAAGGGCAAATCCACAACAGAGGACATCGTTCAAGCAGAAAATTGTCTTGCTTGACCAATAATCGCATTTCATGGCAATCAGCCTTTAAAAAAAACGATGCCAATTTTCAGCTAAAACGTGGCATCGCCTATCAATCATCATTACTTACTTTTTGTCTCTGGTCAAGAAAATATCTAAAACGGGATATGAATTTATATAATGAACCACATAAGGCTCAAAGTCAGATTATCCTGGGATGAGACATTTTCAGCAGGATCAATGTGGGACAAATTAACTGCTCAGCTCACGATTTGTAGCAAAATATTTCATTCCCAATATGTATTAATTATTCTACATATTTGCTATATGAATTGAGTTGTATGGTGTCCAGTCCATCTGATTTTGTCAGAGAACAGTATTAGCATGTTTGTTCTATTATTCCTTTAAAAAAAACGCATAGCGAATGTAATTGACACAGTTGCCTTGTGTTAACTTCACACATTCCCTTCTGTCTTCTCCTAATCTTGGAATTAATACACATAAAAACTAAGTTGAGATTAGGAGAGAGTTATTTATAGGTGCCTGTTTAGAGAGGCTACATAAGGACAATAATCCAACTTATCTGAATGCTGAGCCTGACAATTTGCTAGGGAGAGAAATGATAGCTGTCTAGAGTTGATCTGTCATCAAAAGATTGAGTTGCTATGAACTGAATAAAAGAAGCCATGAATAACATCAATAGCTATACACTCAGATATCAACTCATTCTTTAACATTAAATACTTCTTTCTTTTTTCAGCCTACAAACACTTAGTTTCCAGTTTTCAAGAGCTGGTTCACATGTGTCTTTTTTGTCTCTCACATCCAAATTTATTACAGCTCTCTTTAAAGGATTGATTAAACCCGACTAAGACCCATTGGCATGTCTTATTTGAATTGTGCCCTACTTCTAGTAAGAGGCTACACGGAGACACTTTCCTTTCTTTTGAGTTTGTCTGGGGAAATAATCTATGGATCTTTTGGCTCTGAGCAGAAATTTTCCTTGGCTCTCAATCTTATCAGTTGCAGTTAGTGAAGATCTCTCTCTCTTTCTCTCTCTCTCTTTCTCACCCCCTCTCCCTCTCCCTCTCCCTCTGTTTTCAACAAGCCCTAAGGAGTTGTGAATTCTGGAGAGCTTTCAGTGTACATACAAGAGATTGTAATTTACACCTCTAAAGCTGGTATCTGATTCCAGCGGTATTACTGGAGCATTCAAATCCTTTAACCCTGGCAGTGTGCGAATAAACCAGCTTTACATAAGGCACAGATAAGTGTGTTGCATGACTGTATGCTTTTGAAAGGAAATATCTATTAAAGCTGTCAGCATTGGGATTTATATAGGGTTTTTCTGTGGCATTTAAGACCAAAGCAAATAAAACACTTTTTAGTTTGTTAACAATAGCCGGTGCTCTTGTGAATGCTGATACCTTGATCCTATAGATTTGTGTAGCTGTGATGTTGCTGAAAGTCTCTCCATTACAGCAATGGCTGGATACATCCTACAAGATGCAAACAAAGCAGCAACTCTTTCTGCTGTTCAGCTGCCATCTCATTATTGCTGCTTCAAATGCTATCATGGAATCTACTACCCCAAGGGTCATCTGGTCCAAGCACCTGCAATGCAGGAATCTCTTCTAAAGGCCATCCAACCTCTGCTTAAAAACCTCCAAGGAAGGAGAGTCCACAAACTCCCGAGGGAGACCATTCCACTGTCAAACAACTCTTACCATCAGGAAGTTTTTCCGAATCTTTAGTTGGAATCTCCTTTCTTGTAACTTGTAGCCATTGGTTCAAGTCCTACCCTCCAGAGCAGAAGAAAACAAGCTTGTACCCTCTTCCACATGACAGCCCTTGAGATATCTGAAGATGGCTCATATCTCCTTTCAGTCTCCTTGATTCCAGGCTAAAATGACCCAGATCCTTCAACTGTTCCTCATAAGGCTCATTTTCCAGACCTGTGGTCATCTTGGTTGCCCTCCTCTGCACACACTCCATCTTGTCAAAATCCTTCTTAAATTGTGGTGCCCAGAATTGGACACAGCACTCCGGGTGTGGTCTGACCAAAGCCAAATAGATTGGTACTATTACTTCCCTTGATCTGAATACTATGCTTCTGTTGATACAGCCTAGAATAGCATTCACTTTTTTGCTGCTGCTGCATCACACTGTTGATTCATGTGAAGCATGTAGTCCGCCAAGACCCCTAGTTCCTTTTCACCTGGATTGCTAGTAAGCCAGGTGTCCCACATTCTATATTTGTGCACCTGGGTCTTCCTACAGAACCTTACATTTGTCCCTATTGAAATTCATTTCAATAGGGCCCAGTTCTCCAATCTGTTGAGCTCATTTTGAATTCTGATTCTGTCTTCTGTGGCATTAGCGACCCCTCTCAGTTTGGTGCCATCTGCAAATTTGATGAGCATCCCCTCAATTCCTTCATTCCCAGTACTTGGTTGTACCAATATTCATGGTTCCATGGTGGCAAAAAATTATTTAGGATGGTGTCTTTGTCCTAATATTGCACTCCTGTCTCCCCCTTGTCTTCTCCTGCCTTGTCCCTTTTCTCCCTAACCTATTTATATGCAACGGTGTGTATATCAAGAGTATGCAATGGTTTTTGGCGTATGCACCAATAGCATGCAGCTGTTGATGCTGCCAGTACACTTTTATGGACCCATGTATCCTACCAACCCAGTGCTCCGGGCCAGTTCACAGCAACATTACAACACTGTGTTGTGCAATTGTTTTCGTGCTGCCATATTGTACCATAATCTTCTGTACTTCTGACCAAAGAATGTGTCATGTTCCCATCACATCCTCATTGGCTTAAAGCAAAGGACTAATGCAAGACCTCATCTGGTGATGATGACTTCCACTTGTTACTCACATTTTTGCTGACACTTTGGTTCCTAGGTACAGATCTGCACGATCAGACCGCTGATTTGATCTGAGTTGTCTAACCATCATTTAATACAGTGATGGCCAAAGTTGGCCCTCCAGCTGTTTTGGGACTACAATTCCCATCATCCCTGACCACTGGTCCTGTTAGCTAGGGATGATGGGAGTTGTAGTCCCAAAACAGATGGAGGACCAACTTTGGCCATCACTGATTTAATAGAGAACAGACTATATTTCAGGGCAGCTTTGCAATTGTTCCCATTATATTAAACATTCACACTGGAGGCATTAACCTGGAAACCCCTGGTAAATTGCATCACCGTAGATGTATGTTGATGCAGAGTGAAGGCGGAGAGAAATTGCAGTCGCCACCTGCGCTGCTGTATCTTAGACCAAACTGCAGGATCAAGGTGTTAAAGCTTTAAGGAGTGCAATGATTCAACAGAATAACACAGTGAACACAGCCTCTCCCTTCCCTTTGGGGGAAGCTGAATCATAGAATCGTAGAATTGTAGATTTGAAAAGGACCTCAAGCGTCATCTATTCCAAACCCCTACAATGCAGGAATATTTCGCCCAACATGGGGCTCGAACCCACGACCCTAAGATTAAGAGTCTCGTGCTCTACCATGAGACTCCCTTACATGTTCAATCTACAGCATCTTCCATGTTGGACTGGGAAAGTCAGAGGCCACGGCCCAGAGGATTCCCAAGGAGAGGGGAGAGGGGAGGAGGCTGAGGGAACACTCCACAAGGGAGGGCATTCAAAAAAGGGTGAGAGGGGTGACATAACTGGGCTCCTGAGCCCCACAGGGGTGCCACAGAAAGAATGCAGGTGGCACAAGAACCGTGGGCTCAAAAAAAAAAAGGTTGAAAATCTCTGGGCTACTTAATGGAGCCAGCTTTTTTGGGGGGGGGTGTATATCCCTTTTGCTCAGAGTAATAGCTTCTTTGACTTGATTTACCTGTTGTTGTTTTTCCTTTCATGTAAACACTGTTATTCTGCACCAGTACAATTCCTATGTGGCCTGAGAAGATGTATAATTCATATGATTGTATAGGAACTAGGGTGAAATACTCCCCCGGTGTTGAAATATCTGTCTTCTTATGGGTGCCCTTGACTGGCTTGAGAATCCAGCGCTCACTGAAGAAGTTTCCCTGTGGTAGCTTTCTCAGTAGGTAACTTACCGTAATTAAACTTCAGCTCGGCTCTGGCGCTTGTTGGGTTCTGACTGCATGCTCTGCTTTTCGGAGAAGCTCTGGCAATTCCTGAAACGTCGAAACAGATTGTTTCAAGCAGGCCATAAAAACGCAACTTGTCAGCTGCTCAACAGCTCCAGCTGCCATACATAACTTTTCTGCCCACCCCGGAGAAAGGCAATTGTATTTCAACTATTATGTTCACCCTGATGTATTCTTTTGATTGCCTTGAGAAAGCCGACATGACGGTAGGCTTCAGCTATTCATCAAACGGCTTTCCCCCTTTGGAGCATTTAGGAATGATTTTCTTTAAAAAATGATAGGGATATATTCAGACAGAGTTCTTTTGGTTTTTAGTTTACCCTATGTCTTGCCATTGATTCTAAAAGGTTTTTAAGTATTTTTGGAACTGTATATAATTTAGTCGGCTTGATTAATGCACAGCTAAAAAGGGGGGTGTTTGTTTTTTCTGTATTAGCGCTATTTAAGCAATAATCCAGGGCTTCAGTGCAATCTTATACCCATCAACTCAGCAGTAAGCTTCATTGAGTTGAATGGGGCTTACTCCCAGGTAAGTGTGTATGTGCAGCTGCAAGCACACTTTAGTCCCCCTGGTTTCACATGACATTTTCCACACAGGCTGGAACTCAACAGAACTCAATTTTCTGGCACCTCTCACGTGGGTGCCATTGCCATTATAACAGAACATTGGAAGCATTCATGGTGAGTTCCGCCACCTCTTTTTCTAGAAAAAAAAATAGCACTGTGTGCACCAGCATTTGCCATCACATGCAAAGATCATGCAAGTTTCCTTTTTAACTAGGCACTTATTAGAAAACCAGGACAATTTGCAGAAATCAGCCATAAACCAGCTCAGCAAGACATTTTGGCCTGGTTGTCAGGGACCGTGTTGAGGAGGAATGGTGGGAGCCTCCCCCCTCTCCCTCCCCCTGCTCCTGCTCCCAGATACTGAATCTTCCCAGCAGCAGGCAGAGATTATAGATTTGGAACAGTGGTTTGCAGAGGGGCGTAGTTCAGAAGGCAGAAGCTGGGATATGCCGGATGGTGAACAGCTAGGAGAAGAAACACAGGGAGGGAGAGGGTTAACAGATTCACAGTCTCTGGACAGCATTCCTCCACCGCCCTCCCCAAAGTTGAGAGGAGCTCAGAGAGTGGCAGAACAGAAAGGATGGTGGGTACAAGATCAGATTACAAGGCGTAGAAGTGACATAGATTAATAGGGACCGAAGGGGGTGGCCTCCTTAATTGGGAGCACCGCCATTACTAGGAGATGTGTTCTTTGTTCTCTCGCTGTGATGATTAAAGTTTCTAAGTGGTAAAAATACTCCTTTTCCTTTGTTCTGCTTATCTACTGCCACAGGGGAGGAAGCCGATTCCCTGAAGCCTGACACTGGTTCAGACATTGCTTGGTGACCAGAACTTCATGTGGTCCAATGCTTTTCAATGGAGTCTCTTCATCCATTCTCCCACCAATAATCAAAGGCATCTTCAGTGAACTTACAAAGGGAACCTGTGCAGGTTAGCCACAGACACTCTCCATACTAAGATGCTCATTGTGCTCCCTGGTGGCCATCTATGAAGTAGGGAGGGGGGCCTGGACAGAATTCCCATCGATGCAGAGTAGCCCTATATTTGTGCATCTGTATGCACAAGGAATCCTTTTACATTGATGCTGAACACGCAATAGACTGCGGGTATGGTCATCTGGCGCTGTGGGTTAAAACACAGAGCCTAGGGCTTGCTGATCAGAAGGTCGGCGGTTTGAATCCCCATGGCGGGGTGAGCTCCTGTTGCTCTGTCCCAGCTCCTGCCAACCTAGCCGTTTGAAAGCACACCAGTGCAAGTAGATAAATAGGTACCGCTGCAGCAGGAAGGTAAATGGCATTTCCTTGCGCTCTGGTTTCCGACACGGTATCCCGTTACACCAGAAGCGGTTTAGTCATGCTGGCCACATGACCCGGAAAGCTGTCTGCATACAAACACCAGCTCCCTCGGCCTGAAAGTCACCTTTGACTGGACTTAACTGTCCAGGGGTCCTTTACCTTTTCTAACTTTACCTTCCCCACTCATTCCATGTGTGAACTGGTCCCACCATCTTCAATGTATTGGCATCTAGTGCTTCATGGCAGAAAGTTGCTCCAACTCCAGTATTCCGGCAGATTTTTTAAGCTAAGATTTGTGAGCATACAAACAGCTGGACAAGCAAGCCTCCAAACAGAAGATTGCTGAAATGCTATATTGTTGGCTGACTGTGATCTTCTATAGAATGATAATCTGTTTCTGTGAATGAGACTGGTTCTTTGTTAATGCATTGCCACATTCTTAGGGAATCTCATGTAAAATACACATTGTAACCTACATTTTTTTTCCAGGCAAGTCTCAGTTTCCCTGGCAATGGTGAGAAACTTGCAGTGCAGTTCCTCACAGCTTCACATTTGTGAGGCTTATGAATTTTTAAGAGCTTTTTTTTTTAATATAAGAAAAGGTGTTGGAGAGTGAAAACTCCTAAAATTTGCAGGTGTATTTTTAAACTTCAGAGCAAGCTAATGAACAATTTCCTCTAACAAATGGCTTTGGAAGTTTCATAATTGTTGTAGGATACTACGGGGGGGGGGGGGATTTCTGGAAACATAGTTCTTGGGCTTATTATTTAATCTGAGAGCTGTACTTCCTAGCGGTGCTTTAGTGGAACTAAATATAAAATATATATTTAAGCCCTGTCCATACAGATAAAACATTGCACCAGTGGCATGAGGTTAGTGGCCTAAGGTGACTAGGCTACTCCCCTAAATGTTCCTGGTAAATTAGAGTATTAAAATATTAAAGTCTAGCACCTCCTTCCCAAAGCCCGGGAAGCTTCGGTCCTGCATAAGGAGAGAGGTGTGATGCTCTCAGGTGAGACATTGACCCTGACAATTGTCCTTGCAAGCTGGCACCTCTGGCCCTAACTGTTCCTCTGTGGAAATTTTTGCCACACACCAGTGCATTACATCCTACTCACAGTGCTTTTTTCTGGGGGGATGCAGAATATTTTGAGAATCTAATGGGAGAAGAAACTAAAAATTGAGAATTTTTTAGTTTCTTCTCTAGCACGGTGAATCGTCAGTTTCATTGCTACGTTGAGAGCCAGTGTGGTGTAGTGGTTAAGAACGGTAGACTCGTAATCAGGTGAACCGGGTTCGCTTACCCGCTCCTCCGCATGCAGCTGCTGGGTGACCTTGGGCTAGTCACACTTCTCTGAAGTCTCTCAGCCCCACTCACCTCACAGAGTGTTTGTTGTGGGGGAGGAAGGGAAAGGAGAATGTTAGCCGCTTTGAGACTCCTTCAGGTAGTGATAAAGCGGGATATGAAATCCAAAATCTTCTTCTTCTTCTTCTTCTCCCGATTGTGGCCTCATTTCCTGTTGCGGTGTTTCCTGAGTCTCAGACGGAAGCGTGCGTTTGATGTGTGGTGTTTTACTGATGAAAGTTCGGCCTCATTGAAGGGCAGTATTTCAATATGAGTAATGCATGTTCTTTGTACTTTTTATCCATTTACTGTATTTATTTCCCCCGATTTGAACTATAAAATGCTGATTTTATTGAGAGAAAATGAGAGTACCCCTAAACATTTTTAGGGTGGTGGAAGCACTGCCTACACGTATGCATTGGGATGGGGGTGGGGAATCATCCTATTTGCTTAATTAATTAATTTGGCTCCGGTTTTACTCTAACTTTTAGAAGACATCTGAAGGGAAGTTTTAAATGTTTAAAGTTTTATTCTGTTTTTAGTGTTCTGTTGGGTGGCTGGGGAAACCGAGGCAAATGGGCGGGGTATAAATAAAATAATAATAATAATCTTCAATGAGTGACTGAAAGGCAATAGAGACCGACACACATCTCCATCTGATACATAAAAAGTTGTAATTTCCAAGGGTAGGTGCCACCACACTCAAGGCCCAATTCTGACATCGTACGGAAAGGATCCCCTGGCAATGTGGCATCTGCAGGAGGCCCTCACCTGCAGCTAGGCACCAGCTTCCAAAGAAGAATGGGGGGGGGCAACACACTGCATGACGTTATGTATGTGATGTCCTGACATTGTGCGTGTGGAGTCAGGACATCGGAGGAACTGAAGGAGAAGCCAAGTGGTGTGGCAGCACAGCAGCAGCATGGCTTCAGTGGCCACAGCTTCTCCTATTCCTCCTGTCGCCACTACGGGCCTGAGGCTGCTTCCTGCCTCCATGCCATGGCAGGAGGAGGAGAAGGAGTCACAGGCCTTGAAGCCATGCCACACTCAGCTCCATGCTTGGCCTCCTTGGGAGGTGCTGGGGCAGAGCTGTGCGCTGCTGCAAAGCAGAGGCAGCATGGCTTTGATGGGTGCAGTCCTGCCTCCTCCTGCCACCACCACTAGCCTTGGGCTGCTTCCCATCACCTTTTGTCAGGGAATGGTCTGAAGACGAGGACTGGGGAATGCATTCTATGGCAGATAAGCTTCTCTCCAATGGAGAACTGGAGGGGGAAGAGTCGCCCCCTCCTTGTCCCCAGAGTGTTCAGAAGCAGAGAGAGAGAGAGAAGCTGAACAGTTTAGGGAGGAGTTGCCCAGTTACAAGATAATGACAAGAGAACTAGAAGGGAGGGGGCAGCTAGTTGAGACATTACTTGAGAATGTGAGGGACCCCCACTCACCACGGACTTGGAGGTCCGAACGTATCAGAGAGCAAAGGAGTCAGAGGGAGGGAGGGACTTCCTGTTGGTGCCTAAAATGCTGCGGAAGTCGGAAGGAGAAATTAGAGTAGCCAACTGCCCTCCTTGCGGACAGCACCACCCTGGGGGAAGGGCGTCATGATGCACGGCAGCTGCACTACGCATGCTGCTTTACGGATGGGGCAGCCCCACGACCCGCCGCTCGCTGGCTCGCTCGGTCACCATGGGAACAGCAGTGCCGACTCAGATACACTACGCATGCCCAGAGTTTCCGGGCATGCGGTAGTGCATTCGGGCTGGCGCTGCCATTCCCACGGGGCCGGTGAGTGAGCAGCAGCTCATGGGGCTGCCCCGTCCGTCCATAAAGAAGCATGAACGGGGTGCCGGGTGGCGGGGGAGTGGCGGGAGGGGCCAGGGAGTGTCACCCACCTCCCCTGGAACCATGGGCGGACCGCCCCCTACGCCCCACCTTTCCTATGCCACTGGCTGTGTATTCATGCTTGCAACATGATGCTGTAATAAAAGGGCTATAAATCTGTCAACAGCTCGTTAATTCTTATCTGCGAAGTTACCGAAGGAAAAGAAGGACTCTCCACGCCTGACACCTTTCGACTTTGCAGGGTGGCCCCACAGACAAAAATATGGGGGGAGGGCCAAATGGACTTGAGTGTAGTCATCAATTGGGTATATAAGGGATGAGGTTATTTTTTTATGGCATCCTAATTGCAAGCCATGTAGGGTTTTGTACACCAAAAGCAGGACAATGAACTTAGCTTGATAGCTAATTGGGGGTCAGTATCTCGGACCTTGAATTACTGGACACCCTCCGGCTGAGGGGGAAGGATTTGCCATGTTGTTTTTAAAACAGGAGCAGCAGCTGTGGTGAAGAAGTAGAAAGTTATTTTGTCTAGAGATGGGGATCTCAGGGAGTAGGGGGTGTGACTGCTGCAGAAATACTGGGGAAACAAAGTGTTGGGTGGGCAGGAACGAGAAAGCCGGAAGAAGATGGGGCAAAAATTTAGCACAAGGTTAAATGACAGAAGGAACCGTGTATTCATGTTGGAATGTATAGAAAGGTGAATGGACGCAATGCAGAATAACCAGCTCAGTCTTTGCCTGCACATCTGTAGCACTAACATAAGGGAAAGGATAACCATCGTTTTTGGTGTTTTCCTGAAGTGCAGCTGTTTCCTTTCAGAAATGTCAGACTCGGCTTGGTTAAGTAAAAGGGAGAGGGTATCAAGCAGGCCACTTCCTGGACAGTAGACTAAATTAAAGGCTACAACAACAGAGACAGCTCTCGGTGTGTCTGAGACGCATACTTTAGAAGCAGTAAAACAAGGAAGTCTGCTTCGACATTTCAGGACAACAAGATGAAGAAAGTCAGACAAGTCGCGAGGTTTGATGGCGCAGCCCAATCATGAAATAATCCTCAAGTGCGCCATGAAATAGAACAATAAACCGTAAAAGCTCACATATTTGAGGGCTTGCACGTGCCTAATTGTATAACGTTGCCTCGGGCGAAATGAGACAGGGTCTGAACATGTTAACATTAGCGCACACACTTGGCATCGGTTACAGCGAGAAAAGAAAATGTGTGTGTGTGGGGGGGGTAGTGCTGGCTTTATTCAAATCACAAATCACTGTTTCCTGCAAGCTGTCCAGAGCGTGCGCACTTGTGCAGTAATAATAACATACAAAAATAGGCTTCAAAAAAATCACCTTGAGAGCCGATCCTGGCATTTTTAGTTCCTGAGCATGTCAGTGCTTTTTTCCAAAGATGCTCACATGGCTAGCACAGTTCTGCAGAGGCGTAGGAAGGTCAGGTGGTACCCGGCGCGAAAAAATTTCCTGTTACCGCCCCATTGACCCCCCCCCCTGCAAAAATGGTTTTACATTATTTCATATTTTCTTACAAAGGAATAATAACAAGTAAAAAACAACAACAACAACAACAACAAACAACAACAACAACAACAACAATAGAATTTTATTTATATCCCACCCTCCCCGGCCGAAGTCGGGCTCAGGGTGGCTAACATCAGATACATAACATTGGTATAAAATCAAACAATAATTAAATTACCTCCTAAAAACATCTCAAAATCAAATTAAAGTCTAATTAGATGGCTTTCCACAGGGTTAGGGTTGGGAACAGTAAGTGCTCCACTGAACTGAAATTTCAGCCTTCACGACATAGGAAAACAGCCAAGTAAACAGCTATTTTGGTGGAGGAGGGTCAAGATATTAACCGATATGCATGAAATTTCATATATAGCTATATAATCCCTAGTATAGTAAGATAAGACCTTTGGAGCAGGCATTTTTTTTTAAAAAAAGTTTTTTTATGAACCGCCCTAGTAGGGCAGTAATTGTTCCTTGATAATTTGTCACCCCCTCCATTATGGAACTTGGGGCGACCCGCCCCCTACGCCTCCCTACGCTCCTTCTTACAGTAATGATTCACAGTTAGCTCTCTCTCTCAGTTTAGAATAAATACCACAGGACAGACCCACAAATCTTTATTCAGGGCCTGCTAGTTTCTCACCCTTCCTTATGTAACATCCCTTCTTCTCTCAGTTGGACGCACCATGACTCAACCCCAGGCACATTGCAAGGCATTTCTCCATTGAAGTTTATGGGCGACTCTGTCTGTGACCCCGGGCTAGTTTCTCATTAGGAACCAGAGGTGGGCCACTCATACAACGAGATGCTCAATCTTCTCTTTTTATAACTCCGCCTCTGATCTTCTCATTGCCAACCTCTGAATTCCATTTCCCTTCCTACCCTGCAGGCGTGCCAAGTCTAGGAGGCTGATCTTTGGGGAAAGGGGCTGGACCCCCTCGTGTGTCAAACATGCACAATGTCACATGCCTCTTGCCTCATGCATCACAGCTTCAGCGGCCGGGTCCTCCAAAACGAGGCCTTCTCCAGAGAAAGTGACATCACACATATGTGACGTGTGACATGCATGACATCACACACACACACACACACACACACACAATGTATCCTGGGACACCCCCCAATTTTGGAGGCAACCTGGTGCCTCTGCTACCCTGCTGACATTCTCTCCCATTCACAATGTTCCGTGTCTGCATTTGGAATTCCTAGGAATATCGGAATCTGCTTTACATGGAGTCAGACCTTTCGTCCATGTAGCTCTGTATTGTCTACACCGAGTGGCAACAATTCTCCGGGGTTTCAGACCACAGATTCTCCCTGCCCTACTTGCAGCTGCTGGGAAATTGAACCAGGAACCTTCTGCATGCAACACAGATGGCCTGCCACTGGGCTATGGCCCCTTCTAGGATCCTATGTGTTTGCATTCAGGGTTTTTCTTTTGCACAGTGTCAAACCGATGTGCGCATACACAACTGTGCATGATTAAAGCACCGGTCAAAAACAATCTTGATACAATGATCGTACGATCATATCAAGATTGCTTCACTGCAGTTTTATTTATTAGGCTGCACAACGAAACACGTGTATCCGTGTAAAACGAAAGCCACACAAAAATGTTATTGACCTGATGTGATCTCCTTCCACATTGCATTCTTGCAATGTTCAGTTGCTGTACCACAAAGCCACGGCCCTTCCTCTCCCTTTAGGGATTTTAATACATGTGTTGTTGCAGTTTTGCATGCCTTGGGGTTGCCCTGAGTCTCCTAATACTTCCCTCTGGCTCCTGAGCATTGCACTTTTGGCAATGTAAGCCATAGGCACTCGGAAGATTTGGATCGGCATTGGTTCGGCGACAATTTATTGCACGCTGCTCCTATAATAATCTTGTCAGAAACACTGAAGATGCAGTAGAGTTCTAATAGCTATTTTTATCCCGACAGGCAGGCCTCTCCGCTGAAATATGGCGGATGGAGGAGCGGTTGGGGGGGGGGGAATGAATAAAAACCTCCCTGGAGGGGTGCGGTTTGTAGTGAGTCAGCTAATATGCTGGACTAAGAGACTGCACTCCTTTAGAAAGGAGGCCTGCCAAACAGAAACCAAGCCGAACTGCCTCAGTTATTTTCTTTGGAACTACAAATTGGACTTGAAAAAGAGTCCCAAAGGTGAAGGGGAAAGCGCAGCTGAAGGGCCTTTTTATGAGAACTGAAAGATGCTATCAGAAAACCGTAGAACCCAAATTTCAGTTCATCTTGCTTCATAGGTAAGCTTGTCATATTGGCCTGTAATATTATTTTGCAGTGTACACTGCCAAGGGGAGATACGTTGTAATACATTTGCTCTTTATTAGACAATCTGAGCAAATAACTCTTAATAAATAAGTGAGAATCCATTGACCCTCGGAAACACTGGGTGACAAAAATGTTTGCTGATGGCGAAATGAATGTGGCTATTATTAGATTGAGACCTGTGGGATTGCACTGATGGGGTAAAGAAACAAAACACATTTATACATGTTTTGGCCTCCACTATAGTATACGGCTCAGGAATTAATTCAATAGGATGCCAACAAATTTGAGTCATACTTTGTACAACCATAGACAGTATTTATAATGAGCCAAACCCTGACCTAATAAGCCTCCTCTCTGTCTCTCTCTCACACATATACACCTATTATATAGCACTGTTCCCATTTTACAGATGGAAGTGAAGACTCATAGATGCACAATTGCTAGTGATTGATACCCTGAAGAACGTAATAATAACATGGTGGCGCCACAGTCTCTACACTTAGAGGCAGCGATGCTTCTGAATACCAGTTGCTGGAAACCACAAGAGGGGAGAGTGTTCGTGTGCCCTAATCCTGCTTGTGGATTTCTCACAGCTTGACTAAATGGGCTGGACTGAGGAGGAATGGTGGGGCGGACACCCCCCTGCACTTTTCAGAGAAGAGGGAGACAGTATAGATTTAGAACAGTGGTTTCCAGAAGGGCATAGTTCGGATGCTGCAGAGGGGAGAAGCTAGGAAATATTGGGAGAGGAACAGGAGGAAGAAGCAGAAGCAGGGGAGAGACAGCTGACAGACTCTTTAGAAAGCATTCCAGAATTCATAGCTGTCAACCTTTCCCGTTTTTTGCAGGAAATTCCCTTATTATAGCATTTCCAAACAGTTTTTTGCAGGAAATTCCCTTATTATAGCATTGGGAAACAGCAGGGAGGGTTGACAGCTATGTATATAGCAGTGGGGAAGAGCAGGGAGGGTTGATAGCTATGTTCCAGATCCCCACTCTCCCAGGACCTGGCGGGCATTGAGAGTAGGAGGCAGAAAGCACAGATCAGCCAACGCAGGGATGACATATACAGTGGTACCTTGGTAGGTTCTCAAACTTAATCCGTTCCGGAAGTCCGTTCCAAAACCAAAGTGTTCCAAAACCAAGGCGTGCTTTCCCATAGAAAGTAATGCAAAACGGATTAATCCGTTCCAGACTTTTAAAAACAACCCCTAAAACAGCAATTTAACATGAATTTTACTATCTAACGAGACCATTGATCCATAAAATGAAAGCAATAATCAATGTACTGTACTATAAAATAAATAAGACAGTATTGTAGATGATAAAAATAAAATTTAATTTTTTCTTACCTGCACTGATGATAGTCATTGTTTGGATGGGGGGGGGGCTTTTGTCCATTTCCGCAGTCACACAATCAGTCAGTCAGTAGTTCTGCACAGTCATAAAAACAAATTAACTGAAAAAGCCTCAAAAACAAAAACGCAAAATAAATAGTAAAAACAAAAGCACCAAACTTAATCCGTTCTGGAATTCTGTTTAACTTCCGAAATGTTCAAAACCAAGGCACAGCTTCTGATTGGTGCAGGCGCCCCAGAAACAATAGCCAACAACCGCATCGGACGTTCGGCTTCCAAAAATTGTTCAAAAACTGGAACATTTACTTCCGGGTTTTCGGAGTTTGAGAACCAACAGGAGAGATGGTGGGTGTGGGACTTTACTCGGCATAATGCCATTATCCAAGAGATGGCATCCTATGTCTCTCTCCGTGAATACTGAATAAAATACCATGGTAAGAGCCTTTTGTTTTTTTCCATTACTGGCAACCTGCCATGAGGGAGGGGGGTTGGATCCCCTGAATCCTGACAGCCACTGGTCTGATCCAGAAGGTTCTTCTTATGGTATTGTGCTGTTAAAATGGGGGAACGAGGTAGATAAATTATGATGATGAGACTTCTGGGTATAGGGTGGTATATAAATTCAATAAATTATTATTATTATAACTATTATTATTAGTAGTAGTAGTAGCAATAGTAGTAGTAGTAGTAGTATAGTAGACACATAAATGATAGATGATAGATAGAGAGATAGAGAGATTAGATAGATAGATGATAGAGAGAGATAGATAGATAGATATAGACAGACAGACAGACACATAGACAGCAGTGCTATTTTTCTAGAAAAAGTGGTGCCAGAACTCACTGTGAACATCTATGGCTGGGAAAAAAACCCAGATAGGTAGATAGATAGATGATAGATAGATGACAGATAGATAGAGATAGATAGATAGATGATAGATAGATACATGATAGAGAAAGATGATATGGCAGTCTGAGAGAAGCTCTATGAGAGGCGACCCTTAAAAGTTGGAGTCAGAGATTCTTATTAACAGAATAGACAGTGCTTACATGACAGGCAGCATATGGATTTTTTAAATATGTAGAGGTGTAGCAAGGAAAAGCACACAGTTCTCTTGCCTTTGGACTCCCCAGGACTGATGCCTGCCCCACATGTGCTATTATTGGACGGATACGCCTGCCAGAAGTTGACCCTTCAAACAAACTCTCTGAGCTACCGAAGCATCATGGGGTTGGCACGGCATAGGGGTGGGGGTGGGGGTGGGGGAAGCATTTACCATCCTGGTAAAATCTACAACTGAAATTTTGGTCAGATGGCCCTCTTTCCAGAATCCAGTCAAAACAACCAGTTCTTTAAAATAAAAAAATAAAAAAATCCAGCCAAACAAGCTTTTACAGATATGATGAGCAAATGTCTGGATAAAACTGAATGTCTGGTAACCACTGCAGGAAAGAGAAGGTGCTTTTTAGGAGTCAGGTTAATAGGGAGGGTGGAACGCCTGCCTCTGCTCCTCTTGTGCCAAAGTGGTGCTGGCAGTGCCCCTCTGCTGCCCCACAGCACACTCTCGTGGGAAGAGAACAGGAGGACTTGGCATGCTCCATAGATTGAGGTTAAGGCTTTCCGTGTCTACTTGACACAATGGCTATGATCTTCCTGTGCTATCACAGGTAATATGCTGGGAATCACAGGTGGGGAGAGTTGTTTGTTGTTGTCTGTTGTTGTGGTTGTTGTTGTTGAATTTACGGTATATACCACCGTATACCCGGGGGTCTCAGGGCGGTTCACAGAATAAAATCAAGATATAAAACCACAAAATACCTAATAAAAATAAAAAAACAACCCAATAGCCCCCCCCCCAAAAAAAACACATTTTAAAAGGGCATAGGATGTAAATCGGATTAACCAAAGGCCTGGTTAAAAAGGGAATGTTTTTGCCTGGTGCCTAAAGATGTATAATGAAGGCTCCAAGTGAACTTCACTGGGGAGAGCGTTCCACAGAAGGGGAGCCACCACAGAGAAGGCCCGTTCTCATGTTGCCACCCTCTGGACCTCTCGAGGAGGCACACAAAGAAGGGCCTCAGAAGACCATCTCAGGGTCCAGGTAGGTTCATATGGGAAGAGGCGGTCCTTGAGGTCTTGCGGTCCTAAGCTGTTTAAGGCTTTATAGGTCAAAACCAGCACTTTGAATTGGGCCCAGAAACTAATTGGTAGCCAGTGCATTTGGACCAGGATTGGTGTAATATGCTCAAACCATCTTGCTCTGGTGAGCAACCTGGTCACTGAATTCTGCACCAGCTGAAATTTCCAAACCATCTTGAGGTTACCAGAGCACAGACAATGAGAAGAAGAAGAAGAAGAAGAAGAAGAAGAAGAAGAAGAAGAAGAAGAAGAAGAGTTTGGATTTGATATCCCGCTTTTCACTACCCGAAGGAGTCTCAAAGCGGCTAACATTCTCCTTTCCCTTCCTCCCCCACAACAAACACTCTGTGAGGTGAGTGGGGCTGAGAGACTTCAGAGAAGTGTGACTAGCCCAAGGTCACCCAGCAGCTGCATGTGGAGGAGTGCAGACACGAACCCGGTTCCCCAGATTACGAGTCTGCCTCTCTTAACCACTACACCAAACTGGCACTACACCAAACTGATAGTTAGGCTATCGCTGACTTGCACTCAGGTCCTGTTTCCCGGCTTCCCAGCGGCATTTTGCTGAACACTGTGAGAACAGGGTGAACCATTGGCCTGGAGCAGCAATAGTCCATTTTTTTTAATTTTTTTTTTGTTCTCAATGCATCTGATTTTATCTGTACCTTCTCACTCCAGGAACAACAGGCAAAGTAAGGCAGGAAGTGCCACCTTTCCAGATGAAAATGCAGCATGGCATAGGATTGACCTCAGGGCTCTTAGTACTGAGTCTGGGCAACTTCTCAGTGTGGTGTAATGGTTAAGAGCGATAGACTCATAATCTGGGGAACCGGGTTCACGTCTCTGCTCCTCCACATGCAGCTGCTGGGTGACCTTGGGCTAGTCACACTTCTTTGAAGTCTCTCAGCCCCACTCACCTCACAGAGTGTTTGTTGTGGGGGAGGAAGGGAAAGGAGAATGTTAGCCGCTTTGAGACTCCTTCGGGTAGTGATAAAGCAGCGGGATATCAAATCCAAACTCCTCTTCTTCTTCTCCTCCTCTTCTTCTTCTTCTTCTCCTCCTCCTCCTCCTCCTTCTCCTCCTCCTCAATCCTCTCGCTATGCCTCCAGGATTCAGCCCTGAATTCTGTTGCAAAACAGCCAGAGCCATTGGTCCAGTGTTCAAGGGGTAGGGGAGTGGGGAGTATGACAAATGCATTGTGTTGTGTTGTGCTCTGAGTCCGTTTTCAGAATGACACATTGCCATTAGAAAGCATTCCTGACCCTCCATCTCCCAGAACCTGGCGAGCCTTAAAAGTAGGAGAGCAAAGAGCTCAAAGACAGAGGGCATGTAGCAGCACCCGTAGAGGAGACGATGAGAATGACGAATGAGGAAGTGGGAGAGAAGGGGGGGGTGGAGATTCACTCGGGACAACACCATTATCAAAGAGGATGAAGTAAAAAGGACAGCAAGAAACTTTTGCTTGTCTTTACACTTTCCTGGGCAACCAGCTGGGAGCCGCTGACAGCACCCTGTGGTGTCATGTGATTGATTATGTGGGGTAGGGCTTACCAGGGCCCCCCTCCAAAAAAAATATTTTATTCAAGTTGACATTCCTGCTGGAGGTTAAGAACTAATCTATACACACATTTGCCCTGCCCCTTTCCCCCAGGGTGTGTCAGAGCATTTCACCATCCAGGAGCAACAGGAAGGAATCTGGGTATGCATTACTTTCTGATTTTCCCTAGCATATTACAGTAACAGCTGACAATCACAACTCTAAATGTGGCTGGCAAGAGCTGTAATTATGAGCAGAATGAGGCTGTTAAGAGTTTTCGCTGCAGAGACGTGGCAACTACATGGTCCATTGTCCGTGTTGCTAATAAACAGCCTGTATTTTGTTGCATTCATAAACATTTTGCTAGGCACCTGGCCCATGGGAACAGACATTTTCTGTTCATTTGGAATATATAAAAATAATGTGCCGTTTTGCCCACATTTACAAATTGCCAATAAATCACTGCCCGCCACTGCTAGCTTGAGTCAGCCACCCAGCCATACCTATTGATTCTCATACAAAGCTTCTTTAAAGAAACATATTGGTTCAGTATTTTGGCATGCGGTGTGTGCTTGTGGGAGTGGATTTTTATTGCCAAGTGACTTTAATTTCCGTACTACTATTCCCGGAGACAGTATTATAGTAAGAAGAGAACCTCAAAAAACAAGAACAAGAACAACAACCCACAATTGTGTACATGCCATACATTTAAAGCACACAACGGCCCCCAATGAATTCTGGGAACTCTAGTTAATCAAGGGTACTGGGAAATGTAGGTATGTGAAAGGATAAACTACAGTTCCCAGGATTCTTTGTGGCGAGACGTGCTTTAAATAGATGGTGTTTTAAATATATGGTGTATACATTAGAAAGAGTGAATTAATTGGGCGCTGTTAGACTTCTTTCCCCCTGTGCACTGTTGAGGGGTGAGGAATGTTAATTTGAGGTGTGGGAAAACTTTGGCCTTCCAGATGTTGCTGAACTACAATTCCCATCATCCTTGTCTATTGGGCATGCTTGCAGTGGCTGATGGGAGTTGTAGTTCAGCAAAATCGCTCTCACTCTCTCACACACAGAGAACAAAGCTCTCAAAATCATAATCACATACCCTCCAACATTTTCCCCATGAAAATAGGGATGTCCTATTCAATAATAATAATAATAATAATAATAATAATAATAATAATAATACCCTGCCCATCTGTCTGGGTTGCCTAACCCACTCTGGGTGGCCTCCAGCATATTTAAAAACACAATAAAACATTAAACGTTTTATAAAACCTTCCCCATACAGGGGAAATATCTCTTTGGCTTGGGGGATGCATAAATCCATGCCCTCCAACATTTCTCCCATGAAATAGGGATGTCCTAAGGAAAAATGGAACATTCTGGGATCAAATCAGAAACCAGGATGGCTTCTGTAAATCCAGGCCCGAACCTGGAAAATATGGACATTTGGAGGGTCTGTAATCAATATCCACTAGATAGCAAGTAATGACTATTTTGTCACTCTAGTCTTTTTGGAGTGGAGGGAAACAGCCCTGAGGGAGAATCTCCTGCTCGCCCTGGCTCCAAGGGTTGCCATGGGTACTATTCTGTAAGCGAAGCATCTCTCTTTAACCTAAAATAATGTACTATGTGAATTGGAGAATACAGTTGGGGGAAATGGGGAGAGGAGTTGGGTACAGAAGGGAATAAAACACTCGTCTGTTCTTGTTTGGAATGTCTCCTCCATGAAGAATGGAGTTAATGTCCAGAATGGTTGCTGAGGACAAATTACCAGTCAACTCCTGCCTGGATATTTCTATTTGGAGCTGTTCCACTGCCCTCTCCAGTTTGAGCTTTACATCGGAATATTTAGCCTCTTACAAATGCAAGGGCGGAGCGGCATATAATCACTGCTGGCAGGATTTCCTCCCCTGTGTGGAAATTCGGTAGCATGTGCTTTTCAGCTGTTGCTTTTCACATTATCCCTTCTCCTGGGCAATTGTTTCATGCTGCCTGGCAGTTGGCGCGGGTCTTTGAATCTAAGCACTGCTCACATAACCCCCCCCCCCACCTCCCCTGCCACTGAGCACATGCTTCTAGGTGAAACTCTACCTTGGCTCTTTGAAACAGTGAACCTGACGAATTTGCCGTTAATTGTCTTTGGGATCGCCTTTCATCCACCTGTGATCGGTTAGCAGATCAAAGACGCCAGACACCGTCTAAAGACCGGAGGGTCCTAAATCAGTCTCAAGCTGCTGCTTTTTTTAATGGTTTGTTTTGACGGAGAGCCTGGGTCACTTAACTGCCATGTTATGTCTGGCTGCGTGTGGAACTAGGTCAATGAAATCTCCTTGAGGGGGAGAGAAATCTGCTGGCTTAAATCTCTCTTGCTCTCGCGCACACACATACGCACACACTCACAGAACAAAGCTCTCAAAATTGGAGGAATATGGATCCAAGTAACCCTCAAAATATTATAATAGCTCTGGAATCCCGTGCATCTGATTTTGTGCTTCGTTACAACAAATAAGAACTCTGGGCTGTCAAAGTTCAGAATTTGGGTGGTGTAACTGCAATAAGCTACCCAAGATCTGATCCCCTCCCCTCGGATCTCCCCTTCCCAAAATCCCACTATTAGTCGAAACCTTTTTGAAAAATTCGTTCAGGTTTGTAACTGTGAATCTGGCCATGATCACTGCCAACTGCGGCCATAGCTCCTTGTTTCACTCATAACAGTGGAGAAGAACAGTGACAGGAGTCTCTAGACCTTAAGGAGTGCAAATGTTTAATTATTTTTATTTCCTAAAATTCATGCTTTACTTGGTTGTTAAAACAACAACAACCTCAAAGCAGTTTTTTGTTGTTGTTTTGTCATTTAGTTGTGTCCGACTCTTTGTGACCCCATGGACCAAAGCACGCCAGGCACTCCTGTCTTCCACTGCCTCCCGCAGTTTGGTCAGACTCATGTTGGTAGCTTTGAGAACACTGTCCAACCATCTCGTCCTCTGTCATCCCCTTCTCCTTGTGCCCTCCATCTTTCCCAACATCAGGGTCTTTTCCAGGGAGTCTTCTCTTCTCATGAGGTGGCCAAAGTACTGGAGCCTCAACTTCAGGATCTGTCCTTCCAGTGAGCACTCAGGGCTGATTTCTTTAAGGATGGATAAGTTTGATCTTTTTGCAGTCCATGGGACTCTCAAGAGTCTCCTCCAGCACCATAATTCAAAAGCATCAATTCTTCGGCGATCAGTCTTCTTTATGGTCCAGCTCTCACTTCCATACATCACTACTGGGAAAACCATAGCTTTAACTATATGGACCTTTGTCGGCAAGGTGATGTCTCTGCTTTTTAAGATGCTGTCTAGGTTTGTCATTGCTTTTCTCCCAAGAAGCAGGCGTCTTTTAATTTTGTGACTGCTGTCACCATCTGCAGTGATCATGGAGCCCAAGAAAGTAAAATCTCTCACTGCCTCCATTTCTTCCCCTTCTATTTGCCAGGAGGTGATGGGACCAGTGGCCATGATCTTAGTTTTTTTTATGTTGAGCTTCAGACCATATTTTGCACTCTCCTCTTTCACCCTCATTAAGA
Organism: Lacerta viridis; assembly: GCA_900245905.1. Lineage (NCBI taxonomy): Eukaryota > Metazoa > Chordata > Lepidosauria > Squamata > Lacertidae > Lacerta > Lacerta viridis. The sequence goes on from OFHU01004649.1 coordinate 214,137, forward strand.
GGTTCTTTAATTCCTCCTCACTTTCTGCCATCAAAGTTGTGTCATCAGTGCATATCTGAGGTTGTTGATATTTCTTCCGGCAATCTTAATTCCAGCTTGGGATTCATCCAGTCCAGCCTTTCGCATGATGAATTCTGCATATAAGTTAAATAAGCAGGGAGACAATATACAGCCTTGTCGTACTCCTTTCCCAATTTTGAACCAATCAGTTATTCCATATCCAGTTCTAACTGTAGCTTCTTGTCCCACATAGAGATTTCTCAGGAGACGGATGAGGTGATCAGGCACTCCCATTTCTTTAAGAACTTGCCATAGTTTGCTGTGGTCAACACAGTCAAATGCTTTTGCGTAGTCAATGAAGCAGAAGTAGATGTTTTTCTGGAACTCTCTAGCTTTCTCCATAATCCAGCGCATGTTTGCAATTTGGTCTCTGGTTCCTCTGCCCCTTCAAAATCCAGCTTGCACTTCTGGGAGTTCTTGGTCCACATATTGCTTAAGCCTGCCTTGTAGAATTTTAAGCATAACCTTGCTAGCGTGTGAAATGAGCGCAATTGTGCGGTAGTTGGAGCATTCTTTGGCACTGCCCTTCTTTGGGATTGGGATGTAGACTGATCTTCTCCAATCCTCTGGCCACTGCTGAGTTTTCCAGAAGGTAAAACTAGAAAATCAAGGAAAAAAATATGACTGTACTGCTAAGAATCATGGCAAATGTAGCACTGTAGAAACTATGTTTCCTTTAGCTCCTGAAGTCTCCCTGGCAGTTCTGTTATTATGTATATTCCATCCCATTCTCCATTCCTGCTGGTCATTGTAAGCAGTGTAAATTTAAGAATTAGCACCTAAGTTTGCTTTTTCCTCCTCCCTCCCCATGCATCTTTTTTTTTTTGGTGTGTGCTGTGAACCTGAGCGCAGGAATTGTGTTTTTAAAAATTATTATTGATCCATGAGCTGCTCTGGGAACTTTTTTTTTGTGCAACAGCAGATTAAAGATGCTTTAAATAAAGGAGGAGAAATAATCATAGTCAACCCTTTCCCCTTTTCTGGTGAGAACTTGGGAAATTGGTTGGGGTAGTCAGGAAAGAGACTTGAAATGGTCCCACCATCCCACACACCTCTTGCAAAGTGTGCATGGTCTCCATACTTCTCAGCATGCTTATATTATGGGATTTGGTTGGGTAGTTGGTGTGGAAGGGATGGGCTTAGTACAAAGTTTTGGTTAGCTACTGCATCTGAAGGCAAGGTGTTTGCCATCTACTGTGGTTAAAGTGATGTCAGCTGACTTTTGATCAAGCAATGTAGCATTTAATGAGTCAAGATACAGGAAGCATGAACAGCTTGAACATTACTTCCAGGATGGGGCATCAGTTAACGCTGGTCACCATTTATCATCACATCTGCCAAGTTATGATGTTACAGCTCCTACTACGACTGATTATTTATGTTCCAATGTCTATAGCAAATAACTTCTCCATAGTCTCAGAGACTCCTTTTTTAATATAACAAAGAAAAAAACAACCACAACACTATAGCTGCTGCTTTTAAATGAGCAGATGTTGTCTCTATTTTGATCATGGTCCAATGATTTTCTGTTACAAGGAAGATCCCCGAATACGTTCTATAATAAACAGCCAAATTCAGGTGCCAAGGAAATTACAACTCATGTTTCTCTAGAGGAGGCTGTCTTGATGCTGTTGTTTGCCTTCCTAATTGCCTATGCTCTTTCCATGCTTCACGTGTTGTTAATTGCTTTTCTGAACATCCCTGTGTCAAATGACTGATTAAAAAAGGTAAATTGAATCTCCTTGGGCACGCACGTAGAGAAAATACACACAAGTCAGGTGCCCAAAGCCAAGTTCTCCATCGGTGAACAGGACAGGATCACTTGCAACGATGTCGGTTGGGGTTTTATTCACAAAAGAGCAGAACAAGATTAAATCTCCTGTTAGCCCAACTGTTTGAAACTCATGGATAAACACAAGTGGATAAGTCCAAGAAATTCTGCAGTGTGTAACCCTCCCACTAGTTACAGGTGAAACTCGAAAAATTAGAATATCGTGGAGAGGTTCATTTCTTTCAGTAATTCAACTTAAAAGGTGAAACTAATATATGAGATAGACTCATGACATGCAAAGCGAGATATGTCAAGCCTTTATTTGTTATAATTGTGATGATTATGGCATACAGCTGATGAGAACCCCAAATTAACAATTTCAACTTTGGGGTTTTCATCAGCTGTACATAATCATCACAATTATAACAAATAAAGGCTTGACATATCTCGCTTTGCATGTCATGAGTCTATCTCATATATTAAACTCCAGTAGCTAATGAAAACAATTGCTTACATAAATGGACTTATCCACGATATTCTAATTTTTCGAGTTTCACCTGTATATTGATGCTATTTAGGTACAGCACAGGTGTTGGCAATGTGAGAGGTTCATTACCAGGATATTGAACAGTTCCCTGGATGAACTCTTTAAAAAAAATTACAGGCATGCAGCAAACTTTACTAGTCTCAAGGAAAGAGAGGGAGAGAAAAGCTTAAGGTTGCACTTAACAGGATAGTGTATAGTTATTTCACAGCCTGAATACAGTACAACTCAGATGCGGCTGAGGGACCACATACAGGATGCTTCAATTTTCTCTCTCTATGAGTGGCACCTTATGAATTGCCAAACAAAAGAGGGGACAGATTTTGCATATGTTAATTTGCAGATACTTTGTGCAGATGCGGATCTGGAAATATTTGCTATCGTTTAAAAAGAAGCACAACACATGACCTTCGATACCAATGCCTGAGATCTAGATCTTTCGGACTACCGTGCTCTTCTGATTGCAAATTGTTTTAACTTATTTTAATACTGTATTTTTAGATTGTTGCGGCGCACCCTGGGGAATTATGGTTAGTAAGTCTAAACAACAACAACACATATCTGGATGGAAGTGGATCAGCGAATCAGTTTTTATATATTTTAACACTGTAAGGTGAGGAGGAGGCTGGGGAAGGGGACACGGCATCTCATTTTCCTCTCCTCCTAAGGTAAAAGGTAAAGGTAAAAGACCCCTGGACGGTTAAGTCCAGTCAAAGGCATGTGGTGCTCATCTCGCTTTCAGGCCAAGGGAGCTGGCGTTTGTCCACAGACAGCTTTCCCATGACAATTAACTCATACAGTTTCACGAAGAGTGGTACTATTGGATATTTCCAAAATGAAATCTTTCATTTTTCTCATTTATAGGCCTTCATCTGGGAAGAACTCTCCAAAAAACATTTATCACTGATTGCAGTTGAGTTCTCTTGACTTTCATCAATGAATTTTGCATGATCGCGATGTACTTTTTGTGAGGTGGCTGCAACACCAGAAAGCAAACCTCATGTACTGTACTTTGGCTCAGATTCAGGTGATTTTGTACCAAGGTGTTTACGGTTCCCAGATGTAACAGAATCATCAGAGCATCTCGTCCTTGGCTCTCCTAAAAGTTTCAGGGAAGATTTACATCAGATTTGACTCACGCTGTGAGGTGACTGCCACTGAGGGTAATAAGCTTGCCGTCTATAGAACTGGAAATTAATAACATGGTTAAGGAAATGTCCGTGTCATTCAGGCAGCCATAATGTGTGGCTTTTCTTTTGCTGCTGCTTGGGGGAACTCCAGATAATAAAAGGGAATGCTAAAGTATTATTAAAGCCAGAAATCCAGACACTTGAAAGAGCTTGACTATTGCAATAAATTTGTTAGATTTTTTTATTTTTTTACCAAGAGGCAATTGAAACTCCATGACACCCAAGATACCCGATGCACATAATAATACTATAATTTCAATAGTGATGTCTGCTCTGCTCTTATCTGGCTCAAAAATGGCAACTAGACATTCCGTTTTGGCGACTGTAACCCTGGTTTAAGGAGCCATTTGGCACCTAGCTTACAGTATATATCTGGTTTCATATCACTGGTTGTAATGGTGCAGAAAAAGTAGGATGTTCACTGACCTTCTAGTGGGAAACCATGTATAACTGGTGGGATGTGTTCAGCTTGGTGGGACTTAAGTTTTTCAGGCCAGAGAGAAGAGAAGAAGAGTTTGGATTTGATATCCTGCTTTTCACTACCCGAAGGAGTCTCAAAGCGGCTAACATTCTCCTTTCCCTTCCTCCCCACAACAAACACTCTGTGAGGTGAGTGGGGCTGAGAGACTTCAGAGAAGTGTGACTAGCCCAAGGTCACCCAGCAGCTGCATGTGGAGGAGCGGAGACACGAACCCGGTTCCCCAGATTACGAGTCTACCACTCTTAACCACTACACCACACTGGCTCTCATGAGAGCTAAACTCAGCATGGTTCTACTACTCTTCAATATACATTAAAAAAAAACCATCATGGTGTATTAACTGCATGCTACGTTGTCAAAACCTGTGACTACATTTGTCAAAGTGTGTGTGGGAAAACCAGCTCCACTCTTGTTTCCAGCACGGCTGTGTGGTTGTGCGAATTGGGCCTTGTTATTTTGATGCACGGCCAGACCTTGATAATGACCATCAACGCCAGGGGTCAGCAAACTTTTTCAGCAAGGGGCCGGTCCACTGTCCCCCAGACCTTGTGGGGGGGGCAGACTATATTTTGAAAAACGAATTCCTGTGCCCCACAAATAACCCAGAGATGCATTTTAAATAAAAGCACACATTCCACTCATGTAAAAACACGCTGATTCCCAGACCGTCCATGGACCGCATTTAGAAGGTGATTGGGACGCATCCGGCCCCCGGGCCTTAGTTTGGGGACCCCTGATCAACGCTTCAGAACTTACTGTGATTAGGCGAATATCTGAGGAAATCATGAGGATCCTGCCAAGTACAGGCTGTGAAGAAAGCATTACAACTGTGAGCTACCCAGACAGTTTGGGTGGCAAAGAGAACTAAATAATGTTTTCCACAATGTCGGTTGCCAAAAGCACAGTAAGTGCAGCCATTTCTCCATCTGTTTGAAGCTCTGCTCCTAAAGGTAGATCATTTGCTAGACAAATTATTCTCGGCTGCTTAATGATAAATTGTTGTATGTTAAGGTAAAATTTATTGCATTCTCTTATTTTCATTCATGGATACGCGTTCTTCATTAAGCGTGATTTAAAGGATGCTTTGTCTGTGAGTTGAAATCTATTCTCAGCCAGATTTTTGGTGTGTTTGGCCCTCAAGAAGCTGCTATGCTTTATCTTAGGGGTTGGGAAACTCAGGCCAGGGGGCTGAATGCGGCCCTCAACTTCTCTCTCTTTGGCCCCCAAAACTCCCATAAGCCATGCCCCATTTCCCCAGATCACATCCCTTGCTGTAGAATGCGAATACATTTGTCCCTCTTATGATTTATGGTCTTTGGGTTGTCTCCAACTCAGTTCTGGTCAGGGTAGACCAAATAAAATGAATGGACCCAAGTCGGTCATCTCCATCATTTTCAGTGGGCCTACTCTGAGTAGGATGAGCTTGAGATTCAGCCGTTTGCATTCACACACTGGACCCAAAAGTGATTGGTGCCATACTCAGCTGCAACTGCAGCAGAAGACTCAAATATTACTATAACAAGAGAACCATTGCCAATCAGGCTCTTTTTTTTCCTTTTTTCTTTTTTGAAGCATTGAATTGGGATCTGGACCAAATCATGCGGCTGGTGTATACCCTAGTATTTGTGCATCCTGAATTCATACAGAGGAAATTCTCATCTCCTGCATCTGCTTCTGAAGCTCTCTGTTTCCGTTGGTTTTCTTTGAAATTGAGCTTAAACAGAAACATATGCCATATTTCTTTTTTAAAAAAATAGAGAGAAGGTGCTGTAGTGTTGACATCTATTTTTAGATGACACAGATAAATATGTGGGAAATGAAGCTATTTTTAGGGCAGTGAAAGTCTACGCAGCATCAATGATTCCTAATTACGCCATGATCCTCCAGGAGTTTAACATATTGCAAATTTAATGCAGCTACACTTATGCATTAGGGGTGCAGGTGGCACTGTGGGTTAAACCACAGAGCCTAGGGCTTGCCGATCAGAAGGTCAGCGGTTCGAATCCCCATGGCGGGGTGAGCTCCCATTGCTCGGTTCCTGCTCCTGCCAACCTAGCAGTTCGAAAGCACACCAAAGTGCAAGTAGATAAATAGGTACCACTCTGGCGGGAAGGTAAACGGCGTTTCCATGTGCTGCTCTGGTTCTCCATAAGCAGCTTAGTCATGCTGGTCACATGACCTGGAAGCTGCATGCCGGCTCCCTCGGCCAGTAAAGTGAGATGAGCGCTGCAAGCCCAGAGTCGTCCACGACTGGACCTAATGGTCAGGGGTCCCTTTACCTTTACCTTACACTTATGCATTATACATGAACAAAGCAAACCTTGAAGAACGGATGCCATGGGAGCCTGAGAATATTTTTAAAATAGTGAAATGATGCTTGGATACAGCAATATCCAATATCCTGCTTATAGGCTTCCCACAGGTATCTGGTTGTCCACTGTGAAAACAGGATTTGGGGCTACATGGTCCACTGGCTAACCCAGAAATTTCTTTCTTTTTTTTTAGAAGAATTTATTGACATTTTCAAAACAAGACTTAAACCCACACCCACACCTACAAATATAAAACATATATAAAATATTGCCATGATTCTTCTTCTTATTCATATACATAAAGAAAATTTCTATTTCTGAATCTTGACAGTTGACTTCCCCTGCCTTTTCACCTTCGGTTTTATATCCATAATCTACTTTAATAACAACATCACTCTAAAAATTCAATTCCTTTAGAAAAAAAAACAATCATCTTAATCTATAACAACTCATAATAAACACTCATCTTATTCTATAATAGTTAATATTAAATCCTTAAATCTTAACTGATTATTCTTATAACAAATCAATACTAATTTCTTCTATCCCATATACTGCTGCTAGTAACATAAAATCCCAAATATCCCTTTTCTTAAACAGAATAAAACTTACAATCTTCACCCTTCGGTTTCAGAATACCATAACAGACCATTAAAGTTTTACACTTAATAATTCACCCTACTCCCCCTCTGTCCATTGTCCATTTCCATCTATCACCGGAACCAATCTTCCAATTTTCCTCATTTCTTATCCATCCACAGATCCAGGCACAGTTCTCAGCCAGCCTTGCATCGAGCATCAAGGTGCACATCTCATCTTCTTTCGGCTTCTCCGCTTCAATGTTCCATTCTTCTTCTTTTTGTAGAAATCTTAATTCTTTGTCCCTTGCTCCCGAGCTCACACCTCGGGGGCTGGATATAACAATTCTTGCCATCCCGGGGCTGCCACCCCCATAGGACGTGTATTTTTCCCGGAGTCGCCCTGCCGTTTCTCTCCATCCTTCCAACATCCCTTTCAGCTCTTTGCCAAGGTTTTCTTCCATAATATCAAAAACTTGGAAAGCCTCCTCTGTGGGAAGTAAACTTTTTTTCATGTCCCCACTCAAGACCTTCAACTTCCGATCAAACAGTTCCAGCATCAAGATAGTAAGCCTTTGTTCATCCGTTAGTCCAGAGTTCAAAACAAGTTCAAAAACAAAGTCCAGCATATTGAGGGAGGGGATGGGTATCAAATTACAGTTTCCGTTTCTATGTTCTCCCTGTACCAGTAATTTTCCACTTCATCTCCAACTTTTCGCAGCCATTTTCCCTGAAACCAGGGCGCAGAGACCAAAACTTTAAAAGGGGATATTTTCCACAACTTACTCCCCAAGGGAAGAACTAAAGAGTCTCACTTATCAAAGTTCGAATACTTTGTAGCCATCGCTGTAACAGCAGCCTCTTAAACTGGTTATTTTCTTTCTCCCGAAGGGAGGGAGGCAGGCTTCCTTTTCAAACGTCTCCCGGATCGTTAAAAAAGCACAAAAAGTAGTCCAATCATATACTCACGACCACCGGGTTTCTTTAGTTTCGAACATCGCTGGTAGAACTTTGACGCTCGTCGCGGGGGTGACCGCCGCTTTACGTCCCGGTTGGGGCATGTCCCCTATAGCCCGGCTCCGTTGCCCCTTCACCCCCACTCCCCCTTTACAGGGGGAGCGAGGGAAGGGTTCAGAGCCCTAATGGGCACAGCCGGGGAGCCCGGGGTGCGGGACGCTCTTCCCGCACCCCACCGGAGCCCCGCTTTGCGGTAGCGGGGCTCCAACCGCCGGGACGGACTGGGTCGCCTCGCAGCCGAGGCAACCCACGACCGCTCCGCAATGGCGTCGCCGCCAGAAGTCAACCCAGAAATTTCTTATTATGTTCAATATAAGAGGAAACAAATTAGAGAACTCTAATAAGAAGAAATACTAGAAGTATACATCTTTAGGCTACTTCACACATGCAAGCAATCTATACCTAGAGTCTGAATAAGGTTCCTGAAATTAAAATCTATTGGGACTTGAGTAGACATTGAGTTGAGAGTTGAGCAGATTGATTTACCAGCCCTACTAAAAATATGTTTGGATAACTACTAATATTGTTCAATATTTATAGCAATGTCTATGATGGGGTAGACTGACTTTGAACTTGTCCGATCTACTTTCATTTTACTGGAAACTAGAGAACTAGCACACAGTTAGCATAAAATAACAGGGTGCCTCTGAGCATCTTCTGGGCCCAGGAAATTGTTTTCAGTACCAAAACTGAACTGAACTCTTTCATACAAAAGCGTACCCCCAGTTACCCCAGCTTTTATTTATTTCAGGTGTCCTGTTTAAGGAGAAATGGGTGCATATTTGCTGTTCTCCACATTTCTGGAGCAACCAGCAATTAAAAAAATAAAAATTCTCATGGAAATTCTTTGGCATTTTCATGTGGATTTCTCCTAATAAAACACATCTTTGTGCAGTCTTGATTAATATACGCATTTCTGCAAGCAATTTCTCATAAAATAATGCATTTTTTGTATGTTAGTTTCACTAATATATTCCTTTTCATGTACATCATCTCCCAATTTGTACATTTTTTGTAAGCATCCGTTGGTCAGAGAACTGCATAACAAAATTTGGATAAGTGTGAATTTTCAATGCTCGCTGTGTTTTGGTTCTCCTACTTTTTCATGAAATATGAATTTGCTAAATCTGGCTTTCAACATAAACTGAATCAAATTTCTCTTCCATCTCTAATCATAACAGCTAATGTCGTCTAAAGAGTAAAGGGACTGAGCTGTGAACCAGTCAGCCCACAATTCCCCCCCCCTTTCTCTTTTTTGGCCACAAACTTAAGAGGTGGCCTTTTGAAACTGCCCCCCTTTCCTCAGATCCAACCTCAATATATGACAGTGATCATATTGATTAGTGTCCACACCCAATATCAACTGATGAAAAATGTGAAGATAATTCAAGAGACTACTTCCTTTTAATCTTGCAGTTTATATGAGGCTATAGTGCACTGTGCACACAAACGTCAATTAATATGCACATGAAGCTAAGAAGAATGTGCACATTGACAGTGTCATAAAGGGACTGTGCATATTATTACACAGAATTGCCAAGCAATGTGGAAATGCTAATTGATGAGAAGCTTGTTATACAGCATATCGACTGGATCAATACATTAGCCGGGCAATGTGCATTGTTCCTTCACAGAGATTCAGTACACTGACGGAACAATTTATACAACATGTAAAGGTAAAGGTAAAGGACCCCTGGACGGTTAAGTCCAGTCAAAGGTGATTATGGCGCTCATCTCGCTTTCAGGCTGAGGGAGCCGGCGTTTGTCCACAGACAGCTTTCCAGGTCATGTGGCCAGCATGACAAAACCGCTTCTGGAATGATGAGTGCTAAAGTGCACAGAAACACCATTTACCTTCCTCCTACAGCAGTACCTATTTATCTACCTGCACTGGTGTGCTTTCGAATTGCTAGGTTGGCAGGAGCTGGGACAGAGCAACAGGAGCTCATCCTGTCATGGGGTTTCAAACCGCCAACCTTCCTATGGGTGTGGGTGGCGCTGTGGTCTAAACCACTGTGGTCTAGGTTTCCGGTTTCTGCTGCAACAGCGACGGGTGTGCTCTGCCGAATCTCCAGAGCAAGAGCAGTTGTTGAAGGGGGTTTGGGGGCAACCCAAGGGCTACGCAACCCCAAAAAAGGCTCAGGGGGTTACCCTCGGCTGAAACGGTTCCAGCAGCGGTAAAAGGGACTTTCTCTTTCTCCGTCGTGAAGCGATAGAGGGAGAAGACCTCACACAAGGAGACTGTGAACATGGTTTTATATTATTTAATGCACACTGCTTAGAGGTGGGGTTTTTTTTTTTAAAGTAGTTCATGCAATATCATACAATATCTACCATTTCCAGTTTATGTGCAGATTCTCCTTTCCTTCAAGTGATTGTGTATGCATATTCTCCATTGATATCTATAGCTTAAAAAACAACCAAAACCTATCATCCAGTATAGTGTACAAATTGGGATGTTCACACATCATGTATAAGTGTATTTTTTCAATATACAGTGGTACCTTGGTTCTCAAACTTAATCTGTTCCGGACGTCCATTCCAAAACCAAAGTGTTCCAAAATCAAGGAGTGCTTTCCCATAGAAAGTAATGCAAAATGGATTAATCCATTCCAGGCTTTTAAAAACAACCCCTAAAACAGCAATTTAACATGAATTTTACTATCTAACGAGACCACTGATCCATAAAATGAAAGCAATAAACAATGTACTGCACACAATCAATCATCAGTAGCTGAACTGGGTTCCACACAGTCACAAAAACAAAAAAGAGCCACAAAAACAAAAACACAAAATAAATAGCAAAAACAGACAGACCTCAGCATAACACTCAAAACGGAAGTGTGGCACTCAAATCGGAAGCGTAACACTCAAAATGGAGCACGTTCGGCTTCTGAAAAAAGTTTGCAAACCGGAACACTTACTTCCGGGTTTGCAGTGTTTGAGTTCCAAGTTGTTTGAGTACCAAGGCATTTGAGAACCAAGGTACCACTGTATAAGATTTGGCTAATATTAGGAATGTGAAGGTTATCTATTTGCTTTGTTTTGCTTGCCTTGCGGTGCACAATTCTTCTGAAAACATTTCAACCCTACTTACCAGATCAGACCAGAATAATTTTTATTTGCATCATCAGCCACCAGCCAAAGCAATAAAATAAAATAAAATAAAATGTACTGAAGATAGAGGTAAAAACTTAACTATACAAAATCCATACACCAATATTTACCAATATAATGGGTACTCACCCATGCAACCCAGTTTTAATTATGATGAGCAGACCAAGCAGCAGGCAAGTGAAAGTCCCATGTAGGTGAAGCAGACTGAAATTAATTAATCAGACATTGCTAGCTGAATCATCTGCATATGTCGCGCAGGGTGCTGACCTGGGAACTGGAATTATCCTCTGGCCCCATGGTACAAAAACCGCTGTCAGATGTCGAAGGCCTTTGTTATAAACCAGCTTATTGGCGGGATCGGTTTTGGTTCATTTCAGGGCAGCGGGGTTTTATCTGTCAATGTCAAGAGGGATTTAAGTGAGGAGAGGGCTGCAGAGAAATATTCATAGGACAAGTAATTAGGGTGAAGGATTTCCAGTGGCAAAACAAGGCTCTCCGAAAACCGACGACACAGTGAATTTTAGATTCGTGCTTCCCATGTTAGGGCTGTAGCTCAAGCATTGAGGGTTCTCCAGTCCATACCAATCCTTCAAGAGTCTACCTTCTCGATAGTCATGCCCACCTGTGGAACGTCCTTCTGTCAGAAGACATCTGAACAAATCCAAACGCGACACATGGCTAATAATGTATTATCAATACTTAGGTCATAATACAAAATTTACAAATCGTAAGCATCCACATACAATAGAAGAAGAAGAAGAAGAAGAAGAAGAAGAAGAAGAAGAAGAAGAAGAAGAGTTTGGATTTGATATCCCGCTTTATCACTACCCGAAGGAGTCTCAAAGTGGCTAACATTCTCCTTTCCCTTCCTCCCCACAACAAACACTCTGTGAGGTGAGTGGGGCTGAGAGACTTCAGAGAAGTGTGACTAGCCCAAGGTCACCCAGCAGCTGCATGTGGAGGAGCAGAGACGTGAACCCGGTTCCCCAGATAACGAGTCTACCACTCTTAACCACTACACCACACTGGATGCACAGTTATGCAAAAGTTCATAAACAAGAAATAGTAAGTGTAATGAACTGCTGTCAGGGAACACTGCAGTGAAGGCAAGTTGCCTTTCAATAGTCAATGTCTAGCAATATTGCATTAGTAGGCAGGGGCGTATAAAGGGGGGTGGAGGGGGCGGGCTGCCCCGGGCACTGCCCTGGGGTCTGTGACAAGATGGCCCGCTGCCTCCCCCAGCTATAGAGCGGCAGAGGGTGCACACACAGTCAGTGTGGGCATCGCTCATGCTGCATCCGCAAGGCGTCCTTATGGGCTGCCACTCACATGGCAGTACGTACGGGCCGCCATGTGTGTGCAGTCCATATGGGCTGTCGTGTATGCAGTACATACGGATGTCATGCATGCGTCACCGGGCGGTCTGCCTGCGGCTTGCCACCCCGCCCCGGGTGATGGAGAGTGTTCCTCCACCACTGGTAGTAGGTGCTCCAACATACAGAGAATACATTCAAACCACTGTAGAATGCAGCAATAAACAGCAAACAAAACAGGAACACAACAGAACAGTGTTTGTGGGATGTCAACTGTTTCAAGGATGGCTCTTCATCAGCTGATAATAAAATTGGATACATTACATACAATGGCAAAAACAGAAATAGGATTGACCAACCTGCATATTAATAATAATAATAATAATAATAATAATAATAATAATAATAATAATGAAATAATAACAAATAATAAATAACAAATGAATGAAAAATATATACCAGATAAATTCCAAATAAATTCCACTCAGGTACATATAATAACTCACTTCCAAGTGTAGCCAACTGATGCTGGCAGCAAAGCTCTCTTGGAATGTCTTCAGAAGACACCTGAAGGCAGCCCTGTATTGTTAAGTTTTTAATGCTTGATGTTTTATTATCTAATTTGTTGGAAGCCACCTAGAGCAGCTGGGGCAACCTAGTCAGATGGGCAACATATCAATTTTATCATCATCATCATCATCATCATCATCATCATCAGTGCGGCCTGGAATAGGGCAGCCTGTGCTTTCTACAAGTTGACTCCTCATATGCAGACAACTGTCCCAGGAAAGGTCTCTTCCCCCAACACCAACACCCAGAAAGCTCCTGTGCAACAAAGAAGTAAAATGTGGGCAACATTTACACCCTCTTGAATCTTCATGTCCTGGGATCCCTGGTTTTAATAACAGGGGGCATCTTAGTACTTGTTGTAAAGTGGAGCCATATCTATCTTTCAGGGGAAACGAGAATAAAATTTTCACAGATATACATAGATATATGATACCCTGTTCATACACTGTATATGTTCTAAAAGACAGCAGCCCTTATACTGAATGCAAATAAAACGTTTTAAGTGTGCTTTAAGTGCAATATATACAACGTGACACCAGATGATGATGGTGAGCCTTATGGACAATTCAATTTATTTTTAAAAAATGCTTTAAAAATTAATAATTTCAGAGCGGTTTTTATACTTGTCTACTAGATTCCACCTAGGTTCATATTTTCTGGAAAAAAAGTACTTTGAAGAAAGACCTGTTGGTGTACAGTGGTACCTCGGGTTACAAACACTTCGGGTTACAAACTCCGCTAACCTGTAAGTAGTACGTCGGGTTGAGAACTTTGCCCCAGGATGAGAACGGAAATCGTGTGCCAGTGGCGCAGCGGCAGCAAGAGGTCCCATTAGCAAAAGTGCGCCTCAGGTTAATAACATTTTTGGGTTAAGAACGGACCTCCGGAGGTACCGCTGTATAAGCATACACAGGTTTACTGCCTTTTATTTCTGGCCCTTGGAACACAGGGACAGTTAAATAAGTGTCCTGTTTTCTGAAGCGTACGCACATCTCCTGCTGTGGATTATATAGGTTACGTTTTGTAACAGTGCAACTTTTAGTAATAGAATTGTTACAATGTTCCACATAATTTACATGGGCCCATCTGAAATGTGCATAGAGAAGCTTTATACAGTGGTACCTCGACTTACGAAATTAATCCGTTCCGAAGGCGCGCTCGTAAGTCGAAATCTTCGTAAGTCGAAGGCGCCATCTCGGAACGGGGAAAAAATTCGGAAGTCGAAAAAAGCGCATTCAAATTTTCGTAAGTCGAGGTATTCGTGCCACCGCTTTCCCTTTGCAAGTCAAAAATTTCGGAAGCGGCGGCCATTTTTTCGCTTCCGGAGGTCATTCGGAAGTCGAAAAATACGGAAGTCGAGTCTCTCGTAAGTTGAGGTACCACTGTATATATGATATTTTAATATATTTTAATATATATTTTACTTTGGTCTTCAGGCAAGTCATCAGACACAGCCAGTTCAAAATGTTATTTGCCACCTCCTTTGCTAGCATGTAGACCTTTCTGAAAACCATTGAAGGTTCTGCCTGTACTTAGGGTGATCACCCCAAGATGTCACTTCACTTTTCAAGTTCCTCGTTTAATTCCACTGATTTCTGACAGATCTACTCTGAATACAATCTAGTCTACAACCCTTTATTTTAAAGGTATTTAGAAAGGGAACAGAAAAGTACACCAAATCAAAGTGTCAGCGAAAGAACTACAACATAATAGCTCTTTGTGCTTACTTGGGATAAAGCTGTGAGAGAGCGCTTACTCTTATTTAGCCCCCTAATTATTTTGGTGAGATCATATAGTGTCTAAAGGCTTTACTACAGTTCCCTGATTTCCATTGTTTGAACACAACACTTTGAATGATGAATCACCAGCTTAAACAGAACAAATGTCAACACATCCTTTTATAACGCAGTATCCTTCACTCTGAAGAGCCAACACAGACTTGGGTTTTTGGCTGCCATTGGAAACTGAGGCCTAGCGTAGAGATGAAAAGCCTGGGAAAGGAAATGGTATTGACTTTTCTCAAGAGTTTTCTCTTAAGTTTTGACCCGGTGCGCACACATTTCATGTTTCATTTGCTGCGACAAAGCAACCTTCCTTTGCTGTTGTGTCTGGAGGTGAGTGACAGCTCGTTACCTCCCCAACTATAGGGCGTAAAGTGTCCTCAGATCTCCGAAAACAGGAGATTGCGCCAAGGAGCAGGCTCCAGTGTTAATGAAAATCACGATCATATTGCTATCTGAGGGGTAAGCAATGTGAATTTATTCCCTTCAAATGCTTTTGTAGAACTCGTTAAATATCAAGTGAATCACTAAAGATTTCATGTGTGTGTGTGAGTGTTTGTGTGTGTAGTGGTTTTCAAGCAGAACCGTATGCCGAATTCCTCTTCGTGCAGCTGATCGAAACATTTCCCAACTGCCCTTTATCTTCTGTAGGGGTTCTTCCACAAGTCCCAATCTGAAGAGAGTTGCATGATATCTCAGCACCAAGCAGTATTGGCGGTGGGCAATGACGTTACTACAGGTGAGCTCTGTAATCTGTCAGAAAAGAGTAAAAAAAACACTGCCTCAAAGGATGCTAGGGAATGGAATTTGCAAGTGAGGATGCATTCAGACATGGGAAATATTGTGCTAGCTTTCCTGACTGAGCTGGTGCACATTGAGGGCAGTGATATGAGACTGGGGAGGACAGCAGAAAGGGGAGACCATACAGGCCTGCCACAGCGGGCAGGAATCATGTGCAGGAATCATGGACCAAGGAACATCTTGGCGAAACAGCATGCAATGGGGTTGAACCCTCATACTGCTCTCTGCAAGTGTGGTCAGGAGGAGCAGGCATAGAGATGTAGCCTCTCCTTCGCCATCCATGCTCCTTCCTGACCACATAGTCCTGAACTTAATTTGAGCCAGATTCATGTGAGGTGTTTCATGGGTCAGGGCAGGTCAGGAGGTGGGGGCTGTGCAGCCCTCTGCTGCCCCCTCAAGATTGGAGGACTGAGCCACATCTCAGTGGACTTTACCGGTGCTGTAGAGGCCTCAGCCCCATAGGGTTGGCATGCCTGGGGGGAGATGATGTGTTTCAGATATGTCATGCAATTTGGGACAACGAGAAAGAGAGAGAGAGAGAGAGAGAGAGAGAGAGAGAGAGAGAGAGAGAGAGAAGGTGTGTAGATGTTCCATGCATTACGGCGACAATTTGCTCCCTGAGTTTCAGATTCTACATATGGTCTGTCTCCGTTAGATTGCAGTGGCAATAAAGATTCATGAAACTTCACTAACAGCTTCCTAATGAACTCCTTAAAAGAAGGCTTTAGGGAGCTTTTAGTTTTACTGCCGCAATGAATACAAGTGGCTATTGAACAAAAAGAATTGCAGCTACATTTATGTCGAGGAATTAAAAAGCTATACATTTCCTTTCTCGCACCGAGTTCTTTGGGTTCCGTGATTTCTCATTTCACCTCCGGTTTCACAACAAAGGAGTCAAGCTGATCTCTTTCTATCCAGCCCCACTTTTCTTTCCCCGTCCCACAATGAAAGCTCTTATTATCATCCCATTGCTGACCTATTGCCATTTCAGAAGCACTGCAGTGGGGGATAATCACTCGGCATAATGTTCTCCACTAACTAGGCTCGGGATGAAATGCTGAACTGATCATACTTAGCAATGCTCACCGAAAGAACTCCTAATAATGGCCTTGCCTAATGCTTCATTGTCACACAGCACTGCTGGCACAGTATGAAAGTAACCTTGTTGCACCTCCATTTATTTGCAGCGTATGTTCTGTACATGAGAAGGAATAGGGGAAAACAGGCGCATGAGAGGTGAAAAATATTAAGGAGATGTGGTACCCTAAAAAGCACATTTCACAACACTGAAACACATAGGAACCCTTTCCCTTGGCCTACTTTCATATTGAAATAATAATAATAATAATAATAATAATAATAATAATAATAATAATAATACCCCACCCACTCTGGGCAGCTTCCAACACATTAAAAACATAATAAAACATGCAGCCAATCAGAAGCAGTGGCGAAGGAAGCTGCTTGGCCACCCGGAGCGAAAAACCTGGGGGCACCCGGGGCGGGGTGTCACTCCGTAGCGCACATGATGCATATGTCGTACATAGCGATGCTGCACATGTGCACTACGGAGCGGCGGCGCAGGCAAACTGTGAGCAAGCCATGGAGCGAAGCTTTTTAAAAAGCCTCGCTCCGCAGCTTGCTTGCAAACCTGCTTGGCACATGCTTTGCTATTTCCAGCTGGGGTGGATGCAAGGGATGGGTCAGGGAGGGGCGTCAGCGTGCGCTTTTTACTGGACGGTGGGGCTCGGCTTGGAGGTCGCGGGGGGTCGCGCTGAGTGTCACCCCCTCCAGGGTGGCACCCGGGGCGGAACGCCACCAATGCAACCCCTTGCTCCGCCCCTGATTAGAAGCTGTGCTTTCGGTTTCCGAATGTTTTGGAAATCGGACAGACTTCTGGAACGGATTCCGTTCAACTTCCAAGGTACGACTGTAGTTCTTTATCTTTTGACATCTGAAAGGAGGGCATTCCACAGGGTGGGAACCTCTACCAAGAAGGCCCCCTGCCTGGTTCCCTGTCACTCAGCTTCTCGCAGAGAGGGAATTCTTGCCCTCTCTGCATAGTCCAATAGTTTCATCTGCCAGTCCACCCTGGTAGGGATTTTATCGCATTTCCAGCTTTAGGCAAGCAGCATCCTTGCAGCTGTAGTAGCATACATAAACAGTCTTTTTGGTTCCTTCAGTATCTCTGCACCTACAATTCACAACAAAAAGGCTTCTGGGTTTGTTTGTTTTTAACAAATGTTATCTTAAACACACACACACACCCAGTTCATTATACACAAAACAGTTCTTGATGCGGCAGCCTGAGAATTAAAAAGGCAAATTCAAAGATCCTTCTGAAATGTGCATAAGTCAGTAATGGATGCTGCACTGCAGCATGCAGGGTAAATTGATAATGACCGCTCCCCACATCAAATGGGGGATGCCTTTTGTATGGTCGCGCACAGCCACCTGGATCCCAGTGCGGCCCCCGGTAGTATGGGCTGGCTTCGTCCTCCCCAGACTGAATTCCTGGAGGTCTCCGCCTACCTCAGCCAATTGCCCAATCCCACCTGGGGAGGGGTTGCCAGGGGATCGGCCAGGTAAGGGGAGGGACCGCCCTGCCCACACAACAGAAGGTGAATCTTACCTGCGAAGCGGCAGTTGGCTCCAGAGCTTCTCCCACCCTGCCCTCCCTCAGTTAAGCCTTCTTTTGCAGGTTAACCTCTTCTCCACAGGTACACAGGTACTGCTACGTCGGGGTCACTGTTGAAGGGCCGGAAAGGAATTTTCCTGCATTGGCAGGTTTTGCCTTCCCCGTAGCAAAACATCACAACTTTGGCAGTTTCAGGCCTTGGGAGGAATCCTTTAGTCTGTCTTCCTAAATGGGTGTCAGTGTGAAGCTGTGACCCACGCCCCCTTGCAGTGGTGATCCCAGGGTTCCTCGTTAAAGGGGTCTTGAGGGGAGGCATTGGCCAAATGCCAAGAGATTGTCATTGTTTTCCCCTGTGATGGTGGTGTAATGGGGGGGGGCTGTCTGCTTGAATATATGTTCTCCAGAATCAGCCCAATCCCCACACATTCTGGATAACCCTGATGCCTCCCAGATCCCTGGTTGGGGACTGGGAAGGATAAACGCCCAGTGCCTGAGCCAAGGTCTCCCTACACCTGAAACTTAATAAAGTTGTGGCCAATTTTAATCCCATAGCACCTTGTCTTGAGTCATTATTCCGCTCGGGGGTCGCCTGGGGTTGGGGGGACTCTGCCTGTCCATGCAACATACACCTGGAGAAACATAGGTAGATCAGAATTCATGCAATTCCCATTGCCTCCACATAGTGTTGTTGAATATACACATTCTCATTGTTTCCTTGATGTGGAACGGAATGTGTGAAAGATATCACAGACCATGCTTTTGATATAAAAATCTATTCAAAATAGAATGTATTTGTTCAAAAAATCGAATGTGTTAAATCCATGATAGGAAAGGATAAGTTTATTTAAAAAAAAAAAAACAACCCAAAAGGCAATGATTCTATAAATGTCGATGAACTGTAGGAGTAAATGTTTGATCCTTACTCACAGTAATGGCTTCCCAGCATGCTATAAATCATTTCCAATTCAGCAGACTAATGCATTTTTTTGGTAAGAGAATCTTTAGGGAGACAAAGTTATAGGCTGATGGGAGTCTATTAACATGGTGTCAGGTGGGGTTTTCAATAAGGCTTATGAAAAGCTGGAGCATTGATATATGCAGGGTTGAGCAGGTTTGGTCAAGTAATTCTTTAATTGCCCTTTCAATGAAACAGGTAGCAAAAACCTCCTTTTGGATGAGGATCACAACACAAAGCATAAATAACCAACACAGGTAACAGAACCCCTGGATTTTCTTTCATTAGAAATATTTGAAACCCTTCTCATTGTCCAATATATTTCTCCTATTGTTTAAAAAAATGTTTGTAGTCAGGAGCAATAACAATACCAGGTCTATTTTAAAGCTTCAACATAATGAGGCCAATCACCTTCTGCCATAAAGCTTTATATAAAACCAAAAGAAGACAAGCAAGCATTTGAAAGCCCTGTCGGTAGCAGTCCAAACCATCTGGGCTGCCTGCCAAAAGTCTCTGAACCTAAAAATGTGGGTTAACTAAACAGCAAAAACTTCATACCACTCTAGAGAATTTTCTTCTTCCATGACAGTTATAGATCACCAGTACAGCTTTTCTAGCTTAACTTACTGAGTTGGAAATTTGAAAGATGCTGTTTCATCTCCTTCAAACTATATAGTCACTTTAAAAACAAAACAAAATAAAACAACAACAACAACAACAACAACAACCAAAAGCCTAATGTAGTTTTCAAAACAGGAACGTGAGACGAGGCCATAGCTAGAGAACATGATTTGCAAGTAGCAATCTAGACCCATTCCATAGCATCACAGATTAAGTGACCTTTGGAGACACAAAATAATTTTGTGAACAACTCACCCCACCCCAGCTCTTCTTAAACTGTTAGAGAGCATCAGTTGAATTTGATAAAATGACTTCCCTAATCTCAGCATCCATGATTCTGAATTCAACTGTGGATCCAGTTTTCACACTATTTCACATGTTTTTATATCATTTGAGGAAATGATGGCATTAGTCTCTCCCTATTCACATCAAAATAAAAAATAAAAATAAAAAAATCCTTCCAGTAGCACCTTAGAGACCAACTAAGTTTGTTCTTGGTATGAGCTTTCGTGTGCATGCACACTTCTTCAGATACACTTTCACATCCTTCTGCTTCCTTTATTAATCAATATGAACTAACTTCAAAATCTTCATGCAACATAATGTGAATTTTGCAAAAAGGGATTGCATTAAAAAAAATTCAAGGCATGATTCGCTTCTCCTTTACGATTGGTATCCGCACTGAAATAATTGACATTACTTCTGTATTAAGCAATCTCGAAGCTTAGTTCAAACCATTCAACCAGATGAGTTTCTTGAAAAACCACCTGTACCACAACACTTGCTGAAATATTCTGAAAGCTGTGTTTTGCCTTTGTCTGAATTCAATGCATTTTGAAATTTCTATCTCTATTGTATTCCCTTAACATTGAGATTTCTTAAGGCAAGGAGGTGTGGGGACATCGTAAGGGATGCGACTGAATTACAAAGACAAATCCTTTTCATGTTGAGTATGATGTCAGTGTCACATCTAATCCTCTTGTTGCTCAGACAAATGTCAGCAAATGGGAAGAATTATAGTTTTCTGTCTCAGAGGGGTTTCAGATCCCCACTGTAAGCTAAAAGGAAGCAAAGCTGAAACTCAAATACAATGGAAAGACAGCCACAAAAGCCCGAGTTACTGTCTACTCTTATGTCTCTATTACTGCTTTACGTCTCAATTTTCAATGCTTTCGGCCTGATCCATTGTTCCCATTGCAAACGTGGGGATTCCACTATGCTCATGGAGCTCTTCTGCCTGCAGGAATCCTCTTGAATATGGTGGGTGGCTCTGTGCATGCAAGAGGAGCACATGTGAATTTATTCCACCCATTGGAGCAAATGGAGAAGCTGGCAATAAGGCCTTCTCTACACCTACTCCCCCCTTCTTTTTTTCAGGCGTGATCTATGCTTTAAAGCTCCGTGTCCAGGAAAGGCTCGTTCTCATGATGCCACTGTCAGTTTGCATTTCTTGAAAGTATTGATCTGGCGCAGAGAGATTTTTCCTATTCTGTTTAATTCAAGAGGGTTCTGGAAGCTTCTCGGTGTGCAAGAAGTCTCATGATGTTTGGGTTATTCCTTCAGAGAAGCTGAGTACAGCTGATTTAAACTGGTCTTGTTATCTCTTTAAGTCAAGGTCATTCTGACTATAACAGTAGGGCCAGAAGGAGCCTCGGTTTCACTTTCTTTTTCTATCTCTTTTCTGTGGTGTTCTGTATACAGTGGACCTTTGGGTTACGTCACCTTCAAGTAACGTAACTTTCGGGTTGCGAACGCGGCAAACTTGGAAGTGTATACTTCCGGGTTTTGCTGCGCGCCACACTCATGCGCAGAAGCGCTCTACCGCACCACATGCGCACAAGCGGCGCCTCTAGATGCTGCTTTTTGGGGTACATGCGGATCCCCGGAACGAATTACGCTCGTTTCCGGAGGGTCCACTGTGTAGTGCTCTAAGGTTTAGTCTTGTATAAGTTACTGTAAGTTAAAGTTAAGTCTGCTGCAACTGGATTTCTTATGGACAGTGCCAATCCTGAATGTATTGGATTTGTGACCATTATGCTCATTTGCCTTCAGTAGCAGTAAAGCTCTGCTGGATGAAATACAATTGCCTCTGGTCTATTTTTTGGGAATCCTGCAACGTGTTTAAGTTTTTACTCTGCTAACCATATATTGGAATCTACTCTGGATCAATATTGAGTAGAATTTGCAATGTCAGCCACCTCTGGACTTCTCATGGATGGATGAGGTGCACAAAGAAGGGCCTCGCATCATGGTCTCGGGGTCCGAGTAGGTTCAAGTCCTGGTATTAATCTTAAGAGGTATAAACAGTGTGAGACCAGATTACGTGAAGGACTGCCTTCTCAATGGTGGCCAAACAGTAATGGAATTCACTTCCCTGCAATCTTTGCAAGGCTTCACAAAGCAACTTGGATAATAATAATAACTATTATTATTATTATTAATAATAATAATAATTTATACCCCAACCATCTGGCTGAGTTTCCCCAGCCACTCTGGGCGGCTCCCAATCGAGTGTTAAAAACAATACAGCATTAAATATTAAAAACTTCCCTAAACAGGGCTGCCTTCAGATGTCTTTTAAAAATAGGATAGCTGCTTATTTCCTTGACATCTGATGGGAGGGTGTTCCACAGGGCGGGCGCCACTACCAAGAAGGCCCTCTGTCTGGTTCCCTGTACCTCACCTCAATGAGGGAACCGCCAGAAGGCCCTCGGCGCTGGATCTCAGTGTCCGGGCTGAACGATGGGGTGGAGACGCTCCTTCAGGTATACTGGGCCGAGGCTGTTTAGGGCTTTAAAGGTCAGCACCAACACTTTGAATTGTGCTCGGAAACGTACTGGGAGCCAATGCAGATCTCTCAGGACCGGTGTTATATGGTCCTGGTGGCCACTCCCAGTCACCAGTCTAGCTGCCGCATTCTGGATTAATTGCAGTTTCCAGTCACCTTCAAAGGTAGCCCCACGTAGAGCGCATTGCAGTAGTCCAAGCGGGAGATAACCAGAGCATGCACCACTCTGGTGAGACAGTCTGCGGGCAGGTAGGGTCTCAGCCTGCGTACCAGATGGAGCTGGTAGACAGCTGCCCTGGACACAGAATTGACCTGCCTCCATGGACAGCTGTGAGTCCAAAATGACTCCCAGGCTGCGCACCTGGTCCTTCAGGGGCACAGTTACCCCATTCAGGACCAGGGAGTCCCCCACACCGCCCACCCCCTGTCCCCCCAAAACAGTCCTTCTGTCTTGTCAGGATTCAACCTTGATCTGTTAGATGCTTTAGGAGGGCGCTAGACAAATTTCACGGCTATTATATTATATTCTTTGTATTTTGAAGCATATGGTTCCAATGTGGGTTTTATAATTGTATTTCTTCTGTTTCATACATGCCACTGGGGAGAGGGCTTTTTATTATTCTATAAGGCAAGATCAAAACAAACAGACAGACAATGCCTTCCAAGAAAATGAGAATGAGTTCCAAAATATCAAGTTTTTGTTGTAGCAATGTAGCACTTCAGTGCACATGTTTGGTCCGCAACAACACGAGCTACATAAAAATATTCAATCCTCTGCCTGGAGAAGCGTACAGACTGAAATCTGACAATGTAGGGAAGGGTGCAAGGAGTGAATGTGAGAGAATGCAACTGCATTGGCTATTTTGGCTCACTTTCATTTGAGGATGAATACTAGGGACACTGGTGGCCCTGTGATCTAAACCACAGAGCCTAGGGCTTGCCAATCAGAAGGTCAGCGGTTCAAATCCCCTCAATGGGGTGAGCTCCCGTTGCTCGGTCCCAGCTCCTGCCAACCTAGCAGTTCAAAAGCACGTCAAAGTGCAAGTAGATAAATAGGTACCGCTCTGGCAGGAAGGTAAATGGCGTTTCCGTGCGCTGCTCTGGTTTTGCCACATGACCCAGAAAAACTGTCTGCGGACGAACGTCAGCTCCCTCGGCCAGTAAAGTGAGATGAGCACCACAACCCCAGAGTCGTTCGCAACTGGACTTAACTGTCAGGGGTCCTTTACCATTTTTTTTTTTAAATTAAGGGGCTAATTCAAAGGGGTTGCAGAAATAGTAGATTAGAGAAGAGAGATGGCCCCAAATGTGAAGTCAGGGAGGATGTTCCCTGCATTGCTATATGAGAACGTCTTGGAGACAGACTTTCCTAAAATCAACACTCAGCTGATTCATTACTGGCAGCAAGTACATTTATAATGGAGATGTATACATTGTCTAGTCAATTTCCAAATAAGTCAATGCAAGTTTTGGAGCTGTTTCATCCTAAAGCTGAACATTTTGGAGCAGGTCTCCCACTCAGTTAATTTGATATCCCATATCCCACATGTCACTGTTTAGCAATCCCCCCCTCTCTCCCCCTCTCCCTCCCTCCCTCCCTCCCTCCCCCCCAGTTCTGCATTACCTTATACGGCATGGTAGAATTCTGCATTTTTTTAAAAAAAAAATCAAGGTTTTTGGCTTAATGTTGACGTTTTCAAGAGGCCGGTTTTACTTTCTTTGTGATGTATTTAGCTTTAGGTGAAAGTTGCATGGGAATCTATCAAGGAAAGAGCCAGCCAAGCTACTCAGAGGCTAACACACTGTACATAATGCTCCTTAACTGAAATCTTATCTTAATAATGTGTACTAAATAGGACATAGATGGAAGTTGCCAGAGGCCTCCCAGCCCCCTTTGTCTCCTAGTTTCCTATGAGAAGAATTGTGATAAAATACAAAGATAGAAATTGACGCTTCTTCTTCTTTTTTCCTAATTGGGTTTCTTCTTTCCCTCCTAGTAATAAGGGTTAACAATGTAAAACTCCCACCAGCTGGTGTTCCACAATGAGAAAGCTCTGGGGGAAATTACTCTCTGGCTGACAAAGAGAGGGCAGTGCCATTTACATAACCACATAAGACCGTGTCTCAATGAAATTAGCCCTATCACGATCACACCAGAGAGGCAGAAAAATCCTTATTCATATGCTGCCCCCTCCCCCCTAGATGCTAGGAGGCTATGGCTTTGTTTTGTTTTTTTCTAATTAGAAAATTCTGCTGCAGACTTCGAGGCTTTAATTCTCCGGAGCCCAGGAAAGTGAAGTTATGACAGGAGATATTCTATATTCTGCTTTGGTAAATTATGCATCGCTTTAGGACAGAGGGCTGCTGACGAGGAGTGGGGAGAAATCCATTCATTTTTCAATGCTGAATATTGCTACGCTCGGCATGGTTATCATGACAATATTATGTGTAAGGACCGCACTTACCATGCTTCCGCGTTTAAGCTGCAAAACACTGCACAGTCTTTTATGACACTCTCCTGAACGACAGGCCTGCAAGGTAGGTCACCGTCATTCTCGCTGAGCTACTAATCACCCGTTGGATTTTACTGCCGCTACCCGTCCGACTCCTGCCGCTGTGCTTGCCACAGACTCAAACGCACGCAGAAAATCAGTCCAAAGATCAACCAATCACATTTCAAATGGTGCGCAATAAAGGGGAGAAATTGACAGGACTGCATCAACTGAAAGGGAAAATGTCTGATTCTGTCAAAGAAGGCCAGCTTTCTTCCCTGCTCAGTAACAAAAGCATCATAAATCATATTTACTTTTGACTCAGAATATCTATCTATCTATCTATCTATCTATCTATCTATCTATCTATCCATCCTCTGGGAAACAACCCATTTCTAAGTTTATAGTTTCAAACATTTCTGTAAAACTCTTTACAAGCACTGGCTAATGTGGCGATATATTCCCAGACCTTCTTTTGTCTGCAGACTGTCCTTTTTACAGCATTATTAGCCATACATTATTCATGATAAGGAGCTGGCCAGCCAAGCCCAAATGCTATTGTTTCTGTTCTCCGCTCATACGGCCGGAAGTCGCTGGAATCAGGAGGAGAATGGGAGAGAGCATTAAAATACAGCAGGCTGAGCCCCAGAGAAAGGGAAGTTTCCAAACGTCTGTGCTGAAATGCGGTTAACTTGAACAGTGTCGCCTGGAGCATTATTGTACACGAAATGAAGAACACTTACTTAAAGTATCGCTTGGATTCCAGTTTGCTTTTGGTAGCTTATGTGATTCTCCAGGCAGTTGCTGAACATTATTATTATTACTATTAAATTTATAGATAAGCGCAAAGATAAGAACTCCTGGATGGTTAAGGCCAGTCAAAGGCAACCATAGGATGCGGCGCTCATCTCGCTATCAGAACGAGGGAGGTGGTGTTTGTCCACAGACAGCTTTCCGGGTCATGTGGCCAGCATGACTAAACCGCTTCTGGTGCAACGGAACACCGTGACGGAAGCCAGAGTGCACATAAACACCGTTTACCTTCCTGCCACAGCGGTACCTATTTATCTACTTGCACTGGTGTGCTTTCAAATTGCTAGGTTGGCAGCAGCTAGGACAGAGCAATGGGAGCTCACCCCGTCGTGGGGATTCGAACCCCCGACCTTCCGATCAGCAAGCCCAAGAGGGTCAGAGGTTTAGACCACAGTGCCACCTGTATCCTTATTAAATTTATATACCACCCTTTGCCAAGAGATCTCAGGGGTGGTTCACAGAATAAAACACAAGATAAAACATAAGTGATTGCTAGCCTGTAGTTTGAGCCCTGAGTTATGACTTTGCAGCAGGACAGGACTTAGAAACTGATTGAAATTATTTTCCTTGATCCTATTAAAAAAACACCCACAAAAACAAGATGTGTCTCCTCTGGACCCATTACAGTTAGCAGAGCTTATGGGTTAGATCCAGTGTTACTTATACTTTGAGTAGATCCATTGAAATCAATGGACTCAAGTTACATCTACTGGTCTGGCTGGTAAACAAAAGGGTGGTTGGTTGAGCCCACCCAGGGACAGCTCTGGGGGCTGCATCGGAAGACCCTTGAGGTTCCTTCCAACTCTACAATTCTACTCATTTCAATGGGTCTCCTCTGAGTATGATTAGCATTGGCTAATGTTTGCCATAAGAAGATACTTTCTGTTCATCCACTAGTTCCAAAAGCCCTCTTTCTCTGTGTGCAACTTATTTCTGTAAACTTGAGCTCCTTTAAACAGCTTTTAACATTGTAAAAGGACCCCTGACCATTAGGTCCAGTCGTGGACGACTCTGAGGTTGCAGCGCTCATCTCGCTTTACTGGCCGAGGGAGCCGGCGTACAGCTTCTGGGTCATGTGGCCAGCATGACTAAGCCACTTCTGGTGAACCAGAGCAGCGCATGGAAATGCCGTTTACCTTCACGCCAGAGCCAAGTTTGGAGATGCCTGATTTACAGGACTGATGAACAGGCCTGAGGGCCTCGTTCATTTTTGGGTAACCTATTTGGGGAAGGGCACATGCTGCGAGTGGGCAGGACAAGAAGCAAAAATGAATGTAAACAGGGCCAGTTTCTACATATTCCGCTCTCTCCTCCATCCAGCATTATCAGAGCTCAATGGCACTTTCCAGGCAGACCCACTCAACAGTCAAGGGAGGGGATGGGTATTGCCCAATGAGAGGGGGGTGTCTGGGAGGGGGAGGTGCCTGGTGAATATCCCAAGGGTCAGGCACAAAAGCCTAGAGGTCCACATTTGGACTCCTAGGCCTGAGGTTTCCTACCTGTGCAGTACAGTGGTACCTCAGGTTACAGATGCTTCAGGTTACAGACGCTTCAGGTTATAGACTCCGCTAACCCAGAAAAGTACCTCGGGTTAAGAACTTTGCTTCAGGGTGAGAACAGAAATTGTGCGGCGGCAGCAGGAGGCCCCGTTAGCTAAAGTGGTACCTCAGGTTAAGAACAGTTTCAGGTTAAGAACGGACCTCCAGAATGAATTAAGTTCTTAACCCGAGGTACCACTGTGAAATAAAAGACAAGTGTCCCTATTTTCCAGGGACAGTCCCAGATTTAAAGAAGCTGTCCCAGTTTCTGATATGGTCCCAGAATGTCTCACTTCCCCTTCAGAAATGTTGGAGTGTATGGTTAGGCGACACCCCCCCCCCAAGCCAAGGAGATAAGAAACTATACACCCTTTAGAAGACATCTGAAGGCAGCCCTGTAATAGGGAAGTTGTTCATGTTTTCTGTTTTACAGTGGTGCCTTGCAAGACGAAATTAATTCATTCCGCAAGTCGTTTTGTATTGCGAAAATTTTGTCTTGTGAAGCATGGTTTCCCATAGGAACGCATTGAAATTTAATTCCCATAGGAATGCATTGAAATTTTTGTCTTGCGAAGCATGACCATAGAAAAATTTGTCTTGCGAGTCACCTAAAAAAATCACAAAACCCTTTCGTCTAGTGAGTTTTTTGTTGCACGAGGCATTCGTCTTGCGAGGTGCCACTGTATTATGGTTTATATATATTGGAAGCTGCCTATAGTCGCTGGGGCAACCCAGTCAGACAGGCAGGGTATAAATAATACAATTGTTGTTGTTTTGTAGTTGTTATGGAATGGGGCGTCCCTATTTCCATCAGAGAAATGCTGGAGGGTATGCTAATGTTTAATTAGATTTAAAAAACACACAATTAAACATACTACTGGGGTGAAGGAGTCTCTTCCCCCCCCCACCTGACTGAGAGGAGGGGTTCAATTTTGTGGGGTGTTCCTTCACAGGGGCTTCTCTGCTGGGAAGCTTCTTGGGAATGAGCACCCTGTAAACCACAGGATCCTGCAGATGCTGCTTCAGGGACGTGGTACCAGGTAGGAAGAAGAGTTGTGTGACATCAGGCTTCAACCTTCTCCAGGGAAGATGCAACCAGCATTCTGCTTGGCCTTTTCATGGGTCTTCCTGCCTCATGCCCTGCCCTCTGACAGCCGCAGGTCACTCTAGGCCACCCAGCCTGACCCACAGCATTCCATGGTAGTCAGATGGGTGGGGTATAAATAATATAATTATTATTTCTATTATGGAATAGGGCATCTCTATTTTCATCGGAGAAATGCTGGAAGGCATGTAAGAAATAAACAAACAATTCAACAGGTTGGTTACCTTAAGCAAGATATCTTCTGGAGCACACTTTAATAATACCCAGCGAGTGATGCTTCAGATGTTACATGAAGCCTGCCTTGGGCCACTTCTCCCCCTTGCTCCATGCTATTTAACTAAATACAGCGAGAATGCAAATAGATACCTTTATATGACAATTGGCATCTCACTGACTCTTGAATGGTATCAATGGTGTTAACAAGGTGCAGCACTATTCATAGGGAGATAAGCTGTTGCTGTGTATTGAAGAAATCCAAACACCAAGGCCACAGCCCAAAGCAGCTATGAATGACATGTTGCTTTATTGATTGATTGATTGATTGATTGATTGACTGATTTAAAATAACAGTAGAAATAATAAACTGGGTAAACAGTATTTATGTGTTTATCGGAAACTGTATTTGCATTCATGTTGTGAATATCCCCCCCCCTTTTATCTTATAGGGAAGTGACTGATACAGGCAACCAAATTTTTGGGAGGAACTGAAGTCCGTATAGTTAAAGCTATGGTTTTCCCAGTAGTGATGTATGGAAGTGAGAGCTGGACCATAAAGAAGGCTGATCGCTGAAGAATTGATGCTTTTGAATTATGGTGCTGGAGGAGACTCTTGAGAGTCCCATGGACTGCAAGAAGATCAAACCTATCCATTCTTAAGGAAATCAGCCCTGAGTGCTCACTGGAAGGACAGATCCTGAAGCTGAGGCTCCAATACTTTGGCCACCTCATGAGAAGAGAAGACTCCCTGGAAAAGACCCTGATGTTGGGAAAGATGGAGGGCACAAGGAGAAGGGGACGACAGAGGACGAGATGGTTGGACAGTGTTCTCAAAGCTACCAACATGAGTCTGACCAAACTGCGGGAGGCAGTGGAAGACAGGAGTGCCTGGTGTGCTCTGGTCCATGGGGTCACGAAGAGCTGGACACGACTAAACAACAACAAATATGTTAAAGATGTACATAACAGGAAGGAGAAGACCAAAACATGTACTGATGGTCTTGCCATGGGTGGAGGAAGGGGGGTGTGGTGGGTCCGGTCCGCCCTGGTTGTCACCACTGAGGGTGGCTTGGGCGCACTCAGGCTCCATGCTGCCTGAACGGTCTGCCCATTGCCTCCCCCCAGCTGTAGGGCGGCTGAATGGGAGGAGGCAGGCAGACTCTGGAGGCCCCGCAGTGTGCCACACCCCTATGGGCGGCTTGCCCCGCCCCTGGCACCCGAGCAGCTTCTTCCACCGCTGGGTCTCGCATCCCATCCTTGAGCATGATGCCATTCTGCAAGATATCCAAGCCGCTTTTGAAATTGATTGCCCCATTTAATGAGGATAACTTCATAAAACGTATCTCTTTTATCCACCTGGGCGTCCCTTAAGGAGGAAGAGTTCCAGCTGAGCAATGCGTATAAGATGAGAACAATTGAAATGGACCACTGATGAACTCCTTGCTACCAGTAAAGATAAGGCTGTTAACAATGTTGATTAAAAACCCCGGGAGAAGAGGTTTCAGCTGTTTCACCAACACAGTCATTGGGATTGCTGGTTAATTGACAATTCCAGCACCTGCTTTCGGCTCGCTACCTATCAGGGCAGTGCTCCGCAATAGCAAATAGTACTGTTTGCAGAGAACAGAGTTCCATCACATTAATTAAGATAAGGGGGATCTCTTGGTGTGCTTGAAAGCCTCTTTCAATAACTGCAAAAAAAAGAGAGAGGTGAAGATGAGATAAGGATTAAAAAAAGAAAAGAAAAGAGGGAATGAGCCTGCCAAAATTAAACACCTTTAAGACGCGTTGATTGCAATGGAAAAAGTACAAGCAAGTGCTTAAATGCAGAGGACTGAAAAGTGCTTAGCTTTGGGTCACGCAGTTCACCCAAATACTGCTAGCATGTACTTGACCTGAATGTGTGTTAGTTGTTATGGGTAGATTTACGTGAGGAGAGAAGCAAGAAGAGCTGGCTATGTGCATCAGAAGGTAAAGAAGAAGTATGAAAAAGAGAAAATTACCTGCTGTAGTTTAAGATTAATATATCATCAGAATACTGGATACAATGTAGAACGGAGCCAGCCCCCCCCCTCCAATCCATTCCCAGGTGGTTTATGAGTGACACTGGGTGAGTTTTTCTTACCATTTGTTTTGCCTACATACAGGGGTCCCAACTTGAATAAAATATTGGAGGGAGCAGGTAAGTCCCACCCTACATAATCATTCACAAGATACCATTCGAATGGCAACGCCCACCAACTTTGAGGTGGTGGCCCCCTCAAATATTTTATTGGTGGGGGGAAGGAACCTCAGCTCCCAGGAGTTGGCTCCTATGCCCACAAGCCTTGTGCCCAGCCAGGAGATCTTAGTGAATATGTATGACCCTACAAAATTCCTCCTTTGAGAGTGGCAGGTGAGGTTCTGCACTCGTATTTGCTTCTGCATGTCTGCAACCTGGACACAGGGTGATAGATTTGGGCCAGGAGTGGGGTTGGGGGACAAATGAATGATCTACCTTTATTAGAATCAAGGAAATATAACAAGCAAGCTTTGGTTCTCTAGAACCTAGATTCAGGCTGTATATTAAGCAACAAATCAAAACACTAAGGAGAATGATTTTGAATTTGTCCAAGCTGTATATACAGTCCTAGTAGATACAGATAGGAGGGGAATTAATTTGCTTCAGTTTAGGGCATATGTAACAGATTCACACTTCCCATGCCAATGTATGAATCAAAACAACCATTCGCCTTTGAAAATCAGGCCATTTTTTGTTCTGTTTTTGTGTGTTTTTCTGCATTTTGCAATGTGCTGTGGGCAAATAATGAGAAAGTTGGTAGAAAGCATACAGAAATGCATACAGAAACCCATTGTGCTGGGGGGAAATTCCTTGCCAAAAGGAATTTTCCCCTAATACAATTCTGTACAAAAAACATGTATATTTTAGGAGAAATGTGCACAAATATATGTACAATTTTTCATGGAAGTTTTTTAAAAGTGTGCGCGTTTTTTTAAAGCAAGCGTAAGGGGATATGTGGCAAATGGACAGACTTATCTATCATCCTTAAGGGTAGCTAAGAACAGAAGTGGCTTGCTGGCTGTGGCAGAGCCATTATGTTAGCTTCCTGACAGGTGGGTCACAGCTGCTTACTGTGGGATGTAACATAAGCAGTCAAGTACAACACTTCCTGTTTGCCCAGAGTGGACACGCAGGGGGTGTTACTCCAGCCAGGAGTAACTTCCTGTCACACCTGGTATGGAGCTTCCTCCCCCTGCGTGTGACCAGGTAGGTGGGTATGACCCTGGGAGACCCCATAAAAGGGGCTGGTCATGCAGCCATCTCTCTCTCTCTCTCTCTCTCTCTCTCTCTCTACCTCTCTACTCTTCTTCCTCTTGATGCCATGCTCTCTTGATACTGATGTATTTTGCTGTCTGCTGGCTCTCAGCCACCAGGACATGGGCTCATTCCCATATGGGATGAACTCAAACCCTCTTCTGTAACTCTAAGCTAAAGCCTGCCTTCAGGGATCCAACTGTGAACTGAATGTGAGTAAACCTCTTATTACTTTTAAAAGAAGCTTCTTGTGTCTTAATTCTCTTTAGAAGGGATAAAAGGGGACTTACCATGAATATACTCCAATCTAAACAAAGCCAGATTGGATTGCTTAAGTAAAGAGATTCAAACGAATCTACCAACTAACTTCCTGCTATATATTGGGGGATGTACTCTGCTGCTGTCTCACAAGCATGGGTTAGGAAGGATACTATTAAATCAATATATCCTCTCCTAGTATCTACAACATTCCCACACATATCAGGAAGAAGAGGTGTGAGGTAGCAGAGTGGTCAGCTTGGTGCAAACACGTCAACAGGAGTGCTGGATTGACTCTGCCAGTTCATTTACATTGTGCTTAATTCACCATTGCTTTGCCCCCCCCCCTGCCTCCTTGGCCTTCTGTTCTTGTTTAATGCATCCAAGAGCAGGCCTTTGGACCATTCAATGAATCTTGCCCCCCACATTCCTCCATGCTCTTCCATCTTCCCCCACCCCGAAAAAAGCTCTGAAATGCACCCAGGAGTTTTCCCAGTCAATGAATCTTCATGACAGGAAAAGCTGATTCTGTTGAATTCCTGTGAAGAGAACAGAGCTTCTTCTAAGAAAAAAGTGGCATCCCATAATAGGAAAGGATGAATCCAAATAGTATATACTGGGTGGAAATACATGTTAAGGCATTATTAGCTAGAATACAGTCAGCTGTGGATGTATATCATTGCAAACTGCATTTCAATGCTGACGGTGTTTAACAATGCCAAAGCAATAGCGTGCGGAACACTCAAAAATAATCTAATAAAATCTTCCAAAAGGTGTTCTTGCATCTTCCCTGCTAATGTACTTATAGTCATAGTCTTTGTACTATCAATCACATGGTAATGATTGTCTCTTTCAAAGAGAAGAACTCCAAATGCCAGCAAACGTCTAGGAACTATATTAAAACAAATGTTCATTTAAAGGCAAATTGGTTAACATTTCACTTACTGTCGTGTATCGGAGAGTGGAATTGAATTAGATGGCAAATAATAATAATTTCTTCTTCTTTCCTAGGTAGACTCGCTTGGATCTTTTGTGGTATCCTCCCTCCCTGCATTATGTACACTTACTTCCCTATTTAAATAGATTAGGACAAAACAAAGTCATTCATTGGATTTGATAGGCCAGCCTTTGCTGGACTAGGCCGGCCTTCATTAGCTGGGGCTGCTGGGAGTTGCAGTCCAAAACATCTGCAGAATGAGAAAGCCTGGAGTACACTTTCAGTTCCAGATCATGCCCATATGGCTGCAGAAGAGGAAGGGATGGGAACGTTGACGTCAGAGTAGCGAAACCAATGTCCAGACTTTAACATTTACTTACAGAAACTTATAGTTATAGATGAAAACATAATATTTACAGTCACATACAGTCACACAAATTATATCAAGCAACAATACCATCAATACAGGTGCTCCCCGTGGGTGTGTCCTTTCCCCACTGCTTTTCTCTCTATACACAAATGAATGTACCTCAACTGATCCATCGGTTAAGATCTTGAAATTTGCTGATGACACAACAGTTATTGGGCTTATCCAGGAGGACGATGAATCTGTGTATAGGCGGGAAGTAGACCATCTTGTTTCGTGGTGCACCGAAAATAATTTGGTACTAAATGCCCAAAAGACAGTAGAAATGGTAATTGATTTCAGAAGGCACTCTTCCGTTCTGCCACCACTTTCCATTCTTGGTAACATGGTTGTAGTAGTAGAGTCCTTTAAGTTCCTGGGCTCTATAATTTCTTATAACTTAAATTGGTCAAGCAACATCAATAGTATTATTAAAAAGGTCCACCAGAGGCTGTATTTCCTGCGTCAACTAAGGAAATTTAAATTGTCCCAGGAAGTGTTGATCCAATTCTACAGAGGCATCATTGAAACTGTTCTCTGTAATTCTATAACAGCTTGGTACGGTACAGCCTCCAAGAGAGACAAGAAAAGGCTCCAACGAGCTGTAAGAATTGCAGAAAGGGTAATTGGTGTTAGCTTGCCTTCAATAGAGACAATTTATGCTACCCGAGTTAGGAAGAGAGCAGAGAGAATTGTAGCAGATCCTTTACATCCCGGTCATCATCTGCTTGATTTACTTCCATCTGGACGTCGCTACAGGACTTCATATACAAAATCGGCCAGGCACAAGAATAGTTTTTTCCCTTGTGCCATTAAATTGTTAAATTCGTAGTTGTATAGCTGAAGGGGAGGTAAATTATGGGTGGGGTTTCTTTGCTTCTTTGTATTGTGAGAGGAACAGTGTCTGTATGTTTACATTGCAATGTAGCCGAAACAAATTCCAAGTATGTTGGAAAATGTACTTGGCCAATAATAAATTATTCCTATTTTTCCTATACTTCTCCAAGCACAAGCTTTCAGTCTGTTCTTCTAACTTCCAAATGCCTATATTTTCCTCTCTTTCCAGTGCTCAGCACTCAGCCTTCTGTATCTCAATTAGGTCATGCCTTGTAGCTCCTATGGGATATTTCCACATTTACCCTCTCCTGCAGCTTTGCTCTCTTTCTTTCAAGCAGAGAAGAAGCACTCCAACACTCAATTCAACTTAGCAGTGTTCACAGTGGATTCTAAAACACTTTCATCTTGCTTCACATAAATGGAGTTTCTCCTTCACTAGATACCTCCCATGTGACCGTTAGCCAATCACATGAGAACTACTAGAGAACACTCTAGAATTCAGTTACCAACCATTCAAATTTAAACACATAGTAATGGATACAAACATTTACAATTTCAGTGAATCAAATTACTGTACTGAACAGGGAAGCAAGGCTGCTCAGCTGTAAGGCCAGCTCCCGAGACTTCTCTTCTCCCTGAACTGCTTCCATTGTACAATGGTAACAGCTGCTAGCCCTCTAAGAATTTTTGGGGCTAAAGAGTGGACAAAATTTAAATAGGTAATAAATAGAATAAATATGCAAAAGTGTCATTCCTACATGTTCTCCATCTAGCAGGATTATCAGAAAGGTATGGATGAATATTTTCCAAATATTGTCATCAGGAGGAGATGATTGCTAGCATCAGAAATCAAAAAACAGCAAAAACAGCCTTGAAAACCATGAAGCTTATTATTATTTTGACCGGAATGTAATTGAAATTACTAAGATTTTTGAACACAGAAATAAAGAAAATCATCAAACCATCAATTCTAGCACCTGGGGCAGGGGGCTAAATTATTTAATTTGGTACTTGAATGATTGGTATTAGTAATTGTATTATAATTTGGTATTGTTATAATGAAGCTATTATTGGATTGTAATTGAGAATTAATAAAAAAATATTATAAAGAAATAAAATGAAAACCATCAACCTTATTTCTGCCTTGACTTCCAAGCTCTCCTCAAAAGATCTGCTTGGAGTAATTTGGCTTAAATAGTTGGTTTCACCCCACGCTTTTATAGGTCAGCAATTCTGAATGGTCATTATTTGCCCTTTGAAATTTAATGCAACAAGGCAACCCATGATGGTATTTGCAATGGATCGCATTGGAATTTTAGCCTGGTTGGCACTTCAGATTTCAGGTAGATTTTTTCATAAGTGAACTATCATTCCTCACCATCACGTATCAAGTTGGATGTGAGGGTTCAAGCTTAGAATTGCCCTTGATGCAATGGATAAATATATGACCATTACCACATCATCTGCTATTTTGTGTGAGTGACTATGATCATGCTGGTTCTAAAACTTATCTTGATTCTCTTCTAATGCTCCCCATTTAGATCAGCGACTTCTCCTTCTTTTTGGTTGGGTTCCTGTGTCTTAAACAACTAGTAGCAGGCAAGGATCAGTAGTGATGGTTTTTGCTGTGACAGACTCCACATGTTGTTCTCTTGTTGGTGTGCAGTTACAAAAGGCACAGGGGCCTTTTGATCAAAACAAGTTGGCCTCCATGCTTCCCATCAGCATGGCAGTGCTAACTAGGGATGCTGGAAAATTTTGATGACAACAGAATCAGAGATTGCCATGGTACATAATCCCATAGTTCTGCTTGCACCCAGGATGAATGCCTGAAGAGATCTTAAGACAGGGTTGAAGGACTTCCAACCCATTATTTCACTTTTTTTTTTTGCCAAGGTTGTTGGGTGTATGACAGCCCTAGTACATAAGATTGTTCAGGCACTAAATTTAATGGTGAAACAGCTGGTGTGCACTTCAGGAAGCCTCAATGGCTGTGTTCTGTCTCAGTTGTCAGAGATGTATGCTTCTGAATATCAGTTGCTGGAAATCCCAAGTAGGGTCCTGTTTGTGGGCTTGCCATGAATATCTGATTGGCCGCTGTGAGAACAGGATACTGGCTTTTGACATGCCCCGGTAGAGGGTGTTTGCTCCTAAATGTGAGTTCTTGGTGCCTATGTGGATGTCAGTTTGCATTTCTTGGTACAGAAAGCATTGATCTGATGTGTAGAGATCTTTCCTATTCTAATTAATTCAAGAGGGTTCTGGAAGCTTCTCTGTGTGAA
Organism: Lacerta viridis; assembly: GCA_900245905.1. Classification (NCBI taxonomy): domain Eukaryota; kingdom Metazoa; phylum Chordata; class Lepidosauria; order Squamata; family Lacertidae; genus Lacerta; species Lacerta viridis. Next base: position 250,874 of record OFHU01004649.1, read on the forward strand.
AGAAACAAGCAGAAGGTTCATGATGTTTGGGTTATTCCTTCAGAGAAGCTGAGTACAGCTAGCTTAAACTGCTTCTGTTACCTCTTTTGTCAAGGTCTTGCTGACTATTAAAGTAAGGTCAGAAAGAGCCTGGATTTCACTTTCACTTTCTGTCTCTCTTCCTTCTGGTGTGGTGTTCTGTATATAGTGTCAAAGTTTAGTCTTATTACAAGTTATTGTAAGTTTAAGTTTGCTGCAACTGGATTTCTTATGGACAGTGCCGATCCTGAATGTATTGGATTTGGGACTACAGAGGTACCTCAGTTTAAGAACAGTCCTGTTTACAAACAATTTGGTTTATGAACTCTGCAAAACTGGAAGTAGTGTCCCGGTTTGCAAACTTTACCTCGGTCTAAGAACGGAATCCGAACGGTGGAAGGGCACCGGCGGCGGGAGGCCTCATTAGGGAAAGCGGGCCTCAGTTTAAGAACGGTTTTGGTTTAAAAACGGACTTCTGGAACAGATTAAGTTCATAAACCGAGGTACTACTGTATTCTGCTCCTTTGCCTTCAGCAGCAGTAAAGCTCTGCCAGATGAAATACAATTGCCTCTGGTCTATTTTTTGGGAATCCTGCAACGTGTTTAAGTTTTTACTCTGCTAACTATACGTTAGAGTTCTGCTCTGGATCATATTGAGTAGAATTCATGACAGTGGATGGTGAGTGAGGGGCCTTCGCACCTGCCACTGAGATGACATCTTGATGCGAAAAAGGCCCCCAAATTTTGGAATCTTCTTTGTGGGAACTCTTGTGAGCTGGCTGAGTTGACTGAAGAGGAAAGAATGCAGGGCAGGTGCTACCTCAGACACAGCAGAGAGATGTTGTGAGGCCTGCCCACCACAGACTGCCTGGTAGCCCAGGACTAAGGAGCCTGCAATCACATTGTCAATCAGGCTATGAGGCTATGTGTCTGCAGGGAGAGAACAGAAGAGGGAGGTGTCACACAGGCAGGAAGGCCCAAGGCCTGCACTATCTCTCTACATGCAGCGCTCTGTTGTAGCGTGGGGTTAGTGATTTCAGTAAGTGATTTCAGCTTTCTGACATAGCAGGCAGGAGACAGCTTCTTCATGTAACACTCTTTATTCAGGCAAACAAGACTGGAGACTGAGGAGAGGGAAGCTACATTTATAGGGACAGAAGACTGGCTAGAAAGGATACATTTTGGAGGGAACAATCTCAAGCAATCACAAAGCTGCCTTTTGGTGGGAACCAATAAGACTGAGGATCCAAATACAGCAGCTTAAATGAACCAATAGTAGCTGTTCCTTCTGGAACAGAAAGGCAGTTACTTTACCCTAATGCAAATACAGACAATAGTAATACAGATATAAAAACCATTGAATCAATACACAACATTCTCCACCACCACAACTGAACTTTGTAAACCGCCCTGTGATCCTTGGATGAAGGGAGGTTAATAATAATAATAATAATAATAATAATAATAATAATGCTGTTCTGTTGTTCCTAAGGCTCGTAGTTCCTCACAGCATTTTTGCACATCAAGCGGTAAAAGTAGGAACATGGCAAATCTTTAACACCTACTTTTCCTGCAACATATTTTGCTTCAACGGAACTATCCTAGATTCACAGGGTTTAATGTAAAAAAAAAAAAAGCAGATTATTAACATATCATTCTGTTAGATTTTATCCTTCGGTGCTCTTTTTAGAATATCAATCTGTTCTCTCGCCAAAGGAAACAACTTTGTGAATTGATATCTGAGTCAACGCTGCTTGTTGTAACTCATATGGAGAGTGGAATGAAATATTTCAAGGGGAGTCTTAATGTTTAGGTAATGGGGGGATGGCATGATCCTCAAGGCCAAGATAAACACATTTATTTAACCTTAGAAGCAGAAAGGGCAGTTCCTTATAAAGAGTCCTGCGTTAGATCAGCATTAAGAGTAATGCATTTTCTTCCGCCTTCCATTCTTCTTTTATCCATTTTTTTCCTGACAAGTGTAGAACACAGGTTACTGAGTCTTGTTTATGATGACATCCCAGCTACACATGAAGGAGCAAATAAAATATTTATCATATTCATCGCCTTCTCTTTGCTCAAGGACTGGCAACAGAAAGTAGATTCCTCCTGCTCTCTTTTTGCATAATGTATATCTGTTAGGATTAAAATGTCAAATGAATGTTTCTCCACTTGAAATGTATAGGTTTTGAGATATGCCTCTGAATAATTGGAGCACCGTCTCGACATTTCTACAGAAAAGCAATGCTAGCCACTTTCTCTCCCCTCCCCTGCCCCTCCGTATGATTCCTTCGTACAAAGGTTTTCTTTCACCTGCGGTTACTTTGCCTTGCTTTAAAAGGGGACGTGTAGCCTGCTGATTTTATGATGGCATCCAAAAATGTATTTCTTTATCTGTTTCAGCATTTCTGTTGCATTCCAAAATGCCATCCCTACCTGGCCTTTCAACCTCTGTTGATTACAAGTTGTGTTATCATCACACTGCATTTTTAAAAGTAACACAAATCACCGGAAAGGTGCAGAAACTTTCATGGCAGTCAGTGAAACCAGACAGTCCTCTCTTCTACCGACACTGGAACAACAATAATACTATATATGTTGTATCATGAATAAATAGTGTAGGGGTTTCTCACACATTACGGCTAGTGCGACATCTCTTGCTTATGCTTTCAGAAGTTCACATTAAGTGTATAAGAGCCAGGATATTTTGTAGGCACCTTTCATAATACAATAATATGATACAGTCGTACCTTGGTTCTCGAATGGAATCTGTCAGGGATTGCCCAGCTCCTCGTGAGGAGAGGGAGAGAGGAGGCCCTACTTGGGACGAGAGCCGGGGCAAGGGTATTCCTTGGGAGGAGCAAGGGGAGAGAGGTCCTCCTCTCGAGGAAGAGAGGGACAGGAGGACTACTCAAGAGGAGGGGCTGGTTGGAGGTCCTGCTCGAGAGGAGGACTGGGAGAGCAGCTCTTCGCGAGAGGAGGGCTCTCTACGCTACAGGGAACCCCAGCTGCTTCTGTCGACAGACTCCTCCTCCTCTTCTAGCCTCTCACCTGGCTTGGAGACTCTGGGCAAAGACCCAGCACTGCCAGCCAGAGAGGATCTGAGGAAGAACTGCCACTTCCGGCGCCAGCACAGCATCGGGGGGTCAGGGGGCACCGCAGACATCGTTTTAGGGTGCCAAGACTTTGGTGTTGGGCGGCAAACAGGAGAGGGGCACTTCCGGATTCTGCAAGTGACTGAGCGGTCATGTTTTGAACTAGCTCTACACTGTAAATAGTAATGCACAATAAATAGTCTTAGCTACTGAAGGCTCTGTCATTACTCATGAGCAACACTTGGGAAGATCCTGACAGAATCCAATCCGGAAGTCCATTCGACTTCTGAAAACATTCAAAAACCAAGATGCAGCTTCCAATTGGCTGCAGGAGCTTCCTGCACTCAATTGGAAGCCACAGAAGCTACATAGGACGTTCAGCTTCCGAAAAATGTTCTCAAACTGGAACACTCACTTCTGGGTTTGCAGCATTCGGGAGCCAAAACATTCGAGTCGCAAGGCGTTCGAGAACCAAGGTACGACAGTATATGATAAAAAAGAGTAAAAATACATGCATATCAGGACTAGTTGCTTATCTGAGCCTGATACATGTGCCTCATATAGTTAATAGATCATAGAACTGTAGAGTTGGAAGGGACCCTGATGGTCATCTAGTCTGGCCCCTTGCATTGCAAGAAAATACAGCTGTCGCATATGGTGATCGAACCTGCAAACTTGGCATTATCAGCAGCATGCTCTAACCAACTGAGCTATCCAGGCTGTGGGAGCTGTGCATGAAATTCTCCACTCTGTTTGTGGGCAGAGGTGTTTCCCCCCGAGGTGGGGGCATTTCACTGAATTTCTCCAGGAGAAGGAGAAGATCGCTGTTTCCCAAGCCTGAGGCTCATCATAAACCATGTCAGTAGCACAGCCTCTTTCTCGCCCCCACCCGATCGCAGGAGCAAGTGCATTGGTAGCCAAGCCACCATGTTGCATCCTCCGCAATGCCCCAGACCTAGAGTCATTCTAGGACATAGTGTGTGTGGCTTCCACACACAGAGAAAAGTGCACAAGTGGAGGACATTCGGCAAAGGGGCCTTTTTGTGGGTGGGCGGGGAAGTGTTAGAAATTTTACCACAAAAAAGGTATTCTGAGAAATTTCAGCCCAGCTCCATCCCAGAAACATATTTTAGGCCATGACAACAACAGTTAGAACACTGGGATAGTCAATCTCGTTGAACCAAACCCATGGGTCCTTATGCACAAGTCTGGACTTGCATCTAATTCACACATGCATTTATGTTTCGTGACTCCTGGACTTAGTTTGGGCATTTCTTCTGTACCTCAGAAGTCCTCTTCTGGCTGCTTGGCATTATGAATCACCTGTCTCCTGGCTCGGAACAGGTTAACTCTCAATTTACAACTCTCTCCTGCTTCCACTCTGCATGGCCAGTAGTGTGGCTTCTTTTCTTAGGTATATATTCCTACTCTTCTGAACCAGAACTGGAGAATTCAAGGACACATTCCAGCCTGGCAAAAACACTCAAGGAGGGTGTGAAGCTGGGCTGAGAAGAGGGGCGGTGGCCTTGAGAGAGTCCTGGGAGCCAAATAAAGAGGCCAGGGGGGCCGTGTTCAACCCTTGATACTGACCTTTCTGGGAATGCAGGGCGTCCAAGGGGTAAACTTTTGCTTCAAGCCACTCCAGTTTCCCTTGCTTGTGGGCCGAGGGATCTCCAGAAGAGGGACCTACAGGATTCCAAAGTCAACAACTTCCTGCATGAGTAGCTATAATGTATAGCTATGCTCTGACCTGATATGACTGCGCTGTCCATGGTGCTAGAACTCTGATAGTGGATTCACACATTCTGATAATTCATTGATCCCTATTCACATGTTACTTACATTTATGGCATATCTATGCATATCTGTGTTGACCATGCTTTTAACAGTTGGGTCCTTCTGCACAGTTTTCTGCAAAGAACTTCCAACATGCCAGCACCATGCCCTTGAGACAGTTGTGCACATGACCCCATGAAGCCCCTACATTGTGCATTGGGAGAATTATGTACCACACCTGGATATCGTAGGAAGAATACCTGATGGGCAAGGGAAGAATTAAAAGTGCGGCCCTACTCTACTGTGACACTGATATGCCTTACGCGTGAACAATGCCTGAATAGGGCTGATGGGAGCCAGTGTGGTGTAGTGGTTAAAAGCGGTGGACTCATAATCTGGTGAACCGGGTGTGGCGTTCACCCAAACTTCGGATTGGCATAGAAGGAGTTAAAAGGGAATAACCAGTAAGAACCTTTAGGGGGCGGAGTTATGTGGGCTATATAAACCCCTCCCGGGGAAGGAAGGGGGTTCTTTGGTCTGGGGTTCGTTGGTTCTTTGGTTCTTTAGTCTTGAGTCTTTGGGGCTTGTTGTGGATATTGAGAGGTTGGAAGAAGGGTGGCAAGGGAAGGAGTAGGAACAGGGGTGGGAGAAATCGTTGGGCACTGTTGTTAACAAGAATACAACCAAGAAAGTACTGTTTATTCAGAAACCACATGCTTATGTACTAAACTTCAAATAAAACAGTTTTGTTCCAATATTCTCCTTGACTGAACTGAGTGAAGTAAATACCAGACAGACTGGTTGGTGGCAGCGGTTAATTAATAAAGTGGTGAGTGCAGGTATCAACGGACCGTTAAACGTCTGGGGGACCTGTGCAGGTTGAGCGAACTGCCACACCGGGTTCATGTCTCTGCTCCTCCACATGCAACTGCTGGGTGACCTTGGGCTAGTCACACTTCTCTGAAGTCTCTCAGCCTCACTCACCTCACAGAGTGTTTGTTGTGGGGGAGGAAGGGAAAGGAGATGGTTAGTCGCTGCTCTGCTTCTTCTTCTTCTTCTTCTTCTTCTTCTTCTTCTTCTTCTTCTTCTTCTTCTTCTTCTGAAATATCACAAGTTGACCCCCCCTGTGATACCAAATGGGAAAATTTTATTGTTCATAATGCAGAAGATACTCAGCCCACCCCCATGTTTAATAGCTGATAATTGCAATTTGGACATTTTAGCTTGCACCACAAACTCCTCCTCCTCCTCCTCCTCCTCTTCTTCTTCTTCTTCTTCTTCTTCTTCTTCTTCTTCTTCTTCTTCTTCTTCCTTAAGGGAAGCGAAAGACAGGATATCAAGTCCAAACTCCTCCTCCTCCTCTTCTTCTTCATCTTCTTTGGTTAGCAGTCATCAAGAAATGAACACCCACATGGGAAGTGGCCATATGAAAGTTTTCCATTGCCTGAGGACATGTTTGTGTCAACATGATCCCTGCCAGATCATGGGATTATGGGAGCCGGAGTGGCTAATCCTGCCTTATGACAACAGTCAACAAAATGGTAGCCTGTGAGGAACCCCTGAGGACACAAGGAAACAAAGAGAGGATTCTTCCAAATCAAGGATAAACTTGCACTCCTGTAACCTCCTTCGTAAGAAATCAGGAAGCCACTGTGCCACATGTGTAAAGAATTGCAGCTGATGGGTAAATTTCTGTGCCGTGCATCTGCCAAGAGCTGTCAACTGAATGTTGCTGCAGGAAAGAGCAACCTGAAGTGGTCAATTCACACCTCTGCTAAGCTATGTACAATGGCCAATTCACACCTCTGCCATTTTCTTGCACCACTGTTACATGATTTCTTTTCAGAGAATCAAAACAGTGTTTTAACTTAGCATGGCACTGAGTGTGAAAGATCGTGCCTGTTTTAGCCAGTGAGTCATAAGAGCCATAAAATCTTGAAGACTGTGGAGGGGGGAAAAAACAAACTACTCTTCGAGAAATTAAAGGAAGAGGTGCCAGCTTAATGGAACTATGTGTTTCACATGCTTGGAAGCAGAACTTAAAGCCTAATCATGAGGTCCCAGGGCATTTATACCAGAAATCCAGGATGAGGTGACATTGAAACATCTTTGGAAATAACAGTTTGTTGAATATTTGTCTGTCATTGTGAAATATCTGCAAGAAAACCTGCTCTCTATGTCTGTAATATTGCCATTGAAATATCACAAGTTGACCCCCCCTGTGATACCAAATGGGAAAATTTTATTGTTCATAATGCAGAAGATACTCAGCCCACCCCCATGTTTAATAGCTGATAATTGCAATTTGGACATTTTAGCTTGCACCACAGAAACATTAATGGTGGCGGTGAGGTTTTGATTGAAAGGGTAGTCACTGTATTCTGCCAACAATTGTATCTCCCAGTTTCATTACCTATCTCCTCTATTGTTTTATTTTCCATCTGGGGATCAAAGGTGATGTCAGATAATGGCTGTTGCTCTGAGATGATTTTGCACGGTGTTGCAAAGGATCTGTGTGGAACAGTTCACCAGTACCCAGAGAACATATCCATGGTTTGGTTGCAACACTTATTTGCTAAAATCGAGTGATTTCCCTTACGTGGCAAGGTGCTGCATGCATAGGTGAAATTGTGCATAATTGAAACCCATTGAGAAAGCTTGCCTTTCATTTTGCACAAGCACCCTGCCCTTGTTCTGCCCTTTTAGTGACATCTCAATGACATTCTAACAGGGGGCGGGTCCACTGTCCTTCAGACCTTGTAGGGGGCAGGACTATATTTTTTTGGGGGGGGGGAATGAACGAATTCCTATGCCCCACAAATTACCCAGAGATGCATTTTAAATAAAAGCACACATTCTACTCATGTAAAAACACGCTGATTCCCGGGCCTCAGTTTGCCTACCCATGCATCTATATGATGCTTCCAGGTAATTTATAGGTTTGGTGTGATGCGTCTATACACACATATTGACCGATATATATATATATATATATATATATATATATATATATATATATTATTAAAAATTTTCTGTTTTACAATTTAAATACTCATTTTACATCCTTAAGAGATATCAATGACTTCCCTTCTTCTCTTTCCATGGTTCATTTTACATATCATAAATCCCTGAATATTTTACAAAAACGATACCATTTGGTATTCCATTATTACACCCATCAAAACTTATTTACGCTGTTGAATTTATCTTAATATTGCCAGCGTTTTCAGCTATACACAGTAATTTCCCATATATTCAATAAACTTTTTCCAATCTTCTCTAAACGTATGTTCTTCTTGTTCTCTTATTCTATATGTTGTCGCCTGGCTGTGAGTGTGACAGCTGCTCCCTGCAAGGCTCTTTCCACCTGGCCTAGGGGGAGGGGCCCAGACTCACCCAGCCCTACAAAAGAGGATCCTTATGTGGCCGGACGAACATCGCCCGGCTATTGCTTTATTGATTTGTTGATTTGATATGCTGTAAACCGCTTTGAGATTTTTATAAAAAAATATAAAGCGGTATAGAAATTTTAAAATAAATAAATAAATAAAGCCTGCAAGTTGTGCATATTCTGTCAAGTTAAGTTGCCATTCTTCTTTGGTTGGGACCTCGCTCATTTTCCATTTCGGGGCTAACGAAAAACGGACCGCAGTAGTGACATACATAAACAACCTTTTTTGACACCTGGGAATTTCAGTCTCAATTATCCTCAACAGAAAGGATTATGGTTTGGGAGGGGGAAGTACTTTTAAACATCCCCACCCCCAGTTCATTATGGATCATTTCCCAATACCCTTTTACCCTTTTACAAGTCTACCACATATGAAAAAAACGTTCCCTCCACCTGTTTTCATCTCCAGCACTTATCTGATTCAGTTGTATACATCTTAGCAAGCCTGCTTGGAGTTAAATACCATCTGTAAATCTCATATTGACCAGGCTTAAAACCATGGGCTGCCTGTATGCAATACATGGTCCACTTGTTTGAATAGATGGATGGACAGATTGAGAAAGAAACTTTCATGAGTCACCAGAGTTTAGCTTTTCATGCTATTGAAGCCACAAAGGCATATCAAATGGTCCTTCCTACATTTTCCCCCCCACCTCCACTTTGTAATGAAATCATGTAGATGGGGGCTGTCAGTCTGTTTAGTCTGAAATTGTGTAAAGGCAATGTTTCTGACCTGTGCATGGAAGCAGTCTGGATTGCTGCCCTTGCAGTCAGATCATTGGCAAAGGCATCTGCAGAGTCAATCGAGGATTGTTCAATATGAGTCCAAACTAATTTGCTCCTCTAATAAAGGAGCAGGTTTGCGAGAACAGAACCATTCTCAACTGCAGCAGTCAGCAGATGCAACTATAAAAAAAACCCAACGGTGTAGCTCTCCTTTGTGGTAATTGCCTTCATTACTCCTTAGCTCAAATATGATGGCTGCTAACGACTCTTTGCAATTAACTCAATATTGGAATAACAAATTGGGGAATGCTTTTTAAATTTTATATTGCAAAGCTAATGGGCAAGGAATTGTTCCTCGTCTGTGGGCGGTTAAAGCTTCCGCCATGTGGATGCTTTCAGTGCCATTTGGTTCCCACAGTGGCTGGACAGATGACTCTGGGGAGCTTGCAAGCAGAACCTGATCACAACAATGCTCTCCGCACCTGCAATTCTCCAAAGTGGCATTCAGAGGCATACTGTCTCCGACTGTGGGGGGTCAATCAGCATTATTGAACATGTCACAGTCAATACTTGCCAGCCTGCTGTTTTTTCTGCCTCCTGTGATCTCTGACCTGGCCCTGCATTTCATTTCGTTGTTTGAGATGTTACTCCATTCAGTCTCACTAGGCTGATTCCTTCCTTCCTTCCTTCCTTCCTTCCTTCCTTCCTTCCTTCCTTCCTTCCTTCCTTTTGCTGCTATCTAGGTGTCAGGGACTGGCTGGATGAGGAGGAGTCATGGAAGCCGCCTGACCAAAAGCTCCCCAGGTAAAGCACAGCAGGAGAGGAATTGGATCCTGGATCCTGGTGGTGGGAAACCAGCCACACCCCAGAGGAGGAGATGAGCTGGGAAGTACTGGAGGCAGGGAGCTTGAGGCAAAAACAGGCAGGTGCCCCAGCACAGGGCAGGGCAGGACTTGGTGGTCCTCCCACATAGCCACTCTGACAGCTTGCAGCCCAACCCACTCCCAGAATGATGCGTTTATTGCATGCTTCCCTTCAACATGGGGTCTTAAAGACAGAATCAGACCCTGATTTATGATAAAATAATGTGATTGATTGATTGATTTAGATCTGCATTATGAACAAGGAGAGGGCCTTTAATCTGGTGGCTCCTTGCTTGTGGAATTCTAAGGTTCCTTATCTCTTTCCGGCTCCAGTAGGCTGATCAAGGCACATCTTTTTCAGAAGGCGTTTGGAAGAAGAGACACCTGTTTGCTGTTGTTCTTAGCAACTGTCATCCGGTGTTTCGTTGTTGTTGCTCCCATGGCCGGCTGCCCAGGAATGTACAAAGACAAGGAAATGTTTCTTACTGTCCACTTTTTATTCCGTGTTTACAAAGTGAGGCTATAGAACCCAGCCTCTTGGATAGTGGCACCCCAAGTGAATCTCTATCCCCTTTTTTCCAACTTCCTCATTTGTCATCACTTCTATGGGTGCTGACAAGTGCCCTCTGCCTTTGAGCTCTTTGTTCTCCTACTTTTAAGGCTCGCTGGGTTCTGGGAGAGAGGGGCGTCTGTGTCTGCCAGCTGTCTCCCCCCCCCCGTGCTTCTACCTTCCTCCTCCTCTCCCATGATTTCCCAACTTTCCCCTTCCTCTGCCTCTGAGCTGTGACCTCCCTCAAACCCCTGTTGTAAATCTAAGCTGTCTTCCTCTTCCTCTTCCTCCTCCCTGGAAGGGTCAGGCTTGGGGAAGTGGTCTCCACCATTCCTCCTTTGCCCAGTGCCTGACAGTGCATTTTAATGGACGGTGTTTTGTGCGGATTGCATGTATTTACTTGTTTTTATTCAAAACTGCTCTGTGCAAAAGATGGTATCTGCATAATCTAAATAATAAGGCTCATTGAAATCCACCCGAGGTCCTTGCAATATATGGACTTCCCTCTATAACCTTACTGTCCTGTCATAATGACAAGCATCTCATTAGTGGATGCATAATTTGGTGCTTGGATGTGGTACAGGTCGCAATACTGCCTCTACGATTTGTAGATATGGAAATGAGTGCCTCATAGTTACAGAAGGCCAAATGGCTTGGGCAGAGTGACTTAGGCAAAAATGGGGGAGAGAGAAAGCTCTCTGAAATTTATCTCAGGCCAATGATGGTTTACTACGGATCTGACCTAATTATGAGAACAGAAGGAGAGTAGATACGGCAAATGCACCTTCTGGGAACATCCTTAATCAGTAGCCTTACTATAGCAATCATATAAGCACCTTGAGTAATTACACTTAGGGGAAATTGGCAAAAACCAAATTAATGTGTTTAGGGAATTTGCACATGACTGAGTAAAAGATAAAAAATACTTGAACTGATGGGTTGCAACTTCATAGTATTTGATTTCAATCACCTTCTCGGCTGCACCCCTTCCATTTGTTGGGTGGGGAGGCTGTGTTTTATTTGGGTTCTTTCAGGGTTATCATTCAGGTTTAAATCACAGTTTGGGGGGGAAAGGATTTTCACTAAGACTATGGTGCAGGGGAGCGAGAAGAGCTAGACTCGCTGCTCTGTGCACTACCTTTCTGATCCTGGTCAACGATCCCTTGTTATCTTTAAAGTAAAGCCAAGACACATTCAGTGTCTACATGCATTTGAGGCATCTTTTAGCTTAGCCGTTAGGCAACAAATCTATGAACTTCAGGCTTACATTGAAAAATTCCAACTAGGGATTTGTGCGACATTCATTTTCTGTGAGTTTTGTTACAAACTGGCCTGATACATACCTCCAGGAATAATATGAAGATTAGGGCATAATTGCCCACCACCTCTTTAAAATTATGACATTTCTCCACCATCTTGAAATGTAGGCCAAAACCTGCTCCTCAGTCTTGGGAACCACCATACCTACTTGGGTGAAATCACATCGAATTGGGTCAAATCTTCAAAGCTATCCAAATCAATGCAGTTTGGAACAATTCAGTGTGATATCTGGGTTCAACATGCTGTCCAACAGTATCCAAACACAGACCAAAACCTACTCCTCCATCTCAGGCACCATCATGCCAAACTGGGTGACTGTATATTCAGAAGCGTCCAAATTGATGCAGTTTGGAACTTTTCAGTCCTCCATTGTGATTCAAAATGGTGTCCAAATGGAAATAAAAGCTGCCTTCTCTACCTCAGCAACCATCACACCACACTGGGCAACAATATCCAAAGAGGCATCCAAGCATATGGAGAACAGATGGACAGACAAATCACTTTTCATAAAATATAGTCGAAAGCTGAGAGGAAAGTACTACCTTCAGCTGAAATCAAGCAGCCATACTCCATCCTTTCTCATCCTTTCCTTGATCTGACTCTCCTTTAGCCTTTTCCTCTGCTGTTAACTCATACAGGTATGCTGAATCTCCACAGATCTTATTTAACCATTACTTTGCTTTGCTTAGGAAAAGTGCAATAAGAAACACGTAGGAGAGCCAGTGTGGTGTAATGGTTAAGAGCTGTAGACTTGTAATCTGGTGAACCGGGTTTGCGTCTCCGCTCCTCCACATGCAGCTGCTGGGTGACCTTGGGCTAGTCACACTTCTCTGAAGTCTCTCAGCCCCACTCACCTCACAGAGTGTTTGTTGTGGGGGAGGAAGGGAAAGGAGAATGTTAGCTGCTTTGAGACTCCTTAGGGTAGTGATAAAGCAGGATATCAAATCCAAACTTCTTCTTCTTCTTCTTCTTCTTCTTCTTCTTCTTCTTCTTCTTCTTCTTCTTCTTCTTAGGTGAAGCTTTTAGATAAGCTTCTGAATCACACGTGACATGTCGGAAGCATGGTCACCTTTCCTATGTTGACATTCTCAGCTCTTTGACATCCCCTTTTGAGGGCAGGACAATTCTGAGCCCCACACAATGGGAGTGCTTGTGAGGTCTGTGTTTCCTGGTTCCAGCATGTTCCAGCAACAATTCCATTGTAACAGCAGTATCTGGAAGAAGTCTTCCCTTTCTTGCAGAGTACAGATGACATTAAAATTAGGACAAGTGAAGAGATCAAAAATAATATATTTCCAGGAGAGGAGCAGGAGAGGGAGATGGTCAGACAGGTTTTCAAAGCATTTCCCGACACCTAAATAGGCTAAAGAAGTTTATCGGAAAATTCACATTTTTATATTTCTTGTGACTGACTCATGCTTGCAACTACCCCCTTTTCCCCTGGATTTTAAGCAGCTGAAAAGACAATGCTGTGTCTAATTTTAGGCCTTCAGGCACTGTTTCCCAGCTCCATCAGGCACATCCATGTTGCACGATCTCCCCTTATGCCTGATTCTGCTCCATTCTTCAGAGCTGGCAGGATATGAAAATGTATAAATCAGTTAGTCATTGCTCTACGGAACAGAGACACCTCTGTGGTTTCTTAACCATCTCAATGGACTCTCCGGCAGGCTGCCAAGGCTGCTATCCATTTGCCTAGAGGGCAGTCAGTACAGTGCTGGGTAACTGGATGTTGTTGAAAGACTTCCATCAGCCTTAGCCAGCATAGCCAATGATCAGGGTTCATGGCAGGAAGTGCCAATTTGGCCCCATGACTGTGGGTGTCCACAGCCCTGGGTGCCATCCAGTGTGCATGGCCCTGCCACCAAAATTTCCAGGTGCCTGACCCCTTCATGGGGAATTTTGTGGGTGCTCAGGCAACCAGGGCCCCAGGGAGTTGGCACCTATGGTTTACAGGATTTTGAATCAACAACACCTAGAGAGCACTAAGCTGGCTACTACAGCAGAGGTTGCCGACCTGTTTGTTTGTTTGTTTGTTTGTTGCATTTATTGACCGCACATTTCTCTGAGAAGCTCACAGTGGGGTGCATGGTTCTCTGCCCTTCCCATTTAATCCACACCACACCCCTGTGATGTAGGTTAGGCTGAGGCCAGTAGGCACGTTATGAATTTTGAGAGAGTGCTGTGGACCCTACAAAATGGCTGCCATGGGGGTGGGGCGTGACATAACACAAAATGACTGTTGTTGGGGGAATGGTGTAACGCAACATGACTGCCATGGGGGCCATGGTATAACACAAAATTAGAGAGTAGTCCGTGTGATTTTCTCCCCACAATTGTACTTCAATACTAGGAGAGGGATTCATTAAAATACACCCAAACTTATTGTGCAGTAGTTGTATTTAAAGAAAGTAACTAACAACAAATATTCCAAGGGCAAGAAGAAATAAAGTGACCTTCTCAAAAATGAGCTTCATATCTGAATATATGGGCGGGGTACAAATAAATTGTTATTATTATTACTATTATTATTATTATTATTATTATTATTATATAGACAACCCCAGTCCAAGAGAGTGTTTAAGGCGCTGTACAATGAATAAAAAACATATTGAGTGCTATTCAACAAAGTTTTTCTCAGAGTACACCTATTGAAATTAATGAAGCTAAATTAGTCATGCACATTAATTTCAATGGGTCTACTCTGAGCAAAACTTCGTTAACTATCACCCAGTGAAACCAAATAAACAGAGGGTAGAAATACAAATTCTGATTATTATGGATCAAGCAAAGGGGAGAGATTGGTATATTATTAGGAAGAAAGGGAAAGCCTGTGACTTTAAATGTTTTCCCCTCAACTGTTTGAAGAAATAAAGGAAAAGTATCATCCTACAGAATAGTGGCATGGATGGAGGGGGTTATTTTCTTTTAACTTCCACCCTCCTCACAGAATGTCATGGTGCTCTTGGTGAGTTCTTAAGAAAGAGATCAAAGACAGTTTTTTCAGGTCTTGATGTTCCCATTCTCACTGTGTTCTTTCTGTTTTCACAACGCGGAAGGGAACTCAATTTACCAAGCAAGTGACAAGGGTACCCATTTGTCATTACTTTATTCTGTTTCCGAACCCGTGAGGAGTACACTCCAAAAAAAAAGCAACATAAGACAAAGTTCTTTGGATTGAGGTTTAGCATGCTAATGGACAAAAGTTTCTGAGCACATGTGCATGAATACAAAAACGTAGGGATATCATTTCTGTAATAAAGAAAATGACAACTACAGCTTCACTAGGTTGTTGCCTAACCCAACTTAGTTTGAGTGGCCTCAGCTGACCTCGGTTTTTTTTTGGTGACCATTCAACTTCAATTTGTACACACAAATATTATAAATATTAGGAGTGTGCACAGGCCACTAGTTTTCACTTGTATCCACAACTTTGGGAAGTAGCCTAATCTGCTTCTACTATTTGTCTTTCCAGTTCAATTTATTATTCAGGACTGGAATCTGTGTTGTCTGCAATAAGACGCTATTGTACAGGGAACTTAGCGTGTCAGTCTATCAGATCATTAGACTCTGGGTGTTCATGAATATTGAGGAGGCAAAGTTCTTGCATTTTGTTGTATTTGATGGAGTTAGTGACTATTTCAACTGACAATGACACTGCAGCTCCATGACTGAAGCATACATGGTTTTCTCAATTAATGTGATGGGTATTTCCCCCTCTCTCTTTAATCAAATTCACACATTTGGCATGAGAAACTTCAAATAAGAATATCCTCAGCAAGAGGCAAAGAAATGGGGAAGAAGAAGAAGAAGAAGAAGAAGAAGAAGAAGAAGAAGAAGAGAACCCTTTTTATGTGACAATTGATATAATGGCCATAATATAATTGCCTCCACATTTACAAGGCTATAAATGGCTTCCAGTAGCTGATGAACATCCAAGTCATAGGCATTAAAGACAGGAAAGCTCACTAGACCCTTGAATTCTGGTATACAGACTAGTACAAAAGCAATATTGGTTTAATGGTTTCTTTAAGGTTATAGTTTATTGAAATTTATGGAACAACGCAATGAAGGTGCGAGCCTAATAGTAAACGCCCAGGGAGTTCCAGAGAATAAATGATGCTAGACTAAAAATATTACTTTCTCACAGGTACAAAATGAAGTAGAGGCATCAGTTTGAGATCAAAACAGTAACGTGGGCATATATGGAGTAAGACTATCTTTAAAGTTAAGTAGTCCCAAGATATTAAAGGCTTTAAATACTAACAGTGATATATTGAATTTGCTCTGAGGACAAATGCACGTCTCTGAACAGGGCTATCGTATACTGACAGACTCCCGTCAGCGATTGTACCACAGCATTCTGCCCTACCTGCAGTTTAACAACAACAACAACAAACCAACAATAACAACAACTCACCATTTATACTCCGCCCATCTGGCTGGGTTGCCCCAGCCACTCTGGGCAAATTCCAACGCAAATAAAAACACAATAAAACATAATAAAGCACTTGGTTTCCAGACCGGGTGTAAGGGAAGCCCCACACAGAGTGCACTGCAGTAATCCAGTCTTAAAGCTACCAATTCCCAGACCAACTGCCCCATTCCAAGAATGGCCACAGGGCTGTTCCACTTCCTTGTGGGGCGTGTTGTGGGCAGGCCACGTGGTCTCCCCGTACACTGTGGGGTTGTGGCTAAGCCCCCACTTCATGAGAGGAGTCCTGGCCGTGTCACGGCCCCTGGCCAACCAATCTGGTTGGCCGGGAGGCATGGCTTAGCATATTTAAACAGGTGTGCGACCAGGGGATCTCCCTTCTTGTTCCTGCTTCTGCCAGTCTCCCGTCCTCCTGCCCTTTTTTCATGCGTTCAACATCCTGGCCTTGCTATGAACCTTGGTTGGTCACCTGTTGAGGGGGCCAGGTAGGAATTTTCCCACTTAGCAAATTGGAACCAGCCATCTGGTTTTCACCTACCTCGTAGCAATCATCACAAGTTTTGTAAGGTTTGGCGGTTAGGCATTGATAAAACCTGGTTCTTGGGAAGGGAGGTTGCGGCCATCACCTGCCCCTCCTCTTCAAGGGTATTCCGCTAAAGGGATCTGGGGGTGTGGATCTTGCCGAAGCCCGGGTAGGAGTGAGGGCCATGCCACGACCTCATAGGGGACCCTGGGGGAGCTCTTAGTGGATGTACTTCAACAGGGCTCCCCCTACTGGTGTTTGACCCTTATGAGACTACCTGCATGGAAGGTAGGAGTCAGATACAGTCAGTTCAGTTCCAGTGCCTAAGCCAACACCACTCACATTCTGTAACCAATAAAGTTGTGGCCTTTACTTGCCCATTGACCTAAAATACTGTGTCCATGTGTTATTATTCAACAAATGGGGAGGGCTCGGGGCCTTGACACGCAATTGTCATTCTAGCTGAAAGTGATAAAATGTGCTCCAAGGCAAGCATTTTAAGCATAAGTGCTCCCTGTGCATGCCCTTGGCAAGATCATGACCACGCATGTGCCTTTCTGAGGGTGCTTTGGAGCTTAAACAATCCTGAAGGTGTCAACACAAACTGAATCATTATTGATTGGTCAAATGGATTGAGTCAAGCTGACGACATAAGAGCAATATGTGTTCAGGCCAGTGTAGGAGGGTGACCAGACAGGTCACGTATAACTGTCGATTGAGAGAGATGGTGCACTTTCCCCCAAGTTGAAGGTGAATTGCTAACAGAAGATCTTGGAACAGGGGAGAAGGAGTTTATTCTTGGAGGCTCTCAACAACACAGGCCTGAAATACAATCAGAAAATGCTGGGAACTTTTCAAAGCAGTGCTTGGTTGGAGGTAGATTTATACAGTTTATATCATACTTTGGCTCTGTGGTACCAATATTAAGAAGACATTTTCATGGAACTCATCTCCTTGTTCATGGCTCAACCCTGGAACTGGGCTGCCATATTGGAACTTGTCTTAGGGCTCATCTGTAGAGTAGGGTACACTTCAGACTTTCCCAGACATCAGACTCTCTCTCTCTCTGTACACACACACACACACACACACATATGCTGAGAGTTGAGACGCCACACCATCACTGCCCCCTTTGGATTGGGAAGGTGCGAAGGACATGTGTCACAAGGAATGGCATCAGGGAATACTGCCCCCCCCCCATGGTAGGCTGCCAGGAATAGACAGACAAGGAAGCTCTTACCAATGTATTTTATTCAATATTCACAGAGAGAGACTTAGAAATGCAGCTGCTTGGAGTAATGACGTTGCTCCGAGTAAACTCCGCCCCCTTCTCTCCTCAGTCATCAACAGCACCACCCACCCTATGGTGGCCGCCTAAGGCCCTTTGCTCTCCCACTTTCATTGCTCATTGGGGTTCTGGGAGAAGGGATGGTCTGGAATGCTTTCTAGTGATAATGCGTCAGCCAGCTGTTCTGGCTCTGCTTCCCATTATTGCCCAACTCTGCTCATCATCTGCCTCTGAGCCATGACCTTCCTCAAACAAGTGCTGTAAATCTACACTGTCCTCCTCTTCTCTGGGAGGTTCAGGAGGGAAAAACAGTCTCCACCATTCCTCCTCTGTCCAGTCCCTGACATCAAGGATAATGTTCTAGTGGGGCTGCTTCTTTTTTTCTGCCTGAGGTCATGTGTGTGGATCAATAGCATTTGTGAACAGGGGAGGCGGGAGGGAGCAGAGGACAGATATCTGTTTCCTTGAAGTACTATCTGGTCTAGGTTCTGTATGAAGACAGAGAACCATGAGAAGGAAAGGAAAGGCCCTTGGAAGCTGTCCATTTCTTGTTGTCCATCAAAAAAAGAGTTCAGCACCTGGATAGCACACTGTGGAGGAACACATGTCATCTAGCCACTGTCTTCCCCTCTACAGTGAGGTGTATTACATTCCTTTGTAAATTATAATAATTCTTTCCAGATGTGCATCTATGCATATAAAATAGCACATGCAAATATACATTCTCTTGGTAATGCATTTCCTCTCTCTTTCTCCATGGGGCACTGATTAATAGGTGGCCTCCCTAGTTGCAACCAAACATGGTCACTGAAGATCCATTCAGAGAGAGAAGGAGAGAGGGAGGGAGGGAGGGGTCTCATACAGCATATATGATTATGATCCAAATAAATTTGTTAGTACACTGCTTGGGTAGATCATTGCACATGTATGGAAAATTCACACATATACCCCCCCCCCAAAAAAGCAAGAGCATTTGGCTTCTAAAAGAAGGCACCTTTAAGCTCTGGATCTTTTGGGGGCTAAATCCCAAACCATTCCAGTTTCATTTTTAATAATAAAAGTCAAGTTAATTGTGTTGGGAAGGTTTTGGGAGTGTATAATGAAATTGTGTCCTTTTAAAGTGTTTGTTCTCATGTGTGGTTTGTTGTCCCAGATGCTGGTCTTTATCTCTCTTGGCCAAAGGAAATAATTACCTAAAATTCCAGAACAGCTAATTCAAGTACTGCCTGTGTAACACTAACATATTCTGTTTTCAGGCTGTGTACACAACACTAGCACAGCCTGTCATTTTTACTCCTAAATAATTAAGAAGGATGGTTCTTGTGATTAAACCGAGTTCATAAGAAAAGATCTCACAGTCTGATCTACTAGAATTATGGTCACGATGCCCTGGGGGGGGGGGAAACTGCTCTACTCTATTACAGACATTTTCTTTTGAGAGTTCTAAGACACAGTGACATGTACTACTCCAAGCTGTTCAGCACATAGTGCCTCTGATAAATCCAAACTGTCATATTACTGGTCAATAGAAAATGGGACATGAAAAGTGTGTGGGGGGGGGAGAAGGAATCAAACATAGCTCTGCAACAGCAAGTGGTTCACCAGGGTTCCATTTGGTTAACCATATCAATCCCAGAAGTTGGGAAATACTCAGAGCAGATTTTCTGTATCATTTCTAGGGCTGCCATATGCCCGGAATTTCCCAGACGTAGCTGGCATTCAGCCCTTGTAAACAGCATCTGGGCAGAAATCATGAAAATATCCGGGGAAATACAGATGTATGGCACCCATGTCGGAAGTGTAGATTTTGGCGAATTTCCTTAAAAATAGCCCAAAACTTTTCCATTCTTTTTTCCCCCCTCAACAACTTTGCACCCCCCCCCCACAAAGCTCAACAACTTTTCTGTCCAGAATTTCACTTTTTTGGAATATGATAACCCTGCTTTTACAAACTCACTCGTTATATTTTACTTTAATTGTGCTGATGCGCGCAGCTTTCTTTGGAGAGAGTTGGAGGAAAAACAGCCTCTTGTATTTGACATGAAGTTCCAGCTTCAATGGGGTAATTTGGAGCGGGTATTTCATTAATAAAGAACCACAACATCCATCACCTGAACTGAGTGAGATCTGTCAGTGGATGTGCCAATGCAGGTGTCAGAGGACCCAACGCCCCACGGTAAGTTGCCAGGAATGGGTAAGACTAGGAAAGTTCTTACCAATGCTGTTTATTCAATATTTACAGAGAGAGGCTTAGAAACGCAGCCTCTTGGAGTAATGGTGTTGCTCCGAGTGAAATCCCACCCCTTCCGTCTCTCCTACTTCCTCATGAGTCATCGCTATGGGTGCTGGAAAGGGCCTTTTGCCTATGAGCTCTTTGCTCTCCTACTTTCAATGCCCTCTGTGTTCTGGGAGGGGGATCTGGAATGCTTTCTAAAGACACTGTGTCCTTCCTCTGTCCCCCCCCCCCGGTGCTTCTTTTTCCTCCTTTCCCATTATTTCCCAGCTTTCCCCCTCATCTGCCCCTGAGCTGTGTCCTCCTTCAAATCCCTGTTGTAATTCTGAACTGTCTCCTTCTTCTCTGGAAGGGCTAAGCTGGGGAGGCAGTCTCCAACATTTCTCCTCTGCCCAGTCCCTGACATAGACCCATCCTGATCACAGGATTACCCACTTGCTTGCCCAATCTCATTGTTCAGGACCCAAAACATAGAAACAATTATGCCTGCCCCCCACACTCTTCTAAAGGAGAACAAGGGGGGGGGGTTTCCAGGTATTGATACAACATCTTAGCTTGTGCCTAGCCATATAACTTAAGAGTTTCTGAGTTGTGTAATCTAATCTGTGTTTAAGCTGTGTAGTGGTTTCCGGAATAAAGTCTTTGGGAATAATCGAGCTGAGGGTCCAAGTACTGTGTCCAGGAACAGGAGTCATAAGAAGATAAGAGCCTGCTGAGAGTATTATTGGCACAGAAATGAAAGCAGGAAGGAGGAGAAGGAGTTTGGATTTGATATCCCACTTTATCACTACCCGAAGGAGTCTCAAAGCAGCTAACAATCTCCTTTTCCCTTTCTTCCCCACAACAAACACTCTGTGAGGTGAGTGGGGCTGAGAGACTTCAGAGAAGTGTGACTAGCC
Source organism: Lacerta viridis (assembly GCA_900245905.1). Classification (NCBI taxonomy): domain Eukaryota; kingdom Metazoa; phylum Chordata; class Lepidosauria; order Squamata; family Lacertidae; genus Lacerta; species Lacerta viridis. Next base: position 272,051 of record OFHU01004649.1, read on the forward strand.
CAAGGTCACCCAGCAGCTGCATGTGGAGGAGCGGGGATGCGAACCCGGTTCACCAGATTATGTGTCTACCACTCTTAACCACTATACAACACTGGCTTGGTAGGAAGAACTACCGACAAAAGAGGAATGGCAGATGAAATTGATGGACTACGCAGAATTGGATAAGATGACAGGGAGAATTCAAAACCAGCGGGACCAGAAATTCTTGAAAGATTGGAGTAAATATACGAGTTATCTGAAAGACAATTGTAACCAACTGACTAGGACTACAAGAAGGTTTGTAAGGAGAACTATCAGAAATATTGCAGAAAAGATTTATGAGAATGCATTTTAAGTTATGGATTATTAAAAGTAATGGATAACAAATGTAAGATTAAGAGATGAGGTTTGAAAATCATTAGACGTGGTTGATGGAAGTCTCAGGCTAAAATAAGATGAGATGAGATGATATTTTCTGTTTGGAAAATATATGTAAAAACTAATAAAAATGTATATTAAAAAAGAAAAGAAAAGAGCCTGCTGGAACAGGCAAGTGGCCCATCTAGTCCAGTCTCCTGCTCCCATATTGAGAGTGTTGCAGATATTAATACTGTGCAGTTTGAAGTGACTGGATGCATGAAAACTGACTCCTTTTGGAAATGAAGCATTGTCCAGACCTATGAAAATATTGTTCAAATTTTACCAGCAGAACTCTTCAAAATAAAAACAGAAACATCAAATGATACACCCAAAAATATCCATATAGTGTCTTGTGATGTCCAGCACAGGCTCAGCATCTTATAAATAAAAGGTAACTCCAAAGAGACCTAGAAGCTATCTTTAAAGGCATCCATTTCTCTTGAGCTGTTTTCCTTGAGAGCTTCATTTACCTCTTCTGACCCCTGTTTTGTTCAGAGAAGGAAATTAACAGCCACCACCTTTTCAGGATGTGATACATAAGTAGCAGTCAAGTACAACATTCCTTGTTTCCCTAGAGTGGACATGCAGGGGATGTTTGGACCAGCCAGTCAAAAACTTCCTGTTTCCTCCTGGGCTGGGGCATACTTCCTCTTGCATGTGACTAGAAGTGGGTATGACCTTACCTGTGCAGGTAACAAAAGCACAAGACATGCAGCCATATCTCTCTCTTTTCACTTTGTCGTTGGACCAGCAGCTTTTTAGGACAAAGAGACTATCTCCATATGGGATAGACTCCCATGTATATATTTGTAACTAAGTCTGCCTTCAGGGATCCATCTGTGAACTGATGGTGTGAGTAAACTACTTTTATATATCTTAAATAAGATTGTGGTGTGTTCATTCTTTTAAGAGGGAAATAAGGGATTTTACCAGGAATCTATATTGAGAAGCTCAAACAAGCTTGCAACCAACTACCCGCTGTGCATTTATAGGGGAATGTTAAAACTCTGCTATGTTATAGAACTTGCTAGCGCAAGTTAGGAAGGATATTGATAAACTATATATCCTCTCCTGCCTCCCTGAACATTCCCACACTCTGCCGCCTCAACATTGGGCAGTCTTGGACCCCTGCCTACAAATATTGAGGGGGTCGAGAGGGGCTCGGTCCTATAGAGAAGGCACCTCTGGAGAAAGTCTGTTCCACTGTTGAACAACTTTTAATACAAGGAAGTTTATCCCAATGTTCAGCTGAAAACAAGTCCTTCCAATACCCACCCATCAGTTCCAGTCCTGCCACCTGGAACAACAACTGAATATATATGACAGAATAGCTGAAGACAGCCACTGTGTCTCTCCTTAATCTTATGCATGCATATCCAAGGGAAGGGACGGTGACATGCTTGAGGTGGGGTTAAGACCCTGCAGCTGAGTCCCTGTCAAGAATTGAGCAGGTGAATGGCATCACAGGAAACCGAAACAAGTGAAATTTGCAGAGGTTTAGGAAAAGAGATCGCAGTGACAATTGCATTTGATTTTGCCGCTTTGCTGCCCGAGTTATTCTCCGCCTCCCCTGCGTTCCCTGTTGAACAATAAATAAAACCGGAAGAGAAATTACCTTTCCAAATCAACAAACGCTGAACTTGCAGATCGCAAACAGCGTTCCTTGTTTGCCCGTGCTCTACAAAAGTTAAGTATGCCCTAACGGGAAATGGCTACGTACTATAGGGAAGCATTTAGGGACATGTGTCAAAGGTATTTGAACAAGCTGTGAGAACAGCTTGCACAAGTTCACCCGAGTGCAGGAGCTGAAATGACTCCATTTGATACCATAAGCTTGGCATTAAGAGCTCAGTCCTTTTATATTTCCCCAGTGACTCTGATAAAAGTAGCCTACCATGGCGATCAGGAGCATGTGATCACAACAAAAGACTTGTATGATTCCCAGGGGCAGCTCAGCATGAGTAAGCAGTTCCAATTCTCATCCAAGTCTGCATTCCAGTAAGAGACGGTCGTCTTGTTACAACCTTAAGGTGACTTTTCCCTTCTCAACCAAATGAATTCCGCTCCCGTCCCCCCCATTGCACTGATACATTTGAGCTTGCTAATCCATCCGTTTGAATGTGTGTGTTTTTTCCAGTTTAAAAAATGTTACATAATTCAAAAATAATGCCCACAATAAACAGCAAGATTACTGAGAGTGCAAATTACAGATATCTCAACTCGTGCTTTCACAGTCATGAGCTCCATGGGTTTGTTTGCTTTTTTAATACTGCAGTGACTTTTCCAAGATTGTGACTCACTCTCAGGGCATTTCTGAGCCCTCCAATGCTAACTGTGCTTCATGTCTCGAATCTGGCACATGACAAATTGTTTAAGGGTCCGGGCAAACAAAACAAATACAGAAGGATTGGCTCTATGGGAAGATTGTGGGGGATAATCAGGATAAAGAGAGGCTACAGAGATGGAGTAGTTAGTTTTGTAGTTAGATCCCAGAGGGTCCAGTTAAGATCATAAGAACATAAGACAAGTGGCTGGGTTGCACCAACGGCCCTCCACTCCAGCATCTTGTTCCCACAGATGCCTGTGGGAAACCTGCAAGATGGACATGAGCGCAACAACACTCTGTCCGCCTGCAGTTCCCAGGAAATGTTACTCTGAAGAATAATGTCTCTGTAATGGAGGTAGAACATAGCCATTGTGGTTGCAATGGATGGAAGCCCACATGAAGCACTCAGGGGTCAAGCTGCCTTTTAAGTAGGGCTTTATTCCAGTTGCAGTCATACATCATCATAAAGCCATCTTCTAACATCCAGCAATCACATACCCTCCCACATTTCTCTGATGAAAATAGGGGCACATTATTATTATTATTATTATTATTATTATTATTATTATTATTATCATCATCATACCCCACCCATCTGACTGGATTTCCCCAGCTACTCTGGGAGTCTTCCAACATATATAAAAACACAATCACATATTAAACCAGAAGGCATCTCCACCCCCATCGTTCAGCCCAGACACTGAGGTTCAGCTCCTTCTGGTGGTTCCCTCACTGCGAGAAGGGAAGTTACAGGGAACAAGGCAGAGGGCCTTCTTGGTAGTGGCGCCTGTCCTGTGGAATGCCCTCCCATCAGATGTCAAGGAAATAAACAACCACCTGACTTTTAGAAGACATCTGAAAGTAGCCCTGTTTGGGGAAGTTTTTAATGTTTTATGTTTTATCATGTTTTTTTTAATAAACATTTAAAAACTTCCCTATACAGTAATACCTCACGTTCACCTCTGGTTATGTATCCTTCGGGATATTTTTGTGGCAAACCTGGAAATATTTTTTCGGGTTTCGCCATGCACACATGCGCAGAAGTGCTAAACACATGCACAGAAGCGGCACGTCTGGATACGCACACCTCAGGATCCGACCGGAGCTCCGGAACGGATCCTGTGCACAATCAAAGGTACCACTGTACAGGGCTGCCTTCAGGTGTCTTTTAAAGGTTGGAAATTAAAATATCCCCTTGGCTCAGGGGGTCTCATACCGGTAACTCTATACCTTCCAACATTTTTCCGATGGAAATAGAGACACCCTACGGAAAAGTGGGACCTTTTGGTGTTAAATCAGAAATCAGGATTGTTGTTGTTGTTGTTGTTGTTGTTCAGTCGTTCAGTTGTGTCCAACTCTTCGTGACCCCATGGACCAGAGCACGCCAGGCACACCAGGATAGCTTTTGTAAATCTGGGACTGTCCCTGGAAAATAGGGGCACTTGGAGGGGCTGGAACCAGCATACGCAGGTGGGATTACATACAGGGGGAAAGCCAGTGTGGAAAGTCAACCATACCTCTTTATACTAGCTGGCTATAGACCAATGAGGCAGCTCCCCACTCTTGTGATGCTGACTCATCACATGATACTGAGTCAGCATTTCCACTTAGCATAGAGTGTTAACTCCTTGATGCCTACAACACTGCAGTAATTGTGCCTAAGGTAAAGGGTAAAGGGACCCCTGACCATTAGGTCCAGTCGTGTCCGACTCTGGGGTTGCGGCGCTCATCTCGCATTACTGGCCGAGGGAGCCGGCGTACAGCTTCCGGGTCATGTGGCCAGCATGACTAAGCTGCTTCTGGCGAACCAGAGCAGCGCACAGAAACGCTGTTTACCTTCCACCGGAGCGGTACCTATTTATCTACTTGCACTTTGACATGCTTTCGAACTGCTAGGTGGGCAGGAGCTGGGACCGAGCAACGGGAGCTCACCCCATCGTGGGGATTCGAACCGCCGACCTTCTGATCAGCAAGCCCTAGGCTCTGTAGTTTAACCCACAGTGCCACCCGCGTCCCTGTGTCTAGTGTGCAATTAAAGTATGGAATTCACTGCCACAACATGGATGGCTTTCAAAGGGATTAGACAAATTCCTGCAGGTGAAGGCTACTGATGGCTATTGGTTGCGATGACTATATTTCCTCCAGTATCAGAGGCAGTTTGTCGCCAAATAGCAGTTGCCGGGGAGTGCTATTGTGTTCATGTCCTGCTTGTGAACTATTCATAGGCATCTGGATATGAGCAAATGCAATCAAGGGCGCTGAAGTTTTTTGTTTGAGCTAGGAATAGTTATTCCAAAGGCTTCATGGAAAAGGAAGATTGCAAGGAGGGATTTGCAGCAATAGAGAAACATGGCACCAATGCACATCTGTTCTGAGATGGATATTCAGGATGATTTTGCACCAGATGTTGTTGTTGTTCAGTCGTTCAGTCGTGACCGACTCTTCGTGACCCCATGGACCAGAGCACGCCAGGCACGCCTATCCTTCACTGCCTCTCGCAGTTTGGCCAAACTCATGTTAGTAGCTTCGAGAACACTGTCCAACCATCTCATCCTCTGTCGTCCCCTTCTCCTTGTGCCCTCCATCTTTCCCAACATCAGGGTCTTTTCCAGGGAGTCTTCTCTTCTCATGAGGTGGCCAAAGTACTGGAGCCTCAACTTCAGGATCTGTCCTTCCAGTGAGCACTCAGGGCTGATTTCTTTAAGGATGGATAGGTTTGATCTTCTTGCAGTCCATGGGACTCTCAAGAGTCTCCTCCAGCACCATAATTCAAAAGCATCAATTCTTCGGCGATCAGCCTTCTTTATGGTCCAGCTCTCACTTCCGTACATTACTACTGGGAAAACCATAGCTTTAACTATACGGACCTTTTTGCACCAGATAGTTCAGTGCAAATGGGATGTTCTGTTATTAAGCCATTCAGCGAAGCTAAATAATTACTAAAATCGTACCATTTTCTGCACAAATGTTTTGGCTGCAATGGCACCAGCCTACCTGATTCTGCAAAGCACAGATTTTGCTTTCAGCAGCTTCCATTTTCTTGCTTTGGAGTGCAAGTTGCAAGGAGTGGGAGAGAGAACTTAAATAAATGCAGGGAGGCTGTCATTTCCAAAGGCAAGGGATGCATTAAAGTAAAACATCCAGCACAAGAGAAGGCTGTTCAGAAATTGGACTCAGAGGAATATGCTGTTTCTGACAATGATTGTATCAACATGCTGGCAGAATTCTTTTATCTGTTGCCTAGACCCTCATTTTATTGAAACCTAAGCCCTAACATCTTTTAGCAGCCATAGGAAGGGGTTTAGTAGAGTTTTCCCATGCTGTTCCCCTGGATAAAAGCTACAAGCTTCCCAATATGTCCCTATTTATAGCAGTTGTTCAGAATCATAATAAACCAAGAAATAGAGTGGAAAATAAAATATTTAAAACAGAAACAATTCGAACAGGCTAACAAACCAAGGAAATTATTAGCATGGCAAATAAAGAAGAGACAATAAAATTCCTGTCCAAATAAAATTAATATAGGAGGCAGAGTTGTGGAAAACCCTAAAGAAATAAGAGATCAATTTGTGAGTTTTTATACAGAACTCAGTATCTAACACCGAGTAAACTGGCAAAAATGTATAAATCAAAATTGAATAAGAGTTGGAAATGCAAAGAGAAAGAAGGTGCTTTCTATCATATGTGGTGTTCTTGCAGTAAGGTTAAAGCTTACTGGGAAATGATATATAATGAATTGAAAACGATGTTTAAAATAACATTTGTAAAAAAAAAACAAAACAAAAAACCTAGAAGCTTTTCTTCTGGGAATTATAGCGGTAGAGCTACCTAAACAGTATAGAAATTTATTCATGTATGCGACTACAGTGGCAAGAATGTTATTTGCCCAAAAATGGAAAGAAGAAGTGCCGATGAAAGAAGAATGGATACAAAAATTTATGGACTGTGCAGAAATGGCGAAACTTACAGGGAAAATAAGAAATTAAGATAACAAGCTTTTTATAAAAGAATGGAAATGGTTTATTGAATATGTACAAATAAACTGTAAACAGATAAGGATGTTGGCAGAATTGTTGTAATAACCAGAAGCTTCTTAAAAGGAAACAATTAAAATAGAGGAATACAGTGGACACTCAGGTTGCTAATGTGATCCGTGCAGGAGGCACGTTCACAACCTGCAGCATTCGCAACCCGAAAAACCGTAACCCACAGCGTTCGCAACCTGAGGTATGACTGTAAAAGAATAAGTTAAGTTAATTTAGAATACGGAGGAAATGATAAAAAATAAATGTAAGGAACCGCAGAAAGAGGAGGAAGGAAGTTGAGTTTTGAAATGTTTGAATGATTGTAAAACTATTGAAATGTATATAACTGAAAACCATCAATGAAAAATCCTCTTCATCATTTTGGTTGCCCTGTTGTGGGTCTTTTGTAAGGCATTACTTGGCTAGAGAACTGCCTTGCAAAAATTCGAGAAGCGTGAATTTCAAAGGGCAGCTGCGTTTTGGTTCTGGCATTGCTTCAGAAAGTGCACATGAGGTAGTTCTGTTGTTAAGTTTGAATTGAATCAAGTTTGTTTTCTACCCCTAATTGGAATATCCTGGACTATGTGTGTTCCACATTTTATTTCAGAGGAGCCAAGTTGTGGCCAACAGTGAGGGGGTCCGCTGTGCATTGCATGGCTTCACATGTGCATGATGCCACACACATGCGATGCCATACCGCAGCACTGAAGTGCTGGGCTCCTCAGATGGTCTTGCCAAAGATCCAGCCCTCCAGCCTGACCATGTTGACAAGCACAGTGCGCCTTGGATCTTTGTGTGTTGTACCCGTGACTGTTTGTGAACCTAGCAGTTCGAAAGCACGTCAAAGTGCAAGTAGATAAATAGGTACTGCTCCGGCGGGAAGGTAAACAGCATTTCCATGTGCTGCTCTGGTTTTGCCAGAAGCGGCTTAGTCATGCTGGCCACATGACCAGGTAAAACTGTCTGCAGACAAACGTCAGCTCCCTCGGCCAGTAAAGCGAGATGAGTGCTGCAACCCCAGAGTCATTCGCGGTTGGACTTAACTGTCAGGGGTCCTTTACCTTTACCTTTTACCCATGACTGGAGGACGCCAAAATTTAGGACGGTCAAATGTTGAGAGGAGACCAAGTGTAGAGCTCACCTCCAAGCTTGCCCTCTGCTTCCCCAGGGCCAGATTTGATGAGGCCCTAAGCTGCTGAAGGTAATGGGGCCCTTTATATGTCCAGCTGTCCTTTGTCAACAACAATTTGTCGCTGTTTTTTGTGTTGAATATATGCTATGCCTCCGGTTGCGAACGCTTCTGGTTACGCAGGCGTCGGGTACTGAGCTCTGCTAACCCAGAAGTAGGTGCTTCTGGTTGTGACCTTTGCCCCAGGATGTGAGCAGAAATCGTGTGCCGAAAGGCGCGCCCACAGCTGGAGACTCCATTAGTGAAAGCGTGTCTCAGGTTGAGAACGGTTTCCGGTTACGAACGGACCTCCAAAAGAGATTAAGTTCATAACCGGAGGTACCATTGTATGGTAATTTATGGAGCTAACAGGTATCTAAAGCCATTTGCACATAAATGTGTATTTTATTAAAATACACATAACAATACATAACAAAATATGTATTTTATTAAAGTAATTGTTGAACTGAAATACAATTAAGAAGAAGTATATTAATAGAGAAATAAAATTAAGAAGTATATTGGGGGGGCAAGAGAGTGGTGCCCTAAGCTATAGCTTGTTTAGCTTATATGTAAATCTGGCTCTGTTCTTCCCCCTCAACATTCAGGGGCCCCAGCCCTTTGCCTCCAGATATTGAGGGGGCTGGAGACCCCTCAGCCCCCTGTAGTTGACGGGCATGCTTTATTTTTATCGTATTTTTGCAATATCAATAAGACGTGGGTTTTGATTTTTAACATCAAATACAGGCGAGGATTTGGCCACTGAGGGCTTTAGGAGCAAGCCTGGTAGTTTTACGGGGCGGTGGTTTGATGAAGAAGCAGGTGTGCGCCTTTGACCTTGGGTGATAAAAAGGGCCTTTGCTGTGTCCTCGAACACTTAGTATTCAGCTTAATATGCTGCTGAATTGTATCAGAATCAAATGAAAGTTTAATGGCACTGAGAAATTCGCCTCCTCGCTCCGACAGGGGGAGGGAGGAAACACAGAAAAGTAGATAATAAAATAATGATGGGGTTTAGGAATTACCTTACCTTTGCAAAGTGTAAAGGTGAACGTAAGGTTTTGTCACATAATGCACTTAACCCACGAGCTTCCGGGATCATTTCATTCCCCATTTGCCGGTGCTTTACCACGTTCAACCAAATGGATTTATCTACAGCTTTACACCTTGCAGCTGTGCATTATAAAAGGAAACGAGGAGGTTTAACAGCTAGAATGATGTTCTTCTTTGAGCTGCCATGGAAACCGGTCTGTGTATTAAAGTATAGGGGTCACGTGGCTTGGTTTCCTGAGGCTAATTAATTTTACTAATTACCGCCTGATACCAGCAGCAGAATGTGCTGGTGACCTAGTGAAATCAGCTGTGGAGAATGCCTTGCTTTTCTGCGATGGTTCCTGACCTGACTGTGCAGAGATATTAAATTCATTATTAGAAATGCCCAAGACAGTCAGAAAATAAATACTGCCGTATGATAAGAGGCTGGACACGGAGCCCTCAAGAAGATGTTTAATGCACACATTTAAATTGCCTTTATTGCTTTTCCTATCATCTATCATTATTAAATGGGTTATAAAGAGTTCAGTAGTTAAGCTTAAAAGATTGTCAGCGAAAGCAGTTTAAATTTGGCAGCTTTATGAAGGATTTAAAAAAAAAAAACCAGCAGTAGCAACAGCAAAGATATATGTGTAAATATATTTCCAAAACTGAGGGGCGGGGAAAATAGGGAGATCCATTGCAAGCTATGTATTAATTACTGCTATTCAATGTATGAATAATACTAGCCTTCTGAAATAAAATTGAAAATCAGAAGTATTGTTTTATGGAGCAGGAAATAGTATGTATTTAAAGACCCCCAAAGGCCTTTCTTTTACCACACAGCTGACTTAATTTTGGGCACCTTCATGTGTGCAGTTTGATCTAGATTTTATTATTCATAACAGCATTAAGAACAACAACAGGTATATATGTATCGGTATTAGGGGGCAATTAACAACTCATTTTATATAAAAAATGCAGCATCTCAGTGGAAAAACTAATTGAAGTAAGTAAGACATTTTCAATCAGCTAAGAGAAAGGAACCGAGGGGTGGGGGTGGAGGGGAGCTTTGAAAAATTGTCATGATAAATTACCAGCCAAAAAACAATAAAAACGTCTCCACAGACGGCCTTTGCCATGGTGACTGAAGAGAATGAAAAATTAATGATATCTCCGAGGTGTGTTAGAAGAAGAAATTGCTTACACAACAGTGTAGAATTTGGTATGCTCGTGTTTAAAATACTACATTTAATTAAATGCTGAATAGTGGAATTTTAGCATAAATATTCATAGTACAGTGCCACAGGTTACTATATTAGAAATAACCGGGGCAGCAAGAAGGCAACCCAATAATAAGGGTACATGCGCCATTGGACAGCAGAACAGAACTGTATGGTGGTTTGTGTAACAGTGACCAGGAAAAAACAATAATCTCTCAATCTAAGTACCGTACTTTTCAGTCGATAAGACATCCCCATATATAAGACACCCCCTATTTTGGGGGACTCAGATTTCAGCAAATGGGGGGGGGAGATGGCACAGAGTTGTTGAGATTTTTTGTGGAGGGTTACCCAGAGTTGTTGAGCTTTTATTAGGGGTAATTACCGAAAATCGCTCACCAGCATGCATTGCATATTCCACTTCCCACCTGTCCCCTCACTGCCAATGGCCTGCCCAATTGCCGAAGCAATAGCCAATCAACACCACCCATTGACGCAGCGACAAATAACACAAAAAATAGCCGCTAACAGCCACAGCAGCAACCAATCAAACGTCCACCCTATTCACTAATGTATAAGATGACCCCCCATTTTCTTAGCATGCTATTTTTACCTGTTGTTAGCCACTCTGAACCCGGCTTTGGCAGGGGAGGGCAGGATACAAATAAAAATTTATCATCATCATCATTATTATTAGTCTTATACATGGAAAGTACGGTAAGTGGTTTCTGTGTAGGCCTCTCCTCCTCCTTGCCTGCTCTCCAACAACTGCTACAAGCTGCCCAAGGGAGGAGGCCAGCAGCAGTGGCCACGGAGAGGCCACGGAAGAAGAAGAAGAAGAAGAAGAAGAAGAAGAAGAAGAAGAAGAAGAAGAAGAAGAAGAAGAAGAAAGAAGAGTTTGGATTTGATATCCCGCTTTATCACTACCCAAAGGAGTCTCAAAGCGGCTAACATTCTCCTTTCCCTTCCTCCCCCACAACAAACACTCTGTGAGGTGAGTGGGGCTGAGAGACTTCAAAGAAGTGTGACTAGCCCAAGGTCACCCAGCAGCTGCATGTGGAGGAGCGGAGACACAAACCCAGTTCCCCAGATTACGAGACTACCACTCTTAACCACTACACCATACTGGCCATGAGATGCTTCCTCATTGCCACCACTACCACTCAAGACCAGCACCACTTCATCCTTCTTCCTGAGTTCAGCGGCGACATCATTGGCAGGGGAAATAGGGACATTCCAGGATCAAATCAGAAGCTGGGGTGGCTTTTGTAATTTCAGGCCTATCCCTGGAAACTAGGGACATTTGGAGGGTATGGGGCTTGTGAGTTTTCGAGTCTACCTGATATTTGCAAGGTGGATAGAGTTTCTTTATTTCCACTAAGCATTTTGCAGCCTTCTTAACCTCCCATGCTTCCTGATCTGAAACAGCCCCATGGGTGAAGTTACAATTTGTCTCTCTCTGGGCTTTAATCGAAGGACGGTTGCGGAGTGTCTACCACTGGTGAGATGCTTTGTAGAGACACAAATGCTCTCAGCTAAAGTATGGTAAGTATCAGTGGCATAGCGGGGATTTCCAGCACCCGGAGCTGCACAAGACTCACAGAGAATAATTAGGTACACATTGACCTGTTCAAACTTGACTGGCGAAGGTTAAAGATACCGAAACAGGGCCCTGTCCTGCCTTTGGATTATCTGGTTTTGGATTATTGGGACCCCACCTTGCTTTAAAAGACTTCTTATCTAACGCTGCATTGATATTTTGCATCAAAAGACTCTCTAATGGAACTGGAACCTGGACTATTTGTTTAAATATTATTAAATTGAGACATTACATTTTAAAAAAATCAGTCTGTGAAGACTATTTAAAGATAAAGTTTGTCCTCTTGATTGGACATATACTCCTGAAAATTGCGTCAAGATATAAATTGTATGTTTGTATGTTTCTCGTTTTCTATGTTTACTGTTGAGTTTTGAATAAGGATCATTCTCATTATCAAATGTTAATTGTTGGCCTGAGTTCTTTGTTTGCTTTTTAATTTTTCTGCACAAAGTGGGGCATTGGGAGGAAAGGAAATGGGCAGAGCACACATGCACATTCAGCTGCCTAATGGTGCCCGCATCACCCAGGACATCGTGGCTACAGAGATAAGAAAAGAAGAGTCGTTCTGTTGTCTGGAGAGGTCACTTCCTGGTTTGCACGAGGAAGCCATTTTCAATGGAGTCCAGCGACAGAAGCACATAGCTGTATTGAGGCAGCACCGGATGTTGAAATTTTGTGCCACCTAACAATTATGCACCCAGGGCAACCACCCCTATGCCCCCCCCATGCTACACCACTGGCAAATATAGCCAACCAAACATAGCCAATTCTCCATCCTGAGAATTTCACATTTTACCTCTCTCCCACGCTACACCACTGGCAACTATAGCCAACCAAATATAGCCAATTCTCCATCCTGAGAATTTCACATTTTACCTCTCTCCCATTTGATAATTTTCTAATGCTGTTTCTTATTTCATTCATTGATGGAGACTGGTAAATACAAAATACATGCACACAGGAAAGCGTTTCAGCTCAGCACGAGTTTCTATCTTGAAAGATCATCCACAATAATGCGTTTTTAACGCATCGTGAATAAGAAGCTGTAGTTTGAGGAGAGGTATTGAAAAATTCTATGCTTAACCACTGTATACTGTGAATTGTCAATAAGGTTTCCTTCTCTCATTTATAGGCAAGGAAGAAACTGTTCAGTTTATAAAAGCTAATAACTCAGAGCAGGGTGAACAGCTCAGTTACTGCAGCATCCCCTGTGAGACTGATGGAGGGTAATTAGGAAGGTGTTGATGAAAAGAAGCGCTTCTGTCTGCTGCAGAAGGGCCACGGACTCTGCAGCTAGCGGTACTGATTTTACCTCTCCTTGTAAAGGACGGTTGTCGAAATGTAGGATTCAAAGAGCTCATAAAGACAGTGAAAGGTGTGAAAATGTCTTTCAACTCCAAAACGAAGACCAAATGTTTCTCTGACCCGACATTTCACAGTGTACAGAAAAAATGGATTTTCTGACAAAACAGAATATCAAACCAGCTGTGACTAAGGTAAGGGATTCCTCAGCTGAGTGGCAATATAACCCACGCGACCACAAGGAGAACCACAGGAGGGACTGCAAAGGATGACATCCACCTGGCATGGAGGGGCTGGGGGGCATGGCCCCGGGCACATTTTTGGAAGGGGCATGGTCACACGCCCTCACGACAGGTTCCCTCACTTGGGAGCCTGACTCTGGTGCACAAGGGAGCTGCGGAGACAGCTTCCTCACATGACGGTCCAATGCCGCCAACCACAGGTCCTCTCCCGGATCAAGCCTGACCCAGGGGTGGAGAGAAGACAATAAGTGGCAGCGTTGTCACCCATTCTCCTCAGCTGCAGCACCACTCGCTGCCCCTCAGGGGCATGGCCTGTGCATTCACCCTGGGCAACGTTAGCATACGCTCCACCACTAATCTAAAGTCTTCTCTCAGTGAGATTAGGGGAGCAGTTCAGACATAGCTGTCGAGGACTGGGCAGAGGAGGAGGATACTGGAGAGGGGGGGGTCATATCAGGGGCTGAGCAGAGGAGGAGAGTGGTAGAGACCACCTCCCCATCCTGACCCTTCCAGGGAGGAGGAAGAGGAAGACAGTCTAGATTTACAACAGGGGTTTGCAGCAGGTCACAACTCAGAGGCAGAGGAGGGAGGGAGTTGGGAAATAATGGGAGAGGAGGAGGAGGCAGAGCTAGAAAGCATTCCAGACCCACCATCAACCAGAATCCGGCGAGCCTTAGAAGCCGTGCCGGATTTATGTATGAGCTAAACAAGCTATAGCTTAGGGCCCCACTCTCTCGGGGGCCCCCAAAAAAATTAAAGGGGGGGGGAACTGGATGTACATTTCCAAAATAGAAGGTAAAAAACAAATAAAATAAAACCTACATACAGCAACAGTGTTTTGTGTTGTGTAGGTCCATAAATTACCATATAGCATATATACAACACAAAAAACAGTGACAAATTGTTGTTGGCAAAGGACAGCTGGACATATAAAGGGCCCCATTACTTTCAGTACCTCATCAGTCCTAAATCCAGCCCTGATTAAAAGTAGGAGAGCAAAGAGCTCAAAGGCAGAGAGCAATTATCACAGTGGTACCTCGGGTTAAGAACTTAATTCGTTCTGGAGGTCTGTTCTTAACCTGAAACTGTTCTTAACCTGAAGCACCACTTTAGCTAATGGGGCCTCCCGCTGCCACCGTGCAATTTCTATTCTCATCCTGAGGTAAAGTTCTTAACCTGAGGTACTATTTCTGGGTTAGTGGAGTCTGTAACCTAAAGCGTCTGTAACCTGAGGTACCACTGTAAAAATAGAATACACAGATGTTACTGAATTAGCTTTTTATGAATGAAAGCCACATTGTTATGAACCAGGATCAGCAGAAACTCAGGGCAGGAAGAATATGCATATGCAATTAAGTGTTCCTGTGACGGCCATCAATTTTGTACCAATGTGTTTTCTGGCTGTTTATTTATTGCCCCATAAGAATGCAAGGCCTGTATTTTTCTAGCTGGTGATCCCGCTGCATGCTGGGGCTATGTCAGTACAAATGATGAATCTATTTTTAATTTGTTGCAACTAATTAATTCATTTGCATTAACAACAGAGAAAAAATGGCTATTCCTGGCAGATTTATAATTATAGAGCTATGTATGAGCTACTCAGAATGGTTCTGCTGTGGATCTCTCTTCAGACTGGGACTCGCCCTGCATGATATTCTCTGCAAAGCTACCATTTCAGAGTCATTTTCTATGTGGCAAAAGGCATTAATGAAGCTTGGAATTCATGGGTCTCATCAAGAGTCACATATAAACACTGCTGTTCGCAGTTCAATAGAACATTTGTGTTTTCAATGTGAGGGGAAGTGTTTTCTGCTAGGAACAGATGTTATAGCTGAGGAACTTTGGGGGAGGCCCTCACATCCGAAAATTCTTCCATCCTTGTCTTTCCCCCATGCTTTGTAACTGACCAGCTCCTTGATTAAAAGCTTCTGAAACCAATTTGCTTGCCCATTATTTGAGAATTTTTTTGGGGGGGGGTGGGGGCATAAATATTATACTTAAAGGCACTCCTGTTCAGCAGGCTTTAATAGATCGTAATAATGAAGATAGCTGTGGGATTTGCATATAAAAATTATAATAGTATCAAGGATAAATAAGCACTTGAGCTGCTTTAACAACTTATGTTCTTCCCTAATTTGAGGGCTAGTAAAAGAGACACTAGTCGGAGCACATCTATATATGAAGACATGGAATGGGAACCGTGTGGAAGAGGATTTAAGGTTGTTGTTTTTTCCTCCTATAGCGGCTGTTTCCATGTAGCAAATTCCTCATGAGCTGCACATGGATCAGATGATGTTCCTTTAAAAAAAATGCAATGGCATGAACATATTGCTATGATGAGGAGCATTTTAAGTGAGTATTTTGGACAATGGAAGTGCTTCAGCTGTTGTATTGCTTCAGAAACTATGGATTAGGTAGATTTGCTTTAAAAAGTGAACAGAATCGCATTTCTCCCCCATCCTTAACTCAAGGATCCTAGGCCAAAATCTTCCCACCAAGCATAGTAAAAGAAAAAAAGTAGATATAACCCACTACCATCCCTATATCAGCAGGAGATGGTGGAAGGTTCATTCAACAGATGGCTCAGATGGTAGAGCATGAGACTGTTGATCTCATGGTTGTGGGTTTGAGTCCCATGTTGGGCAGGAAGATTCCTGCATTGCAGGGGGTTGGACTAGATGAACCTTGGGGTCTCTTCCAACTCTACAATTCTATGTTTCACTCTTATGCACAGTTACCTGTAAGTCTCAATAAATTTAATTTACTTCTGTTGTCTTAGGCAATTGTGCTATCTTCTTCTTCTTCTTTGGCTATCCCTCATAGCCAAATAAGATTGTCTTCCATAAACACAGTTTTAACAATGAGTCTGTAAGTGACTGTGGAGGACAATTCTGGATCCACACGTCCTTCCACAGTGGGGACATATGTTTCTGAGTGGGAGTTGATCACGGTGAGGGTTTGCCAAGCATGCCTTCCTCTTAGCATGTTTCTCCTTTGCGTCCTGAGTTTGAGTGTCTTCAAAGCCCATGACACCTTTGGTAAATGCTGTTCTCCAATTGGAGCACTCGCAGGCCAGTGTTTCCCAGTTGTTGGTGTTTATACTACATTTTTTTAAAAAAAGATTTGCCTTGAGACAGTCTTTAAACCTCTTTTGTTGACCACCAGCATTACGCTTTCCATTTTTAAGTTTGGAATAGAGTAGTTGCTGCTTTGGAAGACGATAATCAGGCATCCGCACAACATGACCAGTCCAACAAAGTTGATGTTGAAGAATCATTGCTTCTTCCAGTACACTGACATTAGTTTGCCTGTCTTCCCAAGTGATGTGTAAAAATTTCCGGAGACGCCGTTGATTAAATCTTTCGAGGACTTGGAGATGGCGTTTATAAGCGGTCCATGTTTCACAAGCATACAGTAAGGCTGGTAGTGCAATAGCTTTGTAAACAAGCATTTTTGTTTCTCTGCGAATGTCCTGGTGTGACTTATTACTTACCTGGAAGTAAGCTGTAAGCCCCGTTGAACTCAATACATTTCTTAGCAGACATTTACAGGATGGTGGTGTTAGTAAGCGTGTTGGGAATTGCAGCCTAAGGAATAAGTCAACAAGACTTGTGTCTAAAAATAACCACTGCTGTCCAATTATACCCGTCCAAACCTCTAGATAGGCAAGGGCACACATCTAGCCTCTGTGTAGTAAAGTATTTTAGATAATCTATTTATAATAGGTACTTAGGTGCCACCTGCTGTCCAGGTCAAACTTTTTCTAAGGAGGGACAAACAGAAAACCAAGTCACAGAGACAAGATGTCCACTTGTCCTCAGAGTTTATGCCTTGCGGTGATAAGATTCTATTACAGCTGCTGTTCTGCTGCCTTAAAAAACAAATTCCAACAATATACTAAGCTTCATTGCCTGCCCACTGCCAGATATGTGTTTTTTGTTTTTTTGTTTTCAGAGTATAGACCTTTTTCATTGCTTGAAAAAAGGTTGGCTAGCAAACCAACCTTCTTACCCTTACAGCAATTTCCCATTTCCAACGCATCGTCTTTCTTCTTTGCATTTTCATAGCCTGCTTGGACTTCTCTAAAGTTGCCAGAGATTCTCTGTAGGCTACCTCTAGACACTGTAGAGTAAAATCAATTGTCTCCATTCAGTTATAGTTGCCGGCATTTAGTAACAGCAGCTGAAGAACATCCCCACAAGCGTCAGAAGATGCACACAACCAGTTCAGTAAGATTCTGCTGACAGATAGCGACAGGTATCTAGATTAATGATAGAGTGGACACACCTGATCAGAGCCACTATGCACTAGGCCCGAAATCCACATTAATTTTGTCAGAGATTAGATAAATATTTCATCACGTCATCTGGCTTTACTCTAGAAAGCATTTTAAATATATACCAGGTAATTTTGAGTGTTCTCTGAAAGGTATTGTATCTGAAAATAATAATGTATGACTTACAGAGCATCGGTACCATCTATATTCATACTTATTTGGGATAATCTGCATCAAATACTTGTGCGACCATCCTTGATAAGTGATGTGGCTTTCCAAATGTGTACCAGTCAGACTTAAATAAGTCTGACTGGTACAGTGAACATTGTACCAGTTAAATGAACATTGCATCACTTAAATGATCATTGGTTCCAGTTCCTGGCCCAATTAAATATATTTATATTAGCTTATTTAAACAAGCATTATTTGACTCTGGGGAAAACCTCTACACAGATATTGGATATGCACCTTGAATTCTCTTTTTCCTGGGAAGTAAATCACAGAGATGATTCAATGTCTCTCCCTTACATAAAAATGATATATGTTCCTATAGAGCCATTACCTCAATTTCCCCCCAATCCCGTTTGAAGAGAGGTACATTAGATTACTCAAGTATCAGTTTCAGTTTTTCACATTTAGGGCTCCCAATTATTTGGAGGCTAACAAAGCGACACATCCAGCTTCTGAGAGTGATATTGATTCATTCATTCATGATAAACACCACTTGGTGTTACACATTCATAAAGGGCTCATTCATCTTCTACAAAGCAATGGTGAATATTTAGATTTTCTTGGCTTGAAAAATAAAATCTGTTTTATGCTACTAGCTGTCCAATCAAGATGATTCACAATTAGAAGGAGCATCAGAGTTTTGCCTAGTTGTCACATGGAACAAATCCCGCTGAATTCAGTGGGACATAGTTCTGAGAAGGAATGCATGTGTTGTAAATGAAGCTTAATCTCGGAGAACTGCAGTGTCTAATGTGGAGCAAAATCTATCATGAGCATTAACACTGAAATGAATTATTACTGTTATTATTATCATCATGTATTGAATATATATACCTCCTTATACCCACAGGTCTCAGGGTGGTTCACAGGATAAAATCAGAATATAAATCACAAAGTACATCATCAAAATAAAAACAACAACCCAATAACCACCCCAACACATTTTGAAAAGGCATAGGATGTCAATCAAATCAACCAAAGGCCTGGTTGAAGAGGAACGTTTTGGCCTGGTGCCTAAAGGCATATAATGAAGGCACCAGGTGAACCTCCCTGCGGAGAGCATTCCGCAGATAGGGGGCCACTGCAGAGAAGGCCCATTCTCATGTTGCCACCCTCTGGACCTCTCAAGGAGGAGGCACATGAAGAAAGGCCTTGGAAGATGATCTCAGGGTCCAGGTAAGTTCATATGGAAAGAAGCGGTCCTTGAGGTATAGCGGCCCTGAGGCGTTTATGGCTTTATAGATCAAAACCAGCACTCTGAATGGGTCCTGGAAACTAATTGGTAGCCAGTGCAGTAGGACTGAAGTTTGCAAAAACAAACAAACAAACAAAAAACACTTCCAACATGGGCTGCCATATGTCTTGGTTTCCCCAGACATTTTTACCGATTTTCAGGAATTCCAACCGGACGCTATTTTCGATGGACGAATCCCAGACATATGTCAGCCCTAATCAAATATCTACATTGTGTGTTGAGTACACTGTGTGTTAGTTATCAAATACAGATAAATATCAGCCGCCATGTATCAAATATGAATGTCACTCACAGGGTTTCATATACAAGTATCTAACATTCAATCCACAAATAGGAAGAGGATGTTCAACAGCAAAATGTGCAAACGTATTTTTGGGAGCAAATCCATTTCAGCTCCTGTTATGCTTTGCCAGGTTTCTTTAGAATGTTTTGGAAAACGGAGATTAATGTTCATTGTTTATAAATCCCCACCACACCCCTCTATGAACTCATACTCTCCAATCACTAGTTATGGTCAAGGTCCTTTAAAAAAAAAACCCTATTGTTTGCTTTCATAATGATGCACAGTATACAAATAATGCAGTGGAGACATATATCAAAGAGACACAGGGCATTTGGCATTTCAAATGTTATTTATAGGAAGATATTTTTGATAGGTACCTATTAATAGCCATGGCGATGAGTACAAAAAGTGAATAAACAATGCACATCTCTCAGCCTTGCTTGAAGGAACCATTCTTTCCCCGCAGAAAAGCCCAGCTTGCACAAGGCACCATTTTAGAAGTCCATTGTTCATGTGTGCATTTTATATCTACAAAATAATGTTGCTTTTATGTCCTGTAGCCATGGGCTGAGATGCTAGCTTCCTTTGGCAGACGGTCAAGGAGTCTCTGTGCTCAACGTAATGCTTAAAGGGTCCCTAGCAAAAACCACTGGAAGAAACGTGCCGAAAATTCATGCAGTCACACAAAAAACATCCCTAGACAAATGGGGGACATTCTAACTGAAAGCTTAGTTAGCATTCTTTCATTGCAGGGTCACCAGATAACTGGAGAGGAGATTTAGAAATGAATAATCTTTTTTTCTTTTTTCGGAAGAGGTAGGAAAGGAAGTAGGATGATAAAAATGTTTTTCCATCTTTTGATGCTGGCAAAGGATCAAGGAAAATATTTGGTAGAGTTTGTCTAGGTATTAGAACTGTGCAATCCTTTAATAGTATTGTTACAAAAGTCGGGTGCCTGCCCCTTTCTCTGCCGAGTTGTGGAAAGAGCCCATGAGGTTCCAGACACTCACCCAGGGTTTGTGATGCTTTGGAGAATTGAGACACGACGGAGACTGTCATAGCTTTAAGAATATGGCTTATTCACCTATTTACACCTTCAGTCTGCATGGAGGGAGTCCAGATCTTAGACCATGGTCATTTCAAGATGAGCTTGTATCCCCCAGCATTGCAGCACCCCAGTCCAATGCATCTCTCCTAATTCTGCTGTTCCTAAAAACCAAGCCTCCTTTATCTAGTTGCATTCTAGTGACCAGTTCCTTTGATGCTCTAAGTAAAGGTAAAAGGAAAAAGGTAAAGGACCCCCGGACGGTTAAGTCCAGTCAAAGGCGACTACGGGGTTGCGGTGCTCATCTCGCTTTCAGGCCGAGGGAGCCGGCGTTTATTCACAGACAGTTTTCCGGGTCATTTTGGCCAGCATGACTAAAGCGCTTCTGGCGCAACGGAACACCATGACGGAAACTAGAGCGCACGGAAATGCCGTTTACCTTCCCGCCACCAGCGATACCTATTTATCTACTTGCACTGGCGAGCTTTCAAACTGCTAGGTGGGCAGGAGCTGGGACAGAGCAACGGGAGCTCACTCCGTCACAGGGATTTGAACCGCCAACCTTCTGATCAGCAAGCCCAAGAAGCTCAGTGTTTTAAACCACTTCACCACCCACGTCCCTTTTTTTGCTCTAAGTATTAATAGTTAATCCCCCCATGTTTCATCTAACAAAGGAGTTCCCCTGACTTCATCAACACTTGTTGACTGACTAGGATTAAAGTCTGGTAGGCACTTATGAAATTTGCATTGGTTAATTAACTCTTCACATGCTAAGTAGGTCCACACATTCCAATACACATGGATCTTGGTTACATTCTCAAAGTCTGACACGCAGTCTTTGCACTAATTAAACACCTCCACCCTTTGCATAACCCGCTTTCTAATGGCATCCATTGCAGTTGTCTCATGTCCCACCCAGCACCAGCATTTGGCCCCTGGAAGGTTCCCTAGAAAGAATGTGGCCCTCAGATTGAAAAAAAAGTTCTCCACTCCTGATTTGGGGGATGCAAGCCAGAGCCCTAAAAACTCTGCTCTGCTCTGAAGACAGCAAGAGGAGGAGGAGCTGGAACATATTATATAAACCAAAGTATGACATAAAACACTGAAGTTTATATAATGCGTTGGAAATTTTAATAAAAAGTGGTGCGTAAATGTTGATTCCAATCTGATATTACTTTGTTACTAATGCATCTGACTTACCAGCTGTTATAAGCAATATGGGATTTGTTATCTGAAGGTTATTGGGCAGGAGAGACAAATGGTTATAGTTTGATAGTATTTAGGACTCCTATCCTACAGTCAGTGATAGGCAGGGCATTTTTCAGCCAGAACTCAGTTCCAGCTCCTCTCAGGTGGGCACTGTTGCCATTATGACAAAACACATGGTGAGTTCCAGCACCACTTTTTCTAGAAAAATAGCCCAGGCAATAGGATTCAGCAAATATTCATCCCTAATATTTTTGCCTCACATAATCTAAAACTAGTAATGGATTAGAATCAGCTTTCGTCTCTCTTCAAATGGAGACTTTGTTGCTGTAGACTATCTAAATATAATTCGAATACTTTTTTTTTTTTTTTGCAGAGAAACTTCATTGGTGCATCCCTAGCTATCGTTCTATTTTTGAATGGTGTACACACAGATGGATTCTTATACAATGGGCCTGATAATAAATAGCCCCATTCAGTTCTTCGGATGAGAGCGAGAGATCAAGAATAGTGCATCGTGAATTAAATGCAATCTTTAGCCTTTTATAAATAAATTCTCTCTTAGGGAACATTTAGCTTTAGAAAGCTGCAGCGGGGACTGTGTAGCTCTTTATTCAGCAACATGCTAGAGACCAAGTGTGGTGGAAACAGCTGGAAGAAGTTCCCCACATCTCTCCTTCCAAAAAAATAATAATGTATTTTTCTTCCAGTCCAGATCTGGACAAACTCATCTCCTCTATTCTAGGCTCCATGTTAGATCAGTTCAGTTAGTCCTTTGCTCAGTAGAAAAGGTCATACCTGCCAAATCCTCTTGAGGTGTAGGGCGGTCTCAGTTGACATGGAAAATCCACACCCAGGCTCCTCCACAACTCTATTCACTTAAGGCCCTTGGTCAAATTTGGAGGCCCCTTAAACACCATTCCAGTGCACATAGTACCAGCAGCCAGAACAAAATAAGCACGTACTGTTAGTATTTTTAAAGTTATGCTGTATGGTGTTTACACTTTGATTTTAAGGCAGGGGGACACTGAATCTTTCATTTTTCCCCTAGTCAGCAATATCTAAAGATTTTTATTATTATTTTTACATATTTACAGGGTTGGCCTATACAGAGATGGCTTTGTCTCTCAGGCTGCTGCAATGTCAGGAAATTGGTGTCCTGCTTTCTCTCTCTCCTGCTGTCCCCACCCTGTTTTGAAGGGACCGCCGAGTCGTGGCATGCCTGGAATTATTTGTGGCCATAAGTTTAGGACATCGCACCACGTATATGTCCTGCAACCATTTTTTTGCAGCGCATGGTGCAAAAGTTCTAAAAGGCTGACAGGAAAAAAGGTCAGGAGGTTGGGTGCTTGGAAAGAAATGATTAACTGTCAGAAGAGGGCTTTCATTTTATGTTAAAGGGCATGTTGCTAACTGGCCCTAGGGCTGTGTCAGGGAATTGAACTATAGATGGCAGGTGAGAGTTGAAGGTAAAGACTGAGAACCTGGATTTACATCTCTCAACTTGATTGACCCAGGAACACTGACTTAGTCTCTCTTAGCCTCTGTGTTTACCCACCTACTAAATGGATATATTAGTCATTATGCTGCTTAATTCTCAGAGGCATTTTGTGGTTGGCAGGCATCACTGAGTTCTTGAAACCAAAGGAGCTGTGAAAGGGAAATGTTATGTCAAGATTTATTTTTATTTATTTTAAAGGCTTGCGATTTTTCAGACTTGTTCCTTAGCTGCTAAACACCTGATGTAGCAAAATGCCCCCATCAGTTGCCCGTGAGATTATGTAAATATTCTTAGGGTTGGTGGATTTTGTAAAGCAGTTAATCCCAATGTTAACTATTGAACCGTCAATACGGTCTGTTTAATTGTGAACTGCCTTGGGACATTCAGAATTATGGCCATATATGCAGCTTTGTGTGTGAACATTTCCTCTGCAAAACTAGTTTCAGGGGCCTCAAAATCCACAAAGGTCCCTGGCTCACCAGTGCCGCCCTTGAAGTTTGTTTTCTGCCCAATCAGCAGTTCTGAGTCTTTCTTTTTTAGATCATGTGATCCCAGCCAATCAGTGATCCTGTAAGCAATCCCAGCTATTCCCTTTTGTTGGAGCACTGGCTTGTGTATGCAACACAGAGTGTCCTGGCCCCTCTAAACATGCCTGCCGCCTCAGGTATGGTGAAACTGATTTCAATACTAGCGTTGAATAAAGGTCAGCTGCCCGTCCAATCAGCTTCTGAATCTTGTCATTCACCTCAGGTAGAAAAATGTGAGGGGGGAAAGTCTGGGTATAAATTGTGGGAGATTTAGCAGCCCAACCTAACAATGCATATCCTTGCTACAAGTTAGCATGAGAAAGGGTTAAAACCACAGAGCTGTATTGCTGATGAGCAGAGACTCAGACCATAGAAATGTAATTGGTAGAGAGGGCTATGGGGGATGTCATTTTCTTCCCTCCCCTTCTCTCCTGGGAGGGAAGGAACATATAGTAATTTCCTGTTCTTCTCCCTCTTTCTCTTTCCCGTTGACCCGCCATGAGGGAAGACATGCCCTCTGCTAGCTCCAGCTCATGCCTGAGAATGTTTCTTCAGTAAATAGAAGTATTTTACCTGCATAGTTCTTATGGCTGCTGTAGATGAGAACAAATTCAAGAATAAGTACATCATATTTTAAAGTTACTTTCCAGTCTGTCATCTGATTTCTGAGCTAGGTTGGGTAAAGAAAGGGGAAAGCAGCTTGTTTTGCAGCAGGACTTATGTAAATGGAAGCTTCACAGCCTATTTGTATATGCTTCAAATTTGCTGCTAAGGGTGGGAATTTTAAACTCTGTTCCATCCACACATGTGGGTGCCTGGAGGGATAAATTACAATTAATATATCCTCTCCTACCTATTAAAACCCACCCCATATTATTATTATTATTATTATTATTATTATTATTATTATTATTAACCCAGACCATGACACTTTTGCATGATTGTGTTTATACTCCTATTTTGTTGTGCTCATAATGGATGGAGCTTCACCCAGTTTTAGAAATGGGGGGGGGGGCAAACAGGGATGGATGAAGCAGAGGACACAATATTGAGAAGGTAAGCTCTGAAACTGTAACAGAATTTTAGCTTACCAGATCGCATTCCTCTGTCATGAAGGAAGAAATTACATTCCATAGGACCTACTGAAGCTGACCCCATTTCTATTTTATTGTTAACTGCAGTGAGCATTTAAGGAAGTCAGAACATCTCACTCAAGCAACGGGCTAAAGAAACGGCACAGTTCAAACTTACAGATGTGGAAAGAAATCAGAATGAATAGGTTTTCATAACCATTTATAGGTGATGGCTTGCTGAATACAAGCGTCTTTGTTCTTGCGGAGTATACGACCAAGGGGGCTTCAAATCTATAGCAGAGGGAGGCCAACTGAAAACTGGGGAAGAATAAAGCAAACAGGTGTTTTTTTTGTGGGGATGGGAATGTGAGTACATTTTTTGACCTAACTGCAAGAAGCAGGCTTACCAAATGATCCTCAATACTCAACCTCCCCAAGTGAGCACAATGGCATTTCCCCTAAATGGTCATTGTAAAGTAGAAGTGTCTGGAAAGATGTGTTGCGTCTAGTACAGGACTGAGAGAAACAGCAAAACAATGGCTACATAATTAAATACAAAACAATGCTTTTAGAAGGAGCATTAGTTCAGTTTGTATTATTGTCACATTGGGCTCATCCATTCCTCTTCCTCTCACATGGTTGAAGAGAAAGGGTCCCCCCCCCCGACTGTTTAGTTTCACTTTCCCCTCATCTCACATTGTTATTTCATTCGAACCAAATCCTGTGTTTTATCACAGACCCTGGTTAATTACACAGACCAGCTTAATAACTCATTGTTTGAAGTTGGCTTGTCTTGTTTTGAGAGTGATGCAAGTTTGTGATAAACCCCAATCTTGAACTTGTACAGTATGACGAGTCAAAATTAGAGGAACGTGGGACTAAATTCTGGCAAAGTCCTTCTGGCCATGCAGGAAGAGGTGAGAGTGGGTTACTAGCAAATGAACCCAAAGCTGGTGGCATTGACCACTGAATTGATGGTGGTGTCATGTGAAATGGTGGTAAAGGATAGGAAGTATAAATTTCCCAGGATTCTTGCGGTCTTCGTCTTTGTAACATCTAAAGTGAAACATTCACATCCCTCTCCATGTTGGAAAAGAGCATGTTCCCAAAACAGGGATGGCCTGTGTATCTCCTTCTTGAGACAACTTTCTCTTCATACATTACAACAGGAAGTGTGTGTCATTTGTGCTTCCTGTTCCTCTTGTGTGTGTGTTTATAAGAATATTTGCCATGAATCTCCCAGCATAATGTGTTGTTTGCCCCTCAGAACTTCTTGGCCTGTTAAGCACCAATTACTCCTAACTTAGGCTGTGTACGTACCATATATCTGAAGCACATTACTTTCCCCAAGTAATCCTGGGAACTGTAGTTTGTAGCTCTGTGGGGAGTGAACCATGATTCCCAGGGTTCTTTAAATGTGTATGCAACCTTAGTTAGTATTTTGGATCCCTGTAAGTAAGCGGAAATGTACTGTGTCGGATTAAAAGACAATAAATAGAGAAAGTGCTGGGTATATATATATCTCCCTCGTCTAAATAAAACTCACATTTCAACTTTGTCCTATTTAAACACATCCTTTTTCCAGTAACTAAGTGATTTGAAGCTACAGAAGGATACGCCAGCAACATCAAGAAACTATTTTTAAACCTTTGGAGACAGGAACTGTTGATTTCTCTCTTTTTCCCCCCTTTTTGGTCTCCCCCTCCCCCTGGCCATTTTAATGAACAATAACAAGGCTTCCAGCTTCCGGGATGGCCTGCCTCGCTGAGGAAACCATCAGGCTCCAGCATTTCACCCTTGACAGACTCTGAAAAACAGGAAAGGGGATTCACATTCCTGATGTGCTAACCATTTCTGCTAATTCACATCCACCGCCTCAGTGAGCAGCTCATTTGGGAAACCTTGTTTCCAAGTTGGAAAGCAAGGGCGTTCAATAATGGCATTAAGCCGGTGAAAGACAAACTCCGATTACTAAGTTGATCCTGGCTTCGGATGCTTCTTTTTCTTGTGGCTGCACTAATGGGAGTTGGGAAAGGGGGCACATGCTATGCAGCCTTGGCAGACAGGGCAGACCAACGGGGGGGGGGGGCTTTATTAATTAATTCTGCTACAGATGCAGACGCTCCAAGTCTTCCTATTTTCCGGTGACAGTCCCGGATTCACAGACGCCGTCCCGGTTTCTGATTTGATCCCTTTTCCTTAGGAAGCCCGTATATTCATCAGAGAAATGTTGGAGGGTATGGAGTTATGTGACCCCCCTGAGCCGAGGAGATAAGTAACTATGCAACCTTTAGAAGACATATGAAGACAGCCCTGCATAGGGAAGTTTTATTATGTTTTAATATTTGTTAGAAGCCACCCAGAGTGGCTGGGACAACCCAGTCAGATGGGGATATTATTATTATTATTATTATTATTATTATTATTATTATTAGTGATTTTTTTTCTTGGGGGGGCACAGGGGTACGCATACCCCTAAACATTTTGTGAATCTTTTTACTTTTGTCCATTTGCTGTATTTATTTTCCCCGATTTGAACTATAAAATGGTGATTTTCTCGAGTCAAAATGAAACTACCTCCAAACATGGTTTTAGAAAAAAAAAAACCACCACTGATGATGATGATGATGATGATGATGATGATTAGTGCTATTATTAGGTTCTGGAACCCACCTAAGAGGTGCCAGAACTGAGTTCCAGTGAGTTCCTCCTGAAGAAAGCCCTGATGATGATTACAGCAGTAATAATATTTATTTATTTATTTATACCCTGCCCACTTTGGGTGGCTCCCAACAGAATATTAAAAACACAATAAAAGATCAAACATTAAAAACAGGGCTGCCTTCAGATGTCTTCTAAAAGTCAGATAGTTGTTTCTTTCCTTGACATCTGATGGGAGGGGTTCCACAGGGCAGGCGCCACTACCGAGAAGGCCCTCTGCCTGGTTCCCTGTAACCTCACTTCTCGCAATGAGGGAACCGCCAGAAGGCCCTCAGAGCTGGACCTCAGAACGATGGGGGTGGAGACGCTCCTTCAGGTATACTGGGCCGAAGCTGTTTAGGGCTTTAAAGGTCAGCACTAACACTTTGAATTGTACTTGGAAACATACTGGGAGCCCATGTAGGTCTTTCAGGACTGGGGTAATATGGTCTCAGTAGCCACTCCCAGCCACCAGTCCACTATTATTGAATAGGATGTCTCTATCTTCATTGGAGAGCTGTTGGAAGGTATGCAGATGACTCTGACACTATAGCTCCATGCATGCCTTCTGAGGAATGCATGAGGGCTTTAGATAGGGGGGAAAGTGGGTACCTTTTTCCTGTGCATCAGACACATTCCTCTCCCCCCAGCCTTCCCCGCTGAATGGAAAGTGTGGGGAGGGCTTGCAAGTACATTTGGCAGAATGAACTAACAAGCCTCCCCACAGGGCTATCGCGGTTCTTGAATATGAGGCAGTTTTTAAGCCTGCGTATCTGAACCTACTTTGGATCTTTCCTCCTCAGTTTCCATCTTCACATGTTCTATTGAGTACATGAATTGGGCTGATGACATGCCCATGCTTCCAATGAGGCAGAAACATGCCCTCCACCGAGAGCCAGTGTGGTGTAGTGGTTAAGAGCGGTAGACTCATAATCTGGTGAACTGGGTTCGCGTCTCCGCTCCTCCACATGCAGCAGCTGGGTGACCTTGGGCTAGTCACACTTCATTGAAGTCTCTCAGCCCCACTTACCTCACAGAGTGTTTGTTGTTGGGGAGGAAGGGAAAGGAGAATGTTAACTGCTTTGAGACTCCTTTGGGTAGTGATAAAGCGTGATATCAAATCCAAATTCCCCTTCTTCTTCTTCTTCTTCTTCTTCTTCTTCTTCTTCTTCTTCTTCTTTCTTCTTCCTTCTCACACTGTCAATATCTAGAACTGTTGTGCGTAGCTATCAAATACTAGCAGTCAATACTAGGTCCCTTGGCATGCAAGCCGTCTCAGTCCGACAAATGTTAACTATCAAACGCTGTCCAGCATTTAATCTAAATATTCGAATAACATTGGATAGCAATGAAACTTGCCGGTACAATCCAGAGCATAGATTGACATTCATAAAGCAGATTTTTTTTGGGGGGGGGGAGATGAAGTTTGGTTCAGCTCTTCATTCCGTCATAAAATAAAACAGCATAAACAAACAAACAAACAAACAGACCCCACCCATCTGGCTGGGTTTCCCCAGCCACTCTGGGCGGCTCCCAACAGGATATTAAAACACAATAGAACACCAGCCATTAAAAACTTCCCTAAACAGGGATGCCTTCAGATTTCTTCTAAAAGTCAGATAGTTGTTGATTTCCTTGACATCTGATAGGAGGGCACTCCACAGGGCTGGCGCCACAACTGAGAAGGCTGGTTTTGTTTTGTTTTTTTAAAAAAGGCTGCAGTCCTACATGCAGTTACCTTGAAGTAAACCTCATATTGACCTCAGTCTCTTGTCATGCTCAGAGCACCATCTGTTGAGGCTTTCAGCACCTTTTCTCCTCTGCAGAGGTGGGTGGCACTGCACTGATGTGCTGGAGCATTGTTTTGTCTCACTAAATATGGACCCAATTGCCGTTGTTTCCAATTTAGAGCTAACCACAGGGGAAACCTCAGGGGCTAACCGAGGTCTGGGTAAGCTCTGAGCCAGGGGCCTCTGGAATATAAACCATTTGTTATTTTGCAGTGAGCTGTGCTCTTTCCTCATACACACAGTGGATACAGAAAACCAAGCATGGTAGGTAGGGTTTACTTTTGAGTAAACACAGGATTGGACTGTAAGACTGGCAGCTGGCACAGAAGTGACTCTGAGAGAAGAAAGATTTCATATCTCCTTTATTTCTTGCCATTGACACAGGAGACTATTTTTTAAAATCTCTCCATCTCTCCAGGGTTTAGGATGAGTTCCTGCCATATTTAACTGGGGTCCCTGCCTCATAAATCAAAATCACTTCATAATATAGATCACATGCACCACATCAGATATGGGGCCCTTGATTACAGTTGAAGAATGTTGAAGTAGGATTAATTGTGACTCCAGACGTTTAAATCATTACAACATACATCTGCTCCTCAAGCAATACCTGAATGGAACCCGCTTATTCTGGAGAGCTTTTGAATTGACATGAAATACGATTGGTCTAAGAACTTGGCAGGAATATTGAAGACCAACTGAAACATTTTTTTTTTAAACAACCTCAGGTTTAAGAAAACTGCTTTATTCATTAAAATGTCCTTTCTATGTTTGCTTTATGTTTCTTATTTTACACAGAGAGTAGTTTTCCCTATAAGACATCCCTCTGAAATAATATATTTTTTGAAAGCACTGGACTTAAGACTCCTTAAAGGTAAAGGTAAATGACCCCTGACCATTAGGTCCAGTCATGTCCGACTGGGGTTGCGGAGCTCATCTCGTGTTACTGGCCAAGGGAGCCGGCGTACAGCTTCCGGGTCATGTGGCCAGCATGACTAAGCCACTTCTGGTGAACCAGAGCAGTGCACGGAAACGCCGTTTACCTTCCCGCCGGAGTGGTACCTATTTATCTACTTGCACTTTGACGTGCTTTCGAACTGCTAGGTTGGGCAGGAGCAGGGACCGAGCAATGGGAGCTCACCCCGTCACGGGGATTTGAACCGCCGACCTTCTGATCAGCAAGCCATAGGCTCTGTGGTTTAACCCACAGCGCCACCTGCGCTCCTTACCCAGAGATAAAAGTACCGTGTAGGGCTGTTTGTCTCAGCAATTCCAATGAGGAGTCCCTTTGACTCCCCAATGCTCTATATAGTTGTCATGGTGCTAGAGAAAGTTAGGCTCACCAAAATCTCATTGAAACCAATCACATAATAATTACCTGCAGTGCATCCTTTGCATGGTAACTCAGTGCGGCTTACTCCCATGTAAGGCTGCACAGGGTCACATTCTTAATTCCCATCAATGCCAGTTGGGTTTAATAATATCTATAAGCAGAGGTGGTCTATGTAGTGCCCTCCAGATGTTTTAGACTACAATTCCCACCAGCCCTAGCCAGCATGACCAATGGTAGAGGACGATGGGAGCTGTAGTGTCTGGTGGACACAACTTGGGTTACCCCTGCTTTACTGTATGCCCCCAATTGTTGGAAAAACCCAAAGCCAACTTTTAATTTGTGCCCACTTTCATTGACACCCTTGAATGTGAAATTGTGAAACACTGTTGAATAGGTGCTGGAACTCATCTTGAAGTTGTTGCATCAACTCACCAGGTGACTCTGGGCACCTCTGAACCGATTCTGGTTTGACAACAGCTGTGTTCACCACCCACTAAGGTGTTAAAAACTATGGCAAGCTGTCCCCCTAGCTGATTTGGGTCTCCCCCCGGTTCTGGTGCAGGTCAAATAAATGCACCGCTGCCTCGCTTGTTCTCTTACATTCAGACAATTGACTGGCGCAGCTCAGGAAAGCTTAAATCCTGCCACCGCTATATGGGAGATGGATTGAAGAAAAGGAAATACAAATTGGCCCTGCCCCATAGCTTGATCAACAGCAGCTAGGAGCGGCTAGGAGCTAGGTGGAGTCATAGATCTTTTAAAAAGTGTAGACTTGCACACACTGGTAAGTTTCCATATTTTTTTGGGGGGGGGAGGACTTTTCAGAAGTACGTAAAGGCAAGAAGCAGACTGGGGGGGGGGTGGGGCAGAGGTCCCAGAAATGTGCTCCAACTTGGAGCATTGCTGTTGAAGATACAAATGTTTCAAAATGAGTGCATTTTTTTAAAAAAAAAATGGTGGGTGGGGGAGGTTGGGTTTTTCTCATTGGTACGGGTAAACTAATCATAAATGTGCACATGATTGTCTTGAAGTCTGTCTACAAGACGATTAGTATTCAGGCATAATATAATAAAATCTGTATATAATAGTGAACGATGAGAAAAGCTTTTCCTATAAAAGCAATATTTGTTGCAAAGCACAGAAAGTCCCCAAACAAGGCAGTGTTGTTAGAAGAAAGCCCTGTGCACTTTTCACTGGCACAATGTTGGCTCTGGTCATTCCTGCATATTGTCGTTCTCAATAGAGAATGTCAACATTTCTGCTGGTTTTTGAGTCTCTTGAACTAGAAACAAGTTCAGTGAGAATGTTTGGTTAGCCATTGTATCCCTCCAATAGTGGGATTATGAACCCAGGACTGCACTACCATGGGACAAAGACAAAGGTACCCCGTTAAAATAAGGTTACACTGGCAATGAAAACTTGCCCACCCCCTGAGGAAATTACGGTGTTAAAGACAAAAACGAGCCCTCAACTATGATTTGGTTAGCACAACACTGTGTAAAATGTTAAAAGTAACACAGCATTCTGCAGTCTGGGGGACTTGAAATAGCAGGATTGTTATTATTATTATTATTATTATTATTATTATTATTATTTTAAAGTTCTAGGCTTTTGGGGTTGGGTCCATGTGAGTGAAACCAAAGGCAAAAATTGGCAGAGCAATGAATGGCAATTTTACCTTCATACTCACACAAAGCTAAAGCAGATAGAGACCAAAAACAACGACAACTAAGCGATTGAAAGTGAATGTGAAGCAGCAAAGTCTTACATTATGGGCCTTCAGTTTAGGCCTGGTCTGTGACACAAACCATCCTTCGGCGTATGTCTATCATGACAGCGCAAAATCTAGCAATTGAATGTGTGACATCTAGGTTTTCATCTCGGGGTATCGGGGAGATATAAAGTTGTTCTGAACATCCTGGGAGTTTGTATAGCATAGGCAGGATGAAGCTAGCTTGTATGTCTGTATAATATTGGCTGGGAAAGAACACACATTCCGTTGTTTCCAGTTGCCCAGAGCTTTATTTTATTCACGTTTGTATCTTATGCTGCTCTGCAACTGTAATAAAGTTTGTTGTTGTTGTTACTTTTATACCATAGGCTAGTTTCTACATGCTTTCTATTGTATACCCAAGCAAACAAGAGGCATTATCAGACTGGGACACAGGTGGCAGCGTGGTCTGGGCTTGCCGATCAGAAGGTTGGCAGTTTGAATCCCCATTACGGGGTGAGCTCCCGTTGCTCTGTCCCAGCTCCTGCCAACCTAGCAGCTTGAAAGCACACCAGTGCAAGTAGATAAATAGGTACCACTGTGGTGGGAAGGTAAACACCATTTCTGTGCGCTCTGGTTTCTGTCATGATGTTCCATTGCACCAGAAGCGGTTTAGTCATGCTGGCCAGAAAGCTATATGTGGACAAACGCTAGCTTCCTCGGCCTGAAAGTGAGATGAGTGCCGCAACCCCATAGTTGCCCTTGACTGGACTTAACTGTCCAGGGGTCCTTCACCTTTACCTGTTATCAGAGTTCAACAGCATGGCCGAGTAAAGGGACTCAAGATGAGTGTGAAACTGCGCTGGTGGGTTTTGTGGATTATAAGAAGGATCAGAAAGTCCTGAGGTTCTACGCCATGGTTCTAGACATCTAGTGATCCCAAAACCTGTTGAGCCAATACAAGTGTAGTGCTGCTGAATGCCTCTCTCTTATGTACCTAGTGATGCAAAATGCACAACATGACATCTTTGTGCTGCAAGCATGCTGCAACCTCTGTTCTGTTTCAGTAGCTGCCACTTGCAGAACTGGGGAAGCTTGCAAGGAAACGATGTCGCACCACATGTTTGGTGCATGAGGCATGCCTGGGAGAAAGGGGCAGTGCTTTCAGAGGCAGACATGTGGCAGTGGAAACAACTCTTCTGGTTCTGACATCAAGATACATAAATTGCCAGGGGAATAAAATCCAAAGAACTGAAAATGAAGCCCCAACAGAATGTGCGAAAAGAACATGCGGTCCGTGAAACGATGCGAGTCGCAGTTCGGCAACATCTGGAAGGCGAAAGGGGTCCCTACTCCTCTTCCAATGAAACTGGTTTTCACCAAATGCAGGACAGGTAAAAGCAAGAACTTCTTCAAGCAACATACAACTGTTATTGAATAAACAGCAAACCATTTAGTAATGTCCATTGACGTGTTTGGCTTTTTGAGGTTATAGGATTGACTACTGAAAGAGGTTAGATCTATCAGTAGCTATATGCAAGAAGCTCCAGTTTCAGCAGCAGTCTATCTCTAAATACCATTCACCAGAAAGCAACAGTGGGAGAAGGCTATTGCCTTTGCGCCATGCATGTGGTTTCTTCCAGAGGCATCCTGTTATCCTCTGGATGTTGAAGTAGATGGCTCTTTGGTGTGATATATCAAGGTTAGGGCTGGACGATATCTGGTTTTCAACACTAGGGTTGCCATATTCATAGCTGTCAACTTTTTCCTTTTCTTGTGAGGAATCCTATTCGGAATAAGGGAATTTCCCTAAAAAGGGGGGGAAAGTTGACAGCTATGCCATATTTCAAACAGTAAAAACCAGGACAGCCCAAAAGTTGTTGAGTTTCTTCTTATGAAAACGGCCCCCAAAATACACAATTTTTCGGTTTACTTGCCAAAGATCCTGGAAAAACTGCTGCCTTCTGGAAATTCCTCCAAACGTCACTTCCACCTTTCAAATCCAAGTAATGTCTGGGAAATCCTGGACGTATGGCCGCCCTAATCATGGCGATATACCAATATATCACGATGTCTGAAATAAGGATGGAGCTATGCAGGGACACTGGCTGGCTTCATGGTTTTTCTCGCATCGTGATTTTTGCTGGCACCTGATCTTGTGATTCACTGCCTTCTGCAGAAGGCAGAAGAGAACTGAGCCAGCAAAATTACCGGTAACAAGGGCTGTGTGAAGCATTGACTGGCTCCATGGCACACATTGTGATTTCTGCATGGCACACATACACACATTTTCCCCACATTGTGATTTCTGCATACACACACATCATGATTTGCGATATATTGCCAGGTCAAAAATTATGAAACCGATATCGTGATATGAACTTCAAAGTGGTTTTGGGCGATATATCTATATATCCCCCAGCCCTTATCAAGGATCTTCTTTGGTCTTTTTGTTCTTGCAAATATGAATTATTTGTAAACTGGCGATATCCCAGAGATATCCCCTTCACTGGTAGTTTTCCACCAACCATTTGAAAACAGAACTAGCCCTATACATTAGTAGCATTCAGGAAGCCTTTTTATAATTAGTACGCAGTGCTGTATTTTTCATGTCTAAGGCTTGGTAACAGTCCTTAAATAAATGTCTCTTCTCTAATGTTTCTCTGATACTATTCTTTTGTCCTTCTACAAGCCCACACTTTTCAGTACCACTTGTTCTTGAACATCTGTTTCCTTACATACAATCCATTGCAGAGTTAGGTTTGTTGCAGAAAATACACAATGTGCTTTGCCATACTGCTGAGAGAGTAATGCGCTCATGGCTCATTAATGTTTACGCTACCCAGGCATTCTGTGGGTTCTATATAGTAAATATTTATTGATTTTTTTTAAGAGTCTGCATTAACCAGGTACAATCATGCAGAATCTCTTTAGCTCAAGATAAAGCAGGACCATAAGAATGAAACAGATTAAAAACAACAACAACAAATTTGTAATTGGAGACAATAAAGGGCATAAAGAACAGAAGTTGCACCCGCATGCTGACGCAAGGACACTTTGTACAATCATGTGCACACTTATTTGGAAGTAAGAAAATCAGTGGTGAGGATGGGCAAATCTGTCAACTTTGGTTTCTTTCAGTTTGTCATTTCTCCAATCTTGAAGTTCAGTTCTCCACATTTCCAGTTTGCGTAAAATAATAATAATAATAATAATCCTCGTGAAAATTCACCACCGTTCTAAATTCATCATCTCCTAAGATACACGTTGGCATGCAAAAATCTCCCAATATACAAATATTTTGCAAATCAATTTCCCCTGAAATTATGCCCTTGTGTGCTATTTTCACTAATATCTGCATTTTATGGATACTTTACCCAAGTGTATGCATTTCTGGACGCATTACTTAGCTGGAGAGCTGCATCACGAAATTTGCAGAGGTGCGAATTTTGAAAGATGGAAGTGCTTCAGAGTTGTGGTGTTGTTCCAGAAGCTGTGTGTTAGGTAGGCCTGCTTTTAAATGTGAACTGAACCAGATTTCTCCCCCATCCTTAGCTCAAGGACCCTGGGCCAAAATCTGATCACCAGCCACTTGTTTACCTCACTGGTGAGGCTCCTGTGGGCCTTTCGGCTTCCATCTCCTCTCTGCCTCACTCTGAGGAAGGACCTCTTCCCTTCCTTGGATTAAGGCTGAGAGAAGTGGGAGGATGAGAGTCCTACAGGAGCTTTGCCAGTGAGCCAAGCAAGTGGCCAACAAGGGGCCTCTTTGTTGTGAGGCACCCCGAAAAACATAGCCCAGGAGAGTGTCCTTGCCATCTCCGTTTTTCCACAGTGGCTAGAAATTCTGTTTTAAAATTAGCGAGAAGTTTAAAGAAACTAAAGAACTTCAAGATAAGTGGTCCTTAGAGCCAGAAGCTCCTTCTCAATTTCCCTTGCTGCCTTTTTGATTCTGTGTATTTGTCATACTGACGGGTACCTCGCTTGTTCTAAATAAATCAGAGTGCCTGCGGTAAAATTGGGCAATCTTGGTTTCCATTCAAAACATTTATTCATCTTCAGAATAATAATAACAAAAGATATGTCCTGAGGGTCTCTCTTACAAAATTATCAAACATTTCTTTCCCAGACTCTCTTTCATTTGGTCCCCAATGACTCCTGTGTGTTAAATTTACACAGAGGATGCGTGCAAATGCTTCCTTTTTCTAGCTGAGCTCCCAATCAGGGCAAACGGTTTAAACTGCCTGGTGTTACTAATAGAGTGTTTGCAACCAAACATATGGTCTTCCTTAAGAGCTGATGGCCTTGGCAGAACAGTCTCAGCTTGAACGGGGAGATGGGGGAAAGGATGCCAGGTGGTCCCAAACAGATCAGTATGTATCCCAGCTGTGATGATAGTATGTGCTAGCCAGCTGGTTCCTCAGGCAGGCCAAACAAGCTCACAGGCCAATAAGCACACACCTTTAAAGGTACAGAAGATAATCAGGCATCATCTGTAAAGCATAGAAATATGGTACACGTAAAAATGTGGGAGTACCAGCCACTGAATTTCATTGCCTTTCCGCTTGGCTGTTTTGTCTCTCTGCACCTGTTCAAGACATGCAACACTGCACGAATCTGACAAAGTGAGTTCTAGCCCACTAAAGTTTATACCACAAGATCATTGCAAGCCTTTCAGGTGCCACAGGGCCCTTGGCCTTCCTATTGGTAGCATGTACTCTCTCATGAGCTTTCAGTTAGGTTTCCTTCAAACTAGAGATGGGAGAGCCTGACAGTTTTGGTTTCCCTTGGTTTTCAATTCCTCCAGTCTTAAAATTCAGTTCTCCATATTTACATATCAGTTTGCAATTCTTTTTCAACAAACTCCCCATGAAAATTCATCACTACATTACTGCCATTTTCTTCTAATGCACAATTTTGGTATGTAGTTTTGTGTAACATATGCTCGTTTTGGCAAAGGGTTTTTCCCTAACATGGTGTATGCTATTTTTCACTAATATACGATTTTTTTTCCTAAATACTTTACCCTACAATAAGCACTTTTGTAAACGTTTTTCGGATGGACAACTGCAAAATTGCAAAATTCACAAAAGTGCACAAAAGTGCTTCAGTTTGTATGCATTATTGCTTTCTCTTTCTCCAAACGGAAACAAAGTTCTTTTTTTTTCTTTTTTCAAATTATTTTTATTAATTTTCCAAATTATTACAAATCAAACCAAATTACTTTAATACAATTTCTTAAAATCAGCTTTCCCACTCCTGCTGCAAACATATGTCGATCATTTCCTCCTGTAGCCACATTGTTTCTTATTTAGTGTCCAGTAGTCATCCTTCACTTGCCATTAAACCATTCTTTCAGCTGACCGCTTTTTCCTCCTTAGAAGAAGAAGAGTTTGGATTTGATATCCCGCTTTATCACTACCCGAAGGAGTCTCAAAGCGGCTAACATTCTCCTTTCCCTTCCTCCCCCACAACAAACACTCTGTGAGGTGAGTGGGGCTGAGAGACTTCAGAGAAGTGTGACTAGCCCAAGGTCACCCAGCAGCTGCATGTGGAGGAGCGGAGACGCGAACCCGGTTCCCCAGATTACGAGTCTACCGCTCTTAACCACTGCACCACCCTGGCTCTCAAAACAGCAGCTCTGTACATCTTATAAATATAAAATACATTTCATGTGTGTAGTCGTTCATATACATTGTTGTTCCAGACCTGGTATGCTGGGAGAGTTAATCTTCCCTTGTTCAGTTGTTCGCAGTGCGGAACAAAGTTCCATATATCTGTGTATGTTGAAGTGCGAAAGAAAGAACCCACAAAACAGGTGAAAAGGAGTACAAACCTTAGGTATTCCCCCCCCATGCACATTTCCCTCCTCCATTCAAATGATACCTGTGCAGGGGGGAGTGAGGAACCAGGTGGGCAGCGTCCTTCTGCAGGTGACACAGTCTTGTCAACTGATAGCTCCGTTGGTTAGAGCATGGTGCTTATCTACGGAAGCTGTCCAATCAAAGTTCTTAAGGCAAATTTTCTCTGTACAGCCCTGTGTCCCAAACGCATCATTGTGCCTAGAGGCTAATCTTCCCTCAGTAGAATTACACATCTGGCATAGGACACTTAACTATTGGCTTCGCCTAAACTCAGATCCCCCCGGTCTAATATCCCTAGTGCTGCAAGATTGTCACAAGAGCGCCTGGACTAAAATTGTCTATCAAAAACTTCACTCTTGTGGTTTATCACCACAACAGCTACTCACTTTGGGTTTTAGTAAAGCAAACAGTCTAATTTGTCAGCGCCTAAATGATATTGAGCGTCAGAACAACTTGGCCACAATAAGGAAATTTTGCCCATGATATGACTATTTTCCACCTTCCCATTTTGACTCTCTGGCACCCTATCTGCATAACCTAGCAATTCCAAAATATAGACACACTTTTACTCTTGCAAGATTGAATGTATTGCCCTCAGCTGTACTTGAGGGACGATTCCAACAGATTCCACACGAAAACGCTTATGTCCCTGTGGAGATGGCAGTACCGAATCGGTGGCGCATGCCCTTCTGGCTTGCACTCTTTATAAAGACTTGAGGAATGAGATTATCACCCCTCTTTTATTGTCCATTCCGGGTCGCCCAGCCACTGCCACAGTGTCCTTTCTCTTGGCAGATCAAGATGAGCAGGTGACAGCAAAGGTTGCAAGGTTTTTAGCTGGGGCAATCAGAATAAGATCCACTACTTGACTATTGATTCAAAACCCTAAAATGTATTTTATATAACTGACTTTTTATGTCTATTTTTGTATATCGTATTGTTGTTTTATTGCTATGGCCAATGGCTG
This sequence comes from Lacerta viridis, assembly GCA_900245905.1. Lineage (NCBI taxonomy): Eukaryota > Metazoa > Chordata > Lepidosauria > Squamata > Lacertidae > Lacerta > Lacerta viridis. Next base: position 311,127 of record OFHU01004649.1, read on the forward strand.
ACGCAAATAAAGATTCATTCAATCATTCATTCATGGTGCTCATCAGATGTGCCAGCTCTAGGGGGGCAAGGTGTCTTTAGCCCCCTCAATGTTTGTTTAAAGGGAGCCCGGCCCCCTCAATGTTGAGGACACGATGTTGCAGAAGGCTGTTAGCCCCATATGGGACAACTGCATATTCCTGCATAGACCGAATGATCCTCCCTTCCAACTCTACAATTCTTTGATTCTATGATTCATTGCCCAACCATCATTACTGTATGCAGTACAAACATGAGCACAAACATCCCATCCAACCCTTAAACTCTTGTTTGCTTTGAAACACTGTTAAGAAAGGCCCAGCCCATCAGATCTTCAGGCCGTAATCAAGTGTCCTCATTTCTCTACAACTGCCTCCCCACTCTCCAACGGCTTGGGCTCTGTACCTTTGCTTTTATATTCCAGACTTGGTGTGCGTCAGAGTAATAGCTGGATTCCTTTTACAGAGAAGAGTTTGGGATGGGGGGATTTTTAGGGAAGAGTCAAATGGAGGGGGGAAAGTGTGTTTTTTTTTTTTTAAGTCTTCCTAGCTTGCGCAGAAAATGGTGAGAATTTAGTTATCTCACAGGTAAGTAAGAGCTCACTCAGGTGAATAGTTTTGCCAGAAATGAGAGCAATGTGTCCCTTAGCTTTATGTCTGCATCCTATTGACACAAGTGATCATCTAATCCCAGGGAGAAGGCACAGGTGTGAATGTGCTGGCAGGGGTGCAATTTTCTGTTTAGGGATTAGCAAACTCTACCATGAAAATAATTTCATGGATGCAACTTCATTACAGAAGAAATACTGCTCAGTGCACACAGTCCATTGCCTCTTAGCAATAAGCAAGCACATGCATTGTTTATTTTCTGTGATTTAATTACAGCACACCCTGTCCCAAGTGCATGGGGCAGGTAACAATATATTAACCAACAAACTCCAATTACATTGATTAACTGCCATCTTGCCCCCTCTCCCAGGGCTCCTTCGGATGACCTGCTTATTGAGCATTCATCCCAATTTGCTTGTGCAAAGTTTGCATGTGGGTAATAGGATAACTGTTCTTTACTGAACATTCGTACTCATTTGTTTGCAGGGAGGCTATGCAACATTAACCATTCACCCTGAATTCCTTGTGCAGAGATTATACATCTTCTTGTCAACCAGTCATCAATTCCACCTTTAAATAATAATAATAATAATAATAATAATATTTATACCCTGCCCATCTGGCTGGGCTCCCCAGCCACTCTGGGTGGCTCCCAACAGAATATTAAAAACACGATAAAACATCAAACATTAAAGACTTCCCTAAAAGTCAGATAGTTGTTGATTTCCTTGACATCTGGTGGGAGGGCGTTCCACAGGGTGGGCGCCACTACCGAGAAGGCCCTCTGCCTGGTTCCCTGTCACCTCACTTCTCGCAGTGAGGGAACCGGCAGAAGGAGTTCAGTGTTCGGGCAGAATGATGGGGGTGGAGACGCTCCTTCAGGTATACTGGGCTCAGGCCGGTTAGAGTTGGTTAGGCCTTTTTTGTGCATGTCTCTGTTACTACCCTAATCACAAATCTCTCTCTCTCTCTCTCTCTTTGTGTTTGTGTGTGTGTGTTTTAATGGATTATTATTATTTTGCACCAGAGCAATTTAATCCACTTTAATTGTACAAACTTACATTTCTGGTATTCCACTAAATCCTTCCTGCTAAATACTGACTATCTGGAGGGAGCCCAAGGCAATCAAGTTTGAATTAAAAGGTCTCACGCCATTCCACTGTGGCTGGTAAACACTGAGACTTCAACTTGAGTTGGCCTTCGAGGCAACAGAAGGTGTGAGTGGAAGACACTGAGAATGTCAATTTGCACATTGCTGCAGTCTGATACGTTGTGAACAAAGACTTTTTGCCCCACTTTCCATCCATGACAGAATTGGGTGAGGGAGGCAAGAGAGTTTATTTGAGCAAATAAAAGTGTTCCTTTAAAAATAAATAAAAATCCTCTTTGTTTTTTGAGTTTCTTTCTTTTTCAGCTCTGTGGTATTGTGACAAATGAGCACAATTTAAGTACCACCAAACTTAAGTGCAAAGCAATTCCAGCTTTAATATAACTAAATGCAGAATAGAACTCAGGGAAATTCCTGCAAAGAGTGGGTCGCATATTTTTAATTAAAAGAAGTTAGAATTAACTTTGGGTGTTTTTCCCCCTCTTACAGTTACATATTTTAACATCCCTTCATCTCTCTCTCCCCCCTCCCAGCTTGCATTATATACCACAATAGGAATCTCAGGGAACTGGAAGAAACAATAGACATTACGCAGGGAGCATGCAACTTTAATCTTCTTTTCTAATGACAGCAATAATTAAGTAATGTTGACAAGCTGTCATTCGAGGATGAGATTGGGAAGCCAAGTCTTTCTTGACGAAAGTAGGCTACAGCATTAAAGCTTAATGCATTCTTGGCAACCTTCCAAGAAGGCAAAGCGAACAGGGCAGGTGGTATTGCAGTTCAGTGACAGTGGGGGGGAAAACACTTTATAGTGGACCTTACCATTTGTACTGCAAAGAGGTGGTTCCTTCTTTGTGATATACACACCGCACGTAATTCCTTCATTTTTTGAATAGCCTCAAAGGGGGGGGGGGTGTATAGTGTGTTTGACATGCGTTCTTATCTCTTAAATGCTACACACCTTTTTTTGCATAAAGGCAAAGGGACCCCTGACCATTAGGTCCAGTCGTGTCTGACTCTGGGGTTGTGGTGCTCATCTCGGCCGAGGGAGCCGGCGTACAGCTTCCGGGTCATGTGGCCAGCATGACTAAGCCACTTCTGGTGAACCAGAGCAGCGCACGGAAATGCCGTTTACCTTCCCGCCGGAGCGGTACCTATTTATCTACTTGCACTTTGACGTGCTTTCGAACTGCTAGGTGGGCAGGAGCTGGGACCGAGCAACGGGAGCTCACCCCATCGCAGGGATTCGAACCGCCAACCTTCTGATCAGCAAGCCCTAGGCTCTGTGGTTTAAGGGGGCACCTGCCCACAGCACCACCCAAGTCCCCTTTTTTAGGATAGTCCCTCCCCAAATTAAGGAATAAGGTACAGTGTGAATATCGTAAAGAACTTGTGTTGCTTTAGGTCAAATGCTCATATAGCCCAGGTTCCTGTTATCACAGTGGCCAACCAGAGGCTTATGGAAAAGCCCATAAGCAGAATATGAGTGCAACAGCACTCTCTCTACTTGTGATTCCCAGAAACTGGCATCCAGGAGCTTACGGCCTCTGACCATTGTGGTAGAACATAGTTCTAGAATTTTCAATTTAGATTTTTCAATTTCTTTTAGAATTGGAAGGGACCCTAAGGGAAATCTAACCCAGTGTTTACCAAAGTGGGCAATAACACCCCCTGGGGGGCAATGGAATGATCCGGGGGGGGGCACTAGTAGCCTTGGGTGCAATTGGAGGGTGCTGAATAAAAACCAGGGGGTGTGGGGTGTGGAAGCATAAAGAAAGAATAAAATATTGAGGAAACCATTCGTACATGTTTCATCTGATGTTGTCAGGGACTAGGCAGAGGAGGAATGGTGGAGATTGCCTTCCCAGCCTGACCCTTCCAGAGGAGAGGAAAACAGTTTAGAATTACAACAGGGGGTTGAGGGAGGTCACAGCTTAGAGGTAGATGAGGGGGAAAGTTGGGAAATAATGGGAGAGGAGGAGGAGGAGGAAGAGGAAGCACCAGGGGGTGATGGGTGATGGACACAGTGTCTTTAGAAAGCATTCCAGATGCCCCACTCTCCCAGAACCAGGCAGGCCTTGAAACTAGGAGAGCAAAGAGCCCTTCTCTTGAAGAAGGTAGATTTCCAGGAGGCACTGAGCAATTTATTTTTTTCTGAAAAGGGGGCTGGTGGGCCACATGAGTTTGGGAACACCTGACCTAGTCCAACCCTTTGCAATGCAGGAATATGTAGCTGTCCCATATGGGGATTAGACCTGGAGAAGTGTGAAACTCCTTTTTGCACATGGAAACCCTTTTCGGATTACTTAAGTAAATACTTTAATTCTTTCCCAATACGAGATGGATTTATACCTTGAGCAACTGAAGGACAAGAATATGTTATTTTTAGATCCGTATTTTATACCTTGTGTGTTGTTAGAAACAAAGGGGCAGTTCAGAGAGTGGAGACGCAATGTCTTCTCAAGTGAAGAAGAAGAAGAAGAGTTTGGATTTGATATCCCGCTTTATCACTACCCGAAGGAGTCTCAAAGCGGCTAACATTCTCCTTTCCCTTCCTCCCCCACAACAAACACTCTGTGAGGTGAGTGGGGCTGAGAGACTTCAAAGAAGTGTGACTAGCCCAAGGTCACCCAGCAGCTGCATGTGGAGGAGCGGAGACGCGAACCCGGTTCCCCAGATTACGAGACTACCGCTCTTAACCACTAAACCACACTGATATGGGAAGTCACAGAAAAATAAGCATGGTAACATATGATGTTCCTAAGATGTATTATGTGAAAATCTAATAAAATATATTATTATTATTTTTTAACTGTTTTACATAATTGCAGCATGATTCCCCCCCCCCTTGCAGTGTTTGATTGATGTGCTCACTGGTGGCTGTGAGCCGGTGAAACACAAAACAAATATCAAACCAACCATGTTTACAACTGCATCATGTTTGCTTTTTGTTACTCTTTGTGGCACTGCATCGGTGAACACAATCCCACCTTACAGCAGAAACACAGCTGTCAACTTTCCCCTTTTCTTGCGAGGAATCCTATTTGGAATAAGGGGATTTCACTTTTTAAAAAGGGGAAAGTTGACAGCTATGAGCAGAAAGGCAAGGTGCAAATGTGACCATAAATCCACCAAATAAATAAATCGATCAAACCCTGTGTGGGGAAAAAACTTGGTGGTAGTGCTGTGCACAAAATCTGGGCCTGAGGATGGAGATCTCATAATGCGTCCTTTGAAACAAGACCGAATCCTTGGAGAAATGGAGGATCCCTTCAAAAGCGAGCTTCTCCCAGATGGTTAGCAGCAGACTCTCTACTTGCTGTGGTCGTATTATTAGCAGCGCAATAGCAGGCTAAATTGTAAGTTATGCATATAAGGGCTTAGTGTAGGCTACCTAAATATATGCAAGGAATGAATGGGAGTTTTGCATGTCAAAGGCGAACTGCTGAGAAAAGTTTTTACAATGGGGCCTAATTGGAGGTGTTAATGTTATTCTTAGTTAATTTGAAAGTCAGATGCAAATGTTTAACACCACTTTGCAAGGAGATGCATATTTAAATCAGAGCTGGCATGTGTGAGTTAACGGTTTGCAAACTCTTTTTTGGGGGGGGGGGATGAGAGCAACAACAGAAAAGTATTGACACTTTTGTTCCCTCGCTCTTCTTTCATATCTCAGTAAAAAGCTTTTGGCCCAAATAGTTTCTCTTTCTTTCTTGAATGCAGCTAGAAATTTGTTAACACAATATTGGAAAACAGCTACTAACTGAACTCTCCAGGCAGGGTGGGATAGACTACGTGACACAGCTCTCACTGAGAAGCTAACAAAGACACACAAAGGCCAAAGACAATTTTGAAACTGTGTGGTACATGTTTATTCAGCACGCAGGAAAAGACAATGTTGTCCCCTTGCCACCAGCTACCCCTCCCCTCACTCTGAGACAATCTGTTAAGGCTGGGAGCAGATAACACTTAACTGATACATACAATAAACTCCAAAGTATTCTACAGGCCTGCTTAATGGAAGACTGTATCATTTGTGTTATATATGCATGGGCTGTTTTGTTTGGGGGTGTGTGTGAAGGCATATTGTTTGTCTTATGTATTTTCATAAACTGAAAAATAAAGTCGAGCGAAAGAAAGCAAAGCTTTCGGTATCCAATGGGGTAGCTGTTTCCATTGTGTTGTCTGCCCTTTTGCAATCTCGTTCTCCCTCTCTCTTTATCATCCCCCCCCCTGAGTTGGGGGGTTGGGGGAGGGTTTTCTAACAATATCCAAGGTCAGGCAGTTCCGGAATAACATTGAGCGCTTCATCTCCTAACCATTGTTGGAGTTGTAATTGAGCCGCTTTCAATTCATGGGTGCATAATTTTCATGTTTGCCCAACATCCTGAGTTCTATTTTGTTCCTATCTGACTCATGCTTATATGAAAGGAAATTGTTTTCACTGTGCATGCTTTTTGTGTATCCTCCCCCCCTCCCTCCCTCCCTCCCCCACTGACATGTTATAAAAATGTAATAAAAATCAAATAACAGGAAAGAAAACCCTTCTTTTCTCTGCGTAACAGCTGCAGCAGCTGACAAAGAGCAAACACCTGAGCTATATCCCGCTCGCTTGTCAGGTGACCTCATTGCGAAAAAAAACAGGAAAGATCCGGGCTTCTATGTTTGTTTTATAAAATGTTGTTTGCCCCGGCTGGCTCTAGTGGGATTTAGGGACCCAACTCTACGACAGGAAACTCGGGAAAGTAGTCAACATTGTCTGATGCTATTGTTTTTCTTTTTGAGTTCACGAGGTTCATTTCCACTATGCTGTTTTTCTATCAACATGTTTTTGAGCCAGATTGGAATGCAGTCCCTTAAAATAAGCTGCTCTCTTCAGAGTGGGGAGAGATTTTTGTTCTATCCTGTTATTTTACACACAGACAAACACACACACACACACACACACCAGGTGATCTAAGGTAAAGGCACTGACACATGTGAGAGGAACTGGAAGATTTTGCCTCAGTTCTTCTGGAAACAAGCCAACTATATCCAAACCATTAAAAGCACACACAGACTGTCTAGAGTGATGATCAAAAGTAGACCAAATATCACCCTGAGCTTGGGAGAATCCACGCCAATTTCTGTTTTTGTAATAACCTTCCTTTTTAGTGCGCGCGCACACACACACACACCAGTCACTTAGGTGATTGGGGCCTTAGCTAAAGTTGTGGTAAATCATTTCCCAGGCCTCACAGACAGAATTTCAGGGTTGCATCTAGATTTGTGGAGGAAGCTTGGCTATCATCAGCGCAGGCCTTGGGACTCTCCAGAGACTCGCAAATAATGTAAGCCCCCCAAACAATGCCCACAGGAGATGGTGGGCTGGAAGGGAATGGGAACTTCCGTCATAACCATAATACCAAATGAGGAATGCAGGCAGGGCTGTAAATGGAAGGAAACATCTGCCACTGATGCAGAACAGAGACTGAAATATGAAGTGGCTGAAATATGGAGGAATAACACTGGTTCCAGTGGAGGCTGTTATATTTGAGTAAAGCGGGGCATGCCCCCCAAACCTGTTTGCCCTAAGCCTGCCCATACCCGCTTGGCTATACTTTCTGGATGAGACCTAGACATGACTGGTGGTTGAAGACTTGCTTTCCTCTCCTCTTCTCCTGCCCCCCACCCCGCACCTTAGCAATATATCACAGCTTCTGCAGCCTACGTATAGTAGTATTTAAAATGAGAGTTGTCATAGCATCCTCTTTTTTGCTCTTCAAAATATGGCAACCTTATGTCTCCTGCTCACTCCTGGTGTTGCCCTTGTAGAAATCACTGGGCAGAAATATGGAGACAAAGCTGGTATGAACCGGCTCTGCCTATCATTGGCTCTGTATCCACCTCTGCCTTCCTCCCAACCCAACCCAATGGGTGCCAATGTATTAATACAGGCATAGGCAAACTCCAGCTGTTTTGGGAATACAACTCACATCATCCCTAGCTAACAGGACCACTGGTCAGGGATGATGGGAGTCATAGTCTGGAGGGCCTAGTTTGCCTATGCCTGTATTAATATCAAGGCAACCTCCCCGAGACAAAAGCCATGTGCATCAGCTCCTCCCCACAACTTCCCACTGGCCTCACCCTCTCTGTTCCTGACCTCCTCCTGTTGAGCAACTGAATACCAGTTGGTGGCAATCACAGGTAGGCAGAGTGTTGTTGCATTCATGCCCTGCTTGCTTCAGTAGATCTAAGCTGATGACGAGACAGAGGCATGACAATTATAAACGGCATTTCCCTGTGGCAACATTGCTTGGAGAGAAAGCGGGATTTAATGGGAGTCTAGGAAAATTGAGACACCGGGGCTTAATGTTCTAAGAAGGCAGGCTGTTCTGGTTCAAGCGTGTGTCACTCGCATTCTTTAGCTCACTTTTCTCTGAGTCTAGACTTATTTAATTAGGCTAAACAATGCAAGCAGGAATGAAGTCTTGTTATCGGCATTCTGCACAGGAAGTAATACAGATTGTCTTTAAAATAAGAGCCTTCTGGGCCCACCAGATACTCAATAATGTAATTATTGTGAGAGGCACCATCCAAAGAAAGGCAAGGAGACAGCATTTCCTCTGGGATAAACAGACAGCATATTTTTAATGCTTGCATTATTGTTCCCTTCTTTTGCTATGTACATTCGATATGCAGGCCTAATTACACTGCCTGTCTCTTTCTCTCTTTTTTTGGCAGTGCCTACCCTCACAAGGAAATTCTCTGTTAATGCCATTCCTCAGAATATCGTTCCACCAAAGTTAAATTCTGGAAAGGGAAATGCACGTTCCACAATTAGAATAATCACTGCAACAGGGAGGCATGTGGTGGCCTGAGGTAAACAAACACATGGTACCCCTATAACCCAAGTCAAGGTGCACAGTATCCATGATCACTTAAGACATTTTCTCACCTGAAGAAAACTGTTCCTACAAGTGCCCCTCCCAGGAAGTAAAAAACAAACAAACAAACAAACAAACCCACAGCTATGCATTAAATAACAATTTGCTGCCTTTCATGAAACCCAAAATTAGCTGTCTGAGACCTAATGGTAGGCCCAGCCCTGAACAGAAAGCACCATAACATTTTCCATTGTTTCCAACCAGGAAAAATGTGGAGGGCTGATTGTATCACACACATATACAAAAATCATTATTATTTTGGGTCTCATAGGACAAGAAACTGCAAAGCTAGAATAAATTGTGCAAATAGTATACAGATGTGCATAAATTTACTTGTGTAAATGGTTTCGTTATCAAAGCGCACTTGCTCAAATAATCTGCAAATGCTTTGGAAGCTGCATAGTGAAACAAGACAACTAGCACAAGAGACAAATGAATGTTGTTTTTAGATGGCCCATAGCAGGATGAAGTATTGGTCATGAAGGGCATTTGAAATATAGTATGTATAAGGGACGCGGGTGGCGCTGTGGGTTAAACCACAGAGCCTAGGGCTTGCCGATCGGAAGGTTGGCGGTTCGAATCCCTGCAACGGGGTGAGCTCCCATTGCTCGGTCCCAGCTCCTGCCCACCTAGCAGTTCGAAAGCACGTCAAAGTGCAAGTAGATAAATAGGTACCGCTCCGGCGGGAAGGTAAACGGCGTTTCCGTGCGCTGCTCTGGTTCGCCAGAAGTGGCTTTGTCATGCTGGCCACATGACCCGGAAGCTGTACACCGGCTCCCTCAGCCAGTAACGCGAGATAAGCGCCGCAACCCCAGAGTCGGACACAATTGGACCTAATGGTCAGGGGTTCCTTTACCTTTACCTATGTGTATTGAAGGTCCTGGCTGGCTACTTGTACTGACCAGGGGTGGCCAGGGAAAAGCTACCTGTGGTTGTTTTTTCTTGGTGCGTTTCACACACACTCCAATGTGTGGGATCCTGGGTTTCCTGGGAAAGTGGTATTTCAACTACGCCCTGATTAACATAGCAGAAGTGATGCTTTTGAACCAAAAGTATGACTGTCACATGAGAATGTCACATTTTCCAGCGTTTTCCGTCAATGACAAGGTATTGTTAAAGTTATAAAGCTACTTGTATAAAGTATAAAGCTACTTATGTAAAATGTTGCAAGGCAGTGAGTGCTTATGTTCTCTAAATTTGTGTCCCACCTTGATTCTATCATGAGCCCCAATATGTGGTTCCCAGGTGGGCACTCATCCAAGTACAGACCAGACCCAGACCTCCTTAGCTTCAGAAGGTGGTGGTTTCATGTGCCTTCAGACCAGAGCTGGAGGATCTTTGCAAAACTAGGAACTCTTCCAAAGTCTCGTATCCAGGTCTGAGCCTGCTTAGCTTTCTTTGCCTGAATCTCTAGGAAGGAATGAATCCAGTTGCCTCTCATGCTTACACTGCAATCAGTTAACACATTCAGTTGGCTGGGTAGAAACACATGATTTTACTTTTGAAGATTCCCGCAAAGCATGAAGAAGGAAGCTGCTGCACAAAAAACTTTTGAAACAAATGTCTGTTTTCCTAGAAAACAGGAGAAAAACAGTGCATCTTAAAAAGTTCAAATTTCAAAAAGAAAACTGAGCATCACTAAATGTTGGCACAAGTATAACTGCCCCCTTTCATCTGTTTTTAAGGATATGTAAATCTTAGAAGGCTTTGGTTACTATTTCAAACGCCACCAATATTCCAGTCTTGAAGAGGAATTTCAACAATAACAACCTGCATATATTAATTCGATTTTCAGTACGGTGGCAGTATGAGAAAATAACCTAGATTCTTTTAACACTTTCTATATTCCCCTCCCCTATTTCCCCTGTGAAATAACAAACCATCCCCAACATAGTTTCCCATCCCAGTGCAAATGAAGCAGTACCACGGATGTCAGAAATGGCACATGTAGTAGATATGTCTGTCGTGCCAGGACTAAGAAGCAGGAAGCCATGCAGGCTTCTCTGATAGTCTGCTTTTTGTATGCTGCATCCTGCTACTTACTCCTTGTGGCTGAGCAGTCTATTGAATAATTAGGGAGAGGCATTAGATGTACCGTAGATTTGGATTTGGATATACTAGAGGTCTCTTGTTCTTTAGTCATGGAAACATAGGAAGCTGCCTTATACTAAATCAAACCATTGCTCCGTAAAGTCTGCACTGACTGGCATCTGCTCTCCAGGGTGTGAGGAAGGGGGCATCCACGGTGCTACTTGGAAATGCCAGAGATTGGACTTGGAACCTTCTGCATGCAAATCAGATGCTCTATTACTGAGCTACAGCCCTTCCCTTAAATCTTGACTTGCAGTCGACTTGCCCCCCCCCCCAAAAAAGGAATGGCACACCTGTCTGGGACGGGACAGAGGAGGAATGGTGGGGACCCCTTCCCTTCTCCTGAACCTTCCTGAGAACAGGAGGACAGTATAGATTTAGAACAGTGGTTTGCAGAAAGGCATAGTTCAGAGGCTGCAGAGGGGAGAAGCTGGGAAATATTGGGAGAGGAACAGCAGCAAGAAGAAGCACCAGCGGAGAGACAGCTGTCAGACTCAGTGTCTTTAGAAAACGTTACTGACCCCCTTTCTCCCAGGACCCAGCATGTGTTGAGAGTAGTAGAACAGAGAGCTCAGAGGCAGAAAGCTCAGATTCGCCGACGCAGGGATGACATAGGAGAGACAGAGGGGGAGGGACTTTACTTGGAGCAACACCATTATAGACTGCATGTCTACATCTCTGTCTCTCTGTGAATATTAAATAAAAGACTTAGTAAGAACCCTTCTTGTTTATCTCATTTTTGGCTGCTGCCATGGGAGGGATCGGAATTCCTTGAAGCCTGACAATATCCTCCAACATTTCTCCAATGAAACTAGGGACATCCTATTTACTACTACTACTACTACTATTTAAACCCCACTCATCTAACTGGGTTGCCCCAGCCACATATATAAAAACATAATAAAACATCAAACTTTTAAAAACTTTCCTATACAGGACTGTCTTCAGGTGACTCGAGGGTTGGTTAACTTGCTGCTCTCCAACATTTCCCCAATGGAAATTGAGATTTCCTAAGGAAAAGTGGGCCATTGCAGGATCAAACCAGAAACCAGGATGGCTTCTGTAAATCCAGGAGTCTGGAAGGTCTAGAACAGACAAGACTGCAACATCCTCTTATTAATACAAGCAAGGTATGGTTAATTTATGTTGCTACTTTAAAAATGTGGTAACTCTGGGTTGACTTGACTTCTTTGCGGCAGTGATGAGCATTCTGCATCTCCTAGTTCACTTGCTCTTGAACTTTTTAAAGGTGCATTGAAGTAGGTGAGAAGAAACATTACGGTAGTCTTGCCATGGCGATGAAAGCACATGTGGTCATCGGTGTGTGTCAGAGAACTAGGCTTTGGTCATGACCCAGCAATGACACAGTCCTGTTTATTTAGTGCTACCACTGCCACTGATGCTGTCCCCGAGAGGAACAAATCGTCCCTCTTTTTAATATGTAATTTAGTTTTATACTACTTTCAATATACACCAGTTTGTAAATATAGAGGACACTGCAGGGTGCCTGGTTATGCTCTTTTATGACATGTTCCCAGACTTAATATATAAGAGTACAAGGTGTAATTCAATCAATTGAGATACGTTGACAACACAAACCCTGGGAGAAATCTGAGCTGTTTGTTCATGGAAACAGTGTACAAACAGTCACCGTCTATTTACTCGCAGAGGATACAGTGAGTGTGGTGCTTGTGACACCAGATGGTTAGGTCATTTTACAGTGCCCATAAGTGAAAACTGAGCATTTGTTCGTAGAAAAGGATTGTGCATAGAAAAACACTACTGCGAGATGTTGCATTATTCCCGAATAATTCCCTTTCTGTCTCCTGTTCTCATAATGGAGAGAATCAGGTGAAGAATTTTTCAACAGCTGCTGCATCTTAGCCAGGACACCTTTTGGGAGCTTTTACTCTGATATCCTTATCTTTTGCCTGGATGTAATTCCAACTCCATTAAAATAATTGGTCATATGTCCATCGATCTGACAGCAGAATCATTTTTAACTAATCTTAAATTGTAATCCTGCACACATTACCTGGGGAGTAAGGCTCATTGAACTCCACTGAACTTACTGTTTCGGAGAACATGTATAGAATTGCGCTGTTAGTCTACAGAAAACTCTGTGCAACAGCTTTTCCAACTGGTAACATTGAAATGGCATGGTTAATAATATTGTATTATATTGTATTATTTTTGTTTTATTTATTTCTTTATTATTATTATTTATGTTTTACTGCTTTATTTAGACTCACACACAGCTGTTCTAGTTAGGATGAATTCACACATACACGTTCCTCCTTAGTTGCCTGACTATAGCATAATGTCTTCACTTGTACCTGTGAATGTGTTATTCTCAGATAAATCCATACTACTACTACTACTACTAATCATAATAATAACAATAATTTATTCCCCACCCATCCGGCTGGGTTTCCCCAGCCACTCTGGGTGGCTCCCAACAGATTAAAAACAGAATAAAACATCAAACATTAAAAACTTCCCTAAACAGGGCTGCCTTCAGATGTCTTCTAAAAGTCAGATAGTTGTTTATTTCCTTGACATCTGTGGGAGGGCGTTCCACAGGGTGGGGCCACTACCGAGAAGGCCCTCTGCCTGGTTCCCTGTAACCTCACTTCTCGCAGTGAGGGAACCACCAGAAGGCCCTCGGCACTGGACCTCCGGGCTGAGCGATGGGGGTGGAGACGCTTCTTCTGTGCATACCAACTGTGCTTTGACATCACCAGATGTCAACATAAATCCAACACATTTCCAACAAATCATTTTCCACATTTGAGTGAGGGATTTCCCACATTTGAGTGAGGGTTATCATGTTATGAGACATGGATGAACTAGCTCACCAAAAAGCAAAGAAAAATGGGGTATGTATGTATCTATGTATGTATGTAAAAGGTGTGTGTGTGTGTGTGTGTATGGTAAAGGACCCCTGGATGGTCCTTTAGGATACAATAGCAAGATTGCAGCTTACATTCCCCATGTTCAGAAGCATGCAACCTTTAGTTCTGGAGATAGTACACAGCTTTTTCCTCCACATATATTCTATCAGGAGGACGAACAAGAAGCAGAATGTATGGCAAAGCCGATTTCCTACTAAGAGAAACAGAACAGAATATGGAGAGTCTGTCCAACCATGTAGTGAACACACTGAGCGAGTAGAAGCCAGGATTATATGACAGCAGGTCTTTCCCCAAGTATCCTTTGGAATTAACTTGCACGAGATACAGTATTTTCTTGTTCTTCCTGTATTATTGTAGATTTCCCCCCATCTCCAATGTGATTTTCCAGAAGTGAACATTTCACAGATGTTAATTAACAGAATCCAGAACTGTTTACCTGAAGCAAAACGCTTTGCCACATCAGAGCTAGCTGTAAAAATTCCCTTGATGTTCCCAGTGTTTCCTCACTACATCTTTAAAAGGACTGACAGAATTTTCTTACTCATTAAGTGGTTTTTTTTGTCTTTTCCTATTTGCATATTCCAAATTTAGAGGCTGTGAATTGATGCTAAGTAGTGTTGCTTCTACAATGCAATGTTCAAATCCCGAGGTTGACAAATCCATCAGCAAAAGTCTGGCTTTTCTGCATATGTTGCATGTTTCCCAGCTGACATAATTAACTTTCACAGTCCAGCTTTTAAGTGATGTACATAGCCCTGAGCCATTCAAGATGTTGCGATTTAATTTTTCATGTCTTCATTCATCTGAAAGTATCTCCTTTTAATGGGTTAAAGCAAATCCAGCCTCATATTTTCAGATGTGCACATGGGGCTAAGTTTCTTTCAGCGTCTAGACACAGCCCTTACAAAACAATGTCTTAAGGATATGACAACCTGGCCAATTTTTGTGAGATGATTATTATTTATTAAATTTCTATACCATCCCTTCATCCAAGGATCACATGGCGGTTTACAATATAAAAACACAAATTTACAGTCGTACCTTGGATCTCAAACGCCTTGGCTCCCGAACGATCGAAACCTGGAAATGAGTGTTCTGTTTTTCAAACGATTCTCAGAAGCCAAACATCCATCATGTCACGGCTTCCACGGCTTCTGATTGGCTGCAGGATGCTCATTCAGCCAATCGGAAGCCGCGCCTTGGTTTTCGAATGGTTCTGGGAGTTGAACGGACTCCTGGAATGCATTCTGTTTTAGAACCAAGATTCAACTGTACCTAACATAGTAACAAACCAAAACAATAATCTCCTCACACACAGTTTAAATTAAAATGTGGCACCAGAGTGCAGAGCAGAGAAACCAGAAGCCAGCGGAGGGGAAAGAAACAGTGTTTTAGAAAATGGTGCGGCTGGGTATTACTTACATTTGATGGGGGGGGGAAACGTTTTGATTAACAAGTATGCCCTGTGACATTTTTGAATGACATATCTAAAATTCTAATGGGGGGGGGAGTTAAACAGGTCAGTGTAGATCCAGCCACAGTCATTATCCCACAAGCAGTATATGAGCAGAATAATACTCTCTCCACTTACACTCTGCAGGAATTGGCATCCAGAGACATTTTTATTCAAGAGGTAAAATACAGCCATCATGACTAGCGGCCATTGAAAGCTTCATGAATTTGTCCAATTCCCTTTGAAAGCCAGCCCAGGGGCTAAAAAAAGGTAAAAGGTAAAGGACCCCTGACGGTTAAGTCCAGTCGCAGACAACTCTGGGGTTGTGGCGATAATCTCGCTTTACAGGCCGAGGGAGCCGGCGTTTGTCCGCAGGCAGTTTTTCCGAGTCATGTGGCCAGCATGACTAAGCCGCTTCTGGCGCAACAGAACATCAAAACCAGAGCAGCGCACGGAAACACCGTTTACCTTCCTAGGCGGTAACTATCACTATATCTTATTGTAGTGTACTGTATTCCACACTTTGACTATGTGTCATGTGAAGTTTGAAGTTAGGTTAAGTTCGTATTTGAAAAAAAAAATACATTTTCATGCTTGATAAGGCTTGAGCTGAAGTCTTTATAACTTGGGCTTGGTTTGGGCAACATTTCTTGTCTTCATTTGTCTTGGAATAGTCTGGTCTTAGACAGTCAGTACCTGTGGGAGAGCTCTGTAGCGAATTCTAATCCAAGTGAAATTAGAAATTGATTTAAGGCCTCAGTGTGAAAAGCAGTGAAGTGAAGCACACATTCAGGTCCACTTTCTCAATTGCTTTCCTCAGCCACATCTACGTGGAGAATTTTCCCAGAGACCAATGCCGGCTTAATGATGATGAGGAAACTGTTAAACTGATGTGGCTAATCTGAAACATGTTTACAAAGTTCAGCTGAGAGTTAAGGAAATGTCTGATAACACTGGTCAAACAGAATCCAGTTGGCTGTAGATCATGTTTCTAAGATGCTTTGAGTTGTTTGTGGATGGTAGCCTAGATAATGTAGCTAATTTAAATATGATTGAAGAAGAAGGGCTTCATTGACATATGAAGGAATCATAGAATTGTAGAGTTGGAAAGGACCACGGGGTCATCAAGTCCAACCCCCTGAAATGCAGGAATCTCAACTAAACCATCCATGACAGGTGGCCATCCATGAATGCATGGATTCCCTCCTTTGAAATGAATGAGGAAATTCTTACAAGTGAGGAAACTCCTTAAAACAGCAGAGCTCCTGCACATCTTAATATTTTTTTTAATAATGGGACAAATAGCCATGCTTCCTGCAGTAAGTTGCAAAGGATTGTGTACCCATGGATGAAAAGACGACATACTCTAGACAGTACTTTTACACATCCAATACTGAATGTCTGAATAGGGCTAGACTAGATCGCCATGTTTCTTCCTTTGGTAGAATAGTAATTTGTGAACATGTTCAGAATGTTGAATTCTAAATTCTTAATGCTAAAGGAGATCTCTGACAATATAGAAAAGAATCTGAATAGGAACAGGACCAGAGTTTAATTTTTAAACTCATTCTGAAAGCCATGTCCATATTACTTCCAAACAAATACTAATCAGCCTCATTACTTTTTTTCACAAATTCTAAATAGGTGTCACTGGTCTTTTTATTTTCTTAATTTATTTTAATAACTTGCTGTAAGGCTTAATTCACCATCCCATTTGCCATAAGACAAAGCACTGCATTCCCTGTAATTCCCTCCCCCTGACAAGTTTTTCTGGCACTCAGACATAAAAATGAAGTGGGAAATAGATGGTGCCTGCAATTAATTTACTAATTAATGGGAATATTTTAATACAAAGATGAAAGCGTCGTAAGTGAATAATGGGCGGAGAGAGTTTTCATACTTACGAGCTCTGTGCTAGTTTCTGGCTGGCTTCATTAGGAACCTTGCAGAAGGAAGCAATATTATTTCAAGAAGAATAGAGGTTTTTTCATACTTCAAGCACATGTTGGGTGAATCTCTGTGCTTCTGATGCCACTATTTTGCTTGAAAGGATAGGCAGCTAAGTAGAAAATCAGAAATATAGCCGCAGCCTGGCAATTGTTA
Source organism: Lacerta viridis (assembly GCA_900245905.1). Lineage (NCBI taxonomy): Eukaryota > Metazoa > Chordata > Lepidosauria > Squamata > Lacertidae > Lacerta > Lacerta viridis. The sequence goes on from OFHU01004649.1 coordinate 328,354, forward strand.
TGTTTCCTTACACTGACAGGAACCTGGCTAACAGGATTTGAAAACAGATAATAGAGATAACACCAGAGAAGATGGATTTTTTCTTCTGCAGAAATCCATCCCATCTAAAACCTGGCATCTGTAACAGTAAAATATGGTGATCTGCACACATGGGATTCCCCATTCGTAGGAACACAGGAAGCAGACCATTGGTTCATTTAACTTAGGAATGCCCACACTTACTGAAAGCAGCCCTCCAGGCTTTAAAACTAAATCCTTTCCTGGGTCTCTCTGGAAATACAAGGAATTGAACTGTAAGCACTGACACTCATCAGTTTAAGAGTTTACCAGACTGCATACTTGTGAAGAAGAATCCAGACGACAAAAGGTAAACGAAGGCAATTCTAGTAGGGCTTTCTTCCTGCTTACTCATGAGATATGTTCTTATGGCCTTCTCTTCATGGTAATGTTCATGGCTCCCTACAAATGCCACCAGTGGTTAAGTTACATATCTTCTCTTTGGTGATCACTCATACCCAAGTAAGATTGTCTTCCATAAACACGGTTTTAACAGTGAATCTGTAAGTGACTGTGGAGGCCAATTCTGGATCCACACGTCCTTCCACATAGGGACACAGGTTTCCGGGTGGGAGTTGATCACGGTGAGGGTTTGCCAAGCGTGCCTCCTTTTTAGCACATTTCTCCCATTTGTCCTGAGTTTGAGTGTCACCAAAACCCATAGTAAAGACTGTTCTCCAATTGGAGCACTCACAGGCCAGTGTTTCTCAGTTGTTGGTGTTTATACTACATTTTTTAAAGATTTGCCTTGAGAGAGTCTTTAAACCTCTTTTGTTGACCACCAGCATTACGCTTTCCATTTTTAAGTTTGGAATAGAGTAGTTGCTTTGGAAGATGATAATCAGGCATCCACACAACATGACCATAAGTTACATATGCCATCATATCAGCAGGTATTTATACCTATGATCCACAGACAAAGGTTTCTCCCCATGCTATATGTGCAAGGAGCTTTTGCAAAACAGTTCCCCCTTCTTCTTACGCTTGTCAACATGAACCTCATATTCTGTGAATACCTCAGCCTTCAGAACCTGGGACCTTTGTGCATAAAGCACATGTTCTGCCACTGGGCAATGGCTTTTCAGTTCAGATGTACACTCATCTCTATAAGTACATGGGTCTGGCCCATTCATCAAAGAAAATAAAGTTGTCCTTGGAGTTCGGGAGCCCATTCATATTACAGTGGTACCTCGACTTACGATTTTTTCTGAATTTTTCGTTTCCAATGCATTCCTATGGGGAAATCGCTTTTTTCGACTTACGAATTTTTCGACCTACGAATGTGCATTCGGAACGGATTAAATTCGTAAGTCGAGGTACCACTGTATATATATTTTTTAAATAAAAATACTCACACCCAGCACAAGTTTGTTCTTTTGCTTTCTCTTCACCCCCCCCCCATTATTTTTCTCTGTTCCCATCACAGATCAACCGTCTGACAGGAATAGCACCATATCTGTTTGAAGAGGAAGGCGGTTGTCATGACCCACAGTGTGTGGTGGAGTACTATAATTGTGTTAGAATTCAGGCCACCCTCGCAAGAACTGACTCCTACCTTATACTGACTCCTACTGCTAACATTACTGGAACTGTCCAAGGTCCTGTTTGCCCTCTGTGTAAGAGAGCTTTTGAGCTAACTTTGGCTGCATTGACCAGACTTTCCCTACCTTGGTCTAACTTGACCTGCCATATCTCGATTTTGTCTTGGCCACATTTTGCCATCCTTGACTACCATGAATAATATTTGCCAATCGGAACCGGTCTTTACCTGAATTAACTTGACTTCATTGAACACCTCTTGTGTTCCCTGTGAGTCTCATAGGCTCACAGAACAAGACAGCAGTGGAAGCTATAGAATTTTGGAGATCCCAAAATATGTAGGATGCTGACAAAGACTTTGGTCAAAAATGCATCAAGCATCTTTTAATTCTTGATGATACTCTGTGAGTGAACTTATAGACATTGTGTTGGCAATTTAGATTTTAACTGAGAGATTTTTCCCCTCCTAGCAATAAATTATGGATTGTATTTTAGCATGGATATAGTTATTGTTTATTTATTTCTCACTCTATGTACACATCTGTTACGAAGTGAAACAAAGTCTAGTCTGTGCACTAACAATAGGCTTTCGTGAATTTTAAATCATTTTACAGCTTGTGAAATTATGAGGTGCTGGCTGTGATTCGTGGTGCCTACATGTGTATGCATCCTTTAAACAAAATAAGCTTGGGGGCTGTAAACAAGGAAAGTAAAAAATTACAACCCTCCCAGTGTAGTCTGTTTAAATTTTCATAAAGCACTCACAGCAGCATGAAAAATAAACCTATTTGTATTGACCCCACCTTGCAAGTTGTGCTTCGTTTAACACCACAGTAAAATGGTGTTGAATATCTCTTACCATCTCTGCAGAAAAAGAACTCTGACCATCAGGTTGTATGGGGGGGGGTTCAGTGGGTTGAAACTTTGCCACACAGCTGAGCATGACTTACCAGTACTTTATAAAGCAGATGATCTGTATGACATTCAAGTCACAATGCAAACTGGAGATATTCTGTGGGGATATGTTCCTCAACCGATGGAAACAGATCTCCCACGAGGCATGAATGGGTGTGTCAGGAACCACACAGAGTGCCTCATGATGCTTGAAAAAAAAATACATATAATTTATTGCCTTACCAGAGAAAAACTATGTCTCACATTATAACCATATGAGACTGCACCATTCCAACATGCAGTTGCACAAGTGTACAATTCAGTGCCGTCTCTTGTTGAAGACTTCCCAGCTGTTGATAGTTACCCAGTTATGATGAAGTGATTGTGCTTCCTCTTCCTTTTGATGTGTTGGATATAAGAACATAAGAAGAGCTTACTAGATCAGCCTATCCAGTACAGCATCCTGTCCTTACAGGAGGGACGCGGGTGGCGCTGTGGTCTAAACCACTGAGCCCCTTGGTCTTGCCGATCGGAAGGTCAGCGGTTTGAATCCATACAATGGGGTGAGCTCCTATTGCTTTGTCCCAGCTCCTGCCCACCCTAGCAATTTGCAAGTAAATAATAATAATAATAATAATAATAATAATAATAATAATAATAATAATTTTATTTGTATACTGCCTTTCTATCTTACGATACTCAAGGCGGTTTACAAGCAGAAGAAACAAAAAATGTACACCTTATAACAATCTAATGCAATACAAAAATGTGACAATAAAACAAAACTTTAAAATAAAAAAGTAACATCCAACACATATAAAATCCACTCAACATTTACAATAAACAATTTCTAAACTAATCAATTAGTAATGTATGGAAAGTGAGAGCTGGACCATAAAGAAGACTGATCGCTGAAGAATTGATGCTTTTGAATTATGGTGCTGGAGGAGACTCTTGAGAGTCCCATGGACTGCAAGAAGATCAAACTTATCCATCCTTAAAGAAATCAGCCCTGAGTGCTCACTGGAAGGACAGATCCTGAAGTTGAGGCTCCAGTACTTTGGCCACCTCATGAGAAGAGAAGACTCCCTAGAAAAGACCCTGATGTTGGGAAAGATGGAGGGCACAAGGAGAAGGGGATGACAGAGGATGAGATGGTTGGACAGTGTTCTCGAAGCGACTAGCATGAGTTTGGCCAAACTGCGGGAGGCAGTGAAAGACAGGCGTGAGCTCTGGTTTCCATCACAGTGTTCCGTTGCCCCAGTAGTGGTTTGTCAGGATTCAACCTCAATCTGTTAGCCGCTTTAGGAAAACACTAGAGAAATTTTACGGTTATTATATTATATTCTTTGTATATTGAAGCACATGGTTCCAATGTGGGTTTTGTAATTGTATTTCTTCTGTTCCATATATGCCACTGGGGAGAGGGCTTTTTAAAATTATTATTCTATAAGGTAAGATCAAAACAGACAGACAGACAATGCCTTCCAAGAAAATGAGAATGAGTTCCAACATATCAAGTTTTTGTTGTAGCAATATAGCACATCAGTGCATATGTTTCGTCCGAAACTACACGAGCTACATAAAAATATTCACTCCTCAGCCTGGAGAAGCGTAAAGACTGAATTTTGAAGGGTGCAAGGAGTGAATGTGAGAAAATGCAACTGCATTGGCTATTTTGCCTCACTTTCATTTGAGGATGAGTATTAGGGATGCGGGTGGCACTGTGGTTTAAACCACTGTGCCGCTTGGGCTTGCCGATCGGAAGGTCAGCTGTTCAAATCCCCATGACAGGGTGAGCTCCCGTTGCTCAGTCCCTGCTCCTGCCAACCTAGCAGTTCGAAAGCACACCAATGCAAGTAGATGAATAGGTACCACTCCGGCAGGAAAGTAAACAGCGTTTCCGTGTGCTCCTCTGGTTTGCCAGAAACGGCTTAATCATGTTGGCCACATAACCCGGAAAGCTGTCTGTGGACAAACACAGGCTCCCTCAGCCTGAAAGCAAGATGAGCACCACAACCCCAGAGTCACCTTTGACAGGACTTAAACGCCCAGGGGTCCTTTAGCTTTTACCTTTTTTACCTGTCCTCACAATGGCCAACCAGATATCTGTGAGAAATGAGCAAGCAGGACCAAAGCTCAAGAGCACTTTCCCATCCCGCAGGTTCCAGCAACTGCTTCTGATTATGGAGGTAGAATATAGCCAACAGCTTGTGTTGTGAACTGTCACAAGATCTACATGTGTAGGGCGGTACACAAATTTAGTTAGTTAGATAGTTAGTTAGTTAGGGATCATAGCCACTGATAGTTTTATCCTCCATGAATTTGCCTAGTTCTCTAGCCCCAGCCCATCACTGCTTCTTGAGGGAGTGAATTATTTATTTATTTATTTATTTATTTATTTATTTATTTATTTATAGTAGTAGTTGTTTATATTTTACTACTTTATTTAGACTCTCACACAGCTGTTCTAGTTAGGATGAATTCACATATACACGTTCCTCCTTTGCTGCCTGACTATAGCATAATGTCATCACTTGTATCTGTGAATGTGTTATTCACAGATAAATCCATACTACTACTACTACTACTACTACTACTACTAATAATAATAATAATAATAACAATACTTTATACCCCACCCATCCAACTGGGTTTCCTCAGCCACTCTGGGCAGCTTTCAACAGGATATTAAAACACAATAAAACATCAGACATCAAAAACTTCCTTAAACTGGGCTGCCTTCAGATGTCTTCCAAAAGTCAGATAGTTGTTTATTTCCTTGACATCTGATGGGAGGGTGTTCCACAGGGTGGGCGCCACTACCAAGAAGGCCCTCTGCCTGGTTCCCTGTAACCTCACTTCTCGCAGTGAGGGAACCGCCAGAAGGCCCTCGGAGCTGGACCTCAGGCTGAGTGATGGGGGTGGAGATGTTCCTTCAAAGAAGATTTGTCTGTCTTCAATCTTCCAACACTCCACTTTCTTGAAAGTTCTAGTGATATGAGAGAGAGAGAGAAACCCTTGTGCTCTCTCCACTTTCTCTGTGCCTTGCTCAGTTTGCACACTTCTATCATGTCACCTGTTACTCACCTTTTCTCTTCAGTCCCAGATGCTGCCACCTTTCCTCCTATTTGAAGGGAGCTGAAGAGCATTCAAACACACATTCCTCCACCTGAGGTCTGATGTGGTGGTCTTCAAGAAGGCAACACTGCTATATGTTTTCTGAATGTTTAGACAGACACAAGCTAATGCCTTAGCTTTGAAAATGGGATGGTTGTGCCTTTCCTTACACTAACTCTCTTGAAGCAACTTAGCACCATTCTTCCGTGGGCGGATCACGATTGCCTGATATGCCAGCGCTGATTCAGAGGCAGCCTTAAATAATGCAGGCGCGGATGGGAAAGAATTAACATCTGGCTCTTCATATCACAACTAATCTGCTGTGCTTTCTTCAATAGCACCAACAGCTGCAGAAGGCAAATGAGGTTGCAAGTCTACACAGGGACAAGGGACAGGGACACGACAAGGCGACGGAGAAAGGCAAACGGCTAAGAGTAAATTAGCATTTACCCTTACAGAATGCCCTTTTCTAAATGTTGTCTGTTAGCGAAATAACAGAGGAAGTGCAGAAAAGGAAGCTGGCTGCGTAATGGAAACAAAGGATGCATGGAATTAGAAAGTGGTAACATGATTTATTGCAGCGAAATTGAGGCAAAACTAAAGCACAGAAGCGTAAATATCTGCTCAGCTCCGTGGGAAGGTGATCAATGAGCATTCTGTACGTTGAAGCTGCGCTATTAAGGGGAAATGAACTTCACCTTTTTAAAATCAGAGTAAGCAGCTTTTTTAGGAAAGCACAGCACAAATGAGCAAATAAGGGGAAAGGAAGGAAGCCTGATAGCCTTTATGCATAAGCCCCTCGTAGATTTCTGATATGTATAAATATGGAATGTTCAAAACTGCAGATAATTACGGGGGAAGAAGAGTTCATTTTGCAATTATGGAAAATATGAACCCTATCATGGAGCAGGATGATGCTGTCATCTCAGGTGGCAGGTTGGGGTGCAATTCAAAAGTGGCTAACTTTCTTATGCTAAATTCTAATTCCATCTTTTACAGATTCTCTTGTGACATCTCTAGGGACCAGAAATAAAATATAGGGAAGTTACGGTATGTCAATTTCACTGGAAATAGAACTGCATATTATGAGGCAAGGAAAGCATTCCTAACCTCATGTCGGCCAATGCAGCGGCAGAGCAAGGGGCCCTAGGGTGCGGGCCGCCCCGTGTACTGCCCGGGGGGGTGACACTCGGGGCAGGGCCCCGCCCCCGCTATCGGCACCTCCAAAGCCAAGCCAAAAACATCGCTTGGCTCCTGCTTTCTTTTTCTTTTTTGTAAAGGCCTTTTTTTGGCCCTGGACGGAGCCGTGGCGTGGAGGCGAGGGGCAGGCCAGCAAGGCACTGCGCTTGTGGCTGGCATGACGCCCCTCCTCACTGGCCTGCCCCTCACCTCTGCCTGGGCTGGCACCAAAAAAAGACCTTTAAAAAAAGAAAGGGAAGGAAAGCAGCCGCTGGTCGTGCGTCATGATGCACGACACATGCGCGCTACAGAGCAACATCCCGCGGGGGGGGGTGTGCCTTCGGGTTTGGCACCCCGGGTGGCCAGGCGGCTTCCTCCACCACTAGGCCAATGCAAGGCTGGAAGACATTTGCAGAGAAGAATCAACAGGAGGCTTAACCTTTTCCCTCCATGCCATGTTTAACCTGTGCGTTTTCCTGCTAAGCTCTGAGAAAAGAACTAAGCAGTGTTCTGGTATGTGGGGAGGGATGACCTCAATGGGTGGTTTAGCAGGAGAGAATCAGCTGGCAGGGGAAGGGTTAAATAGTATTATCTCTCCCACCACTTCTTTGTGTATGATCTTCACCCCACCTCTGAGTTGGCTGGACAGATGCAGCTTGCAGAACATGGTCTCCTGAGACCACGTGCATTTCCACCAGAAGTCCACTGCAGAAAAGCAGAGACCATAGCCATCATAGCAGTGGCCTGTCACACCCCTCATGCACAATGGTATATCTAATCGTGGCTTCTCAGCCATCTGCTGTGAATCGGAAACGATAATAAAATAATTGCAGAAACTGAGCATGTGGCTGCCCTCGACATTTCATCTTAGCGTCTCACTCTGCTTACTCGTTATATAGCAAGTCTGAAAATATTCTACTCGCCGGCTTGTTTTTGTTTCTCGGTAGTACAGCAAGAATTACAGCTATCATTCCGTTTTGAATGTAACTCAGTAATATTCCAGCATCTGGTAAAAATATGAGGAAAACACAGCTCTCTGTTGAAAGTTGTCCATTCAGTGTCAACTATTCCCCAGGATATATTGTCTTCTGTTTCTGGGGACAGAATACTGGCGATCCGGCAAAAGGGCCAGAGAGGAGGGCCCTCTGGTCGTGCTGCCATTAAATCTCCCACGGCCATGCCCCCTAGCGCCGCTGATTGGCTAGCGGGGACACGCTGAGCATGGCCCCACCCAGTGCTGGTGACTGAAGCGTTTTGGATTGTTGGAAAAGGCTTCAAACCAACTTAGCACACAAATGGAGTCCAGCAAGCTTCCTTCTGCGATCGTACCTGCTGTACGTTCTCACTTGCTTCTCCTGTGCCATTTGCAGAGTATCTTCTTCTTGCGCAATGGTGTGTGTGCATGCCAGCAATCATAAACGACAGAGTCCAGCTTCTTTTCCTAATCTAGAAGCTTTATTTACAAGGCATAAATTACATCCCACCCGGCGACGCTTTTCCTCTTGTGGGTGGGACGACCTGGTTGAGCTTGTTAACCATGAAAGCTCCAAACCTCTACAGTGACACGGCCAGGACGAAGGGGGCATCAACTCTCTGGTCCCATGCTGGATCACTGGAGAGTCCCAGATGCCTGGCTACAACGCCAGCCACTGGAAAAGGTGAACAGACTTAATCCCTTTGTTGTTGTTCAGTCGTTCAGTCGTGTCCGACCCTTCGTGACCCCATGGACCAGAGCACGCCAGGCACGCCTATCCTTCACTGCCTCTCGCAGTTTGGCCAAACCAGTTAGAGCTTCGAACTGTCCAACCATCTCATCCTCTGTCGTCCCCTTCTCCTTGGCCCTCCATCTTTCCCAACATCAGGGTCTTTTCAGGGAGTCTTCTCTTCTCATGAGGTGGCCAAAGTCTGGTCAACTTCAGGATGTCCTTCTGGATCAGGGCATTTCTGGATGGAGGTTTGTCCTTGCAGATGCCTCAAGGTCTCCTCCAGCACAATTCAAAAGCAATTCAGCGATCAGCCTTCTTTATGGTCCAGCTCTCACTTCCGAATTAACTGGAAAAATAGGTGAACAGACTTAATCCCTACCTTTCCCCTAAATGCAGCCATAAGAAGGATAATTTGTAGACAGTACAAATTGTGTAATGGTGAGGAACCTTTGAAAGGATCTCCCTATCACCTTCACTATCCTAATATAAGATGTGTATATATATTGCCATACAAGTTCTGCCCAGGGATAGCCATATAAACAGCAGATTCACACATACACAACCAAAGGAAGGAGTCATCCCAGATCTTGCCCCGCAGAAACAACACTCAATAGCAATGCACTTTTAACATGGTACTTTTCAGTGGAGCCAATCTGCATATTCAGCTGTCACAATATATGTCATTATATATTCAGCTGACATTATATACCCCCATTACTTTTTTGCTACTCAATGCCCGGTGAAAACGAATGAAAAGCACATCTGATGCAAGTCTTCTTATTGTGAGAAGCAAGTCTGACACATATAACCATGAGATCAACTTCAAGTTATTTGTCCCACACCAGGTCTTCACAGACTTTCTCTATGTGTACATTAAATGTACAGTGTGGGGGCAGGAGTGCCTGACTGCCCCATGCATGATGCTGGATGCTCTTTAATGGCACTCCCTGACACTGTGGTCTAAACCATGGAGCCTCCTGGGCTTGCTGATCAGAAGGTCAGCAGTTCGAATCCCTGTAATGGGGTGAGCCCCCGTTGCTCTCTCCAGATTCCTGTCAACTTAGCAGTTCGAAAGCACACCAGCGCAAGTAGATAAATAGGTACCACTGTGGCAGGAAGGTAAATGGCATTTCCGTGCACTCTGGTTTCCGTCATGGTGTTCTATTGTGCCAGAAGTGGCTTAGTTATGCTGGCCACATGACCCAGAAAGCTGTCTGCAAACAAATGCTGGCTCCCTTGGCCTGAAAGCAAGATGAGTGCCGCAACCCCATAGTCACCTTTGACTGGACTTAACCGTCCAGGGGTCCTTTATTTTTACCTTTTCCTTACTCCCTGACCTTTATCCATACAGTCAAAGATCTGAAAAGGGGCCCTTACAGTGCATATAGACTACTATGCATATTGTCCAACATTTCTCTGTTGAAAATAGGGACGATAATAATAATAATAATAATAATAATAATAATATCCCACCCATCTAACAAGGTTGCCCCAGCTGACTCTGGATGACTTCCAACATACATAAAAACATAGTAAATCATTAAACATTTTAAAAACTTCACACTACAACAGGGCTGCCTTCAGATGTCTTCTAAAGACAACATAGGTACTTATCTCCATGCCCTCCAACATTTCTCCAGTCAAAATAGGAACATTGAAATATACTTGGAGTCCTGCAGTGATTTCATGCTCTTTATTGCAGCTTGTAAAACAGTGATTGAATTTCCCCCCCAAAAAAACCTCAGGCTTTTATATACATTATTTACACAATGAGTCCCATCTGATTGGCTGATTCTGCTTCCCTCCTGGAGCCTGATTGGTCTTCTCCTGCAGGCCAATCAGTTGTTGCATTCTACAATCCTACCAGCCTAATAGGCTGATTAACTTCCTCCTGGAGCCTGACTGGTCTTCTCCTGCAAGCCAATCAGTTGTTGCATTCTACGATCCTACCAGCCTATTGTTCTAGGATCCAAGCTTAGTACGTAACAGACATCCTAAGGAAAAGTGGGGACATTCTGGTATCAAACAAAGAACCAAGGACAGCTTCTGTAAATCTGGGACTGTCTCTGGAAAATAGGGGCTCTTAGAGAGTCTTCCATGTGCTGCATGATTGTGAAGCTGATGCAACAAAGATTCTTGACCAGATAGAGCACCTATGTGGGGAGGTGTCCTCACATAAGGGCTTCTTTTCAGAACTTGGGTGGTCTGTCCAAAGACCAGGGGGCAGTGCCAGCAGGGCACCTCTTATCAGGCCTCAGGGTGTCCTCCTCCTCCTCCTTTTTCCATGTATTTGATGTGGAGAAGGTCTAAGGAGGCCTCCTCCTTCTGCCGCTTCTTCCATTACAAAGACTTTTGCCTTTGGCCACGTTCTCCCCTCTTCTGGGATGCCTCTCGAAAGATACAAGTTGGCAAAAGGAACCTCAGAGCTGATCCACAGGAAAGACAACTCCCACTGGGGAGCCGCTGTGTATTACCACATCGCAGCTGATACTGACAATGTTCTGAGCCCTCCGGTCAGTCATTCACAGCTCACTAAAGCATGGCTGTTTTCCTTCTTTGTGTTTGCAGGAGGCGGGCAGCATTCCTGAGTAGGCCAAGCTGACACAGGAGGGCATACTCGAAGCCAATTTACAAGCAGTGGGAGATGGGAAAACATGCTGCCTCTGATTCAAAGCAATCTCGCTGATGTCTACCCTGACGAGCCTCTACTCTTTCTGAATCACTGCAATCCCTCTTGGACTCTGCGTCTTCGCAGCAATAGCTGTAGGAGGGAGGGAAAACACTGCCGAGGAGGATGCCATTTTTACCCAGCCAATTTTTTTGCTGAGGCGTGATAAAAAAAAAGCAGGAGGAGAGCCAAAGGGAAAATGTGAGAGACTCACTCAAATGAGGCATTTGCTTTTCACTCACCGCAAGCCAGGGCTCAGTCCTTCCCAAGCTGTTCTCATTAAACTTCGCCTTCTTCAGTCTCTTTCTGTACCAGATGCCCACCTGCCATATGGGTGACATTACCCTTTAAAGGGAAGGAGGGGGGAGGGATCGACAACAACACCAAACTCTTCTCCATGTAACAATTAGCAGGGTCAGGTGGACTTCTCCCTCCAATATATTAGGCTTCAGATTTTGAGGCCTGGGGAGAACCAGTCTTACTTGGCAGGTTAATTGCCACACGTTGCTAGCATAGCTGTTGTTGGCATTTGTCTGTCTCGAGAGACAATGGAGTGCACCTCCGGGGGTGAAGTGAAACCACAGCGTTAGCAGCACGGAAGTGACCTCCCTGTCGCATAGACAGTGCGTATGGAGGCCCCCGGCTGCCCAGGGGACAAGAAACCCCTCTCAGCCTCACTGATGTGGTCCAAAGGAAAGCACAGCAATACATCTGGCACCAGCTTGGCTGCAGGATTTGCCAGAAGGAGGAGTACAAGGAACCATTCAACCTTCTTAGGGACTCCACTCCGGATTTGTGTAGTGTTTTCTTCTCCCCAAGAAATCCCACAAGGCAGCAGAGGTTTAGGATCAGAGTTTTCCTCCTCCTCTATGGGCTACCTTCCCAGGTTGATGAGCCCAATCTGCCCCTCACTAGCATAGCTACTTAACTAGCATTTCTAGAGAGAGGTATCCTTCTTGCAGTGATATCTGTTGAGGAAGGAACCCATGGTCTCTGCCTTCCGATACAGATCCTAGGAAACCTGTCAACTCATCGGAATCTATTTTGCTAAGCCGTGCCAACAGGAAGTAGTGAAACTGAACCTAATCGCTTCTGGATGATGTATGCTAAGCACATTTCCTCTGTGAGCCTCTGAAGAGCCTGCATCAGTCAATAGATCAATCAGTCATCCACGTACACAGCAGTGTTTATAAAGCAGTTTCAGAAGCTCAATAATACATAAAGACAGGGAAGGAATACAGCTTTGAAACCATGTCCACAGTTAAAATTGCCAAAATTATCTGAAGTGTACTCAAGAGGAAATGAGAACCTGGCTTAGGTCCGCTGCCAAGAGATATGTCAGACGGTTGTGCTATTCCCCACCCTCAAGAATCCTTTTTGAATAGCTTAATTAGCCATCTGCCAATGGATCCAGGGATCTTGCAGCATCTGTGGGCAGCTGCCTGGGGCTCAGCACCTTGGAAGGAGTCACTGGTGCTGACATTTCCTCTTGAGCCGTATCTCCTGGCTCAATTGTACTGAGTAGCAGTGGAGAAGCTGCTATTTTTACGTTCCCACAATTACGTTGGGGCATTTCAGGAATATCAGTGTGGCAGGTGGCATGCAGAAGCCCACTGCTGATCATACTGGTGCCACTGCACTTAAGTCCACTGGGTGGGATTCCATACACCAGTCACCACTGTACTCCATGCCATTGACAACAGGGACATGGGTGGGTCTAAACCACTGAGCCTCTTGGGCTTGCTGATCAAAAGGTTGGTGGTTCAAATTCTCGCAACAAGGTGATCTCCCATTGCTCTATCCCAGCTCCTGCCTATGCTAGCAGTTTGAAAGCACACCAGTGCAAGTAGATACATGGGTACCGCTGTGACGGGAAGGTAAATGGCGTTTCCGTGTGCTCTGGTTTCCGTCACAGTGTTCTGTTGCACCAGTAGTGGTTTAGTCATGCTGGCCACATGACCCGGAAAGCTGTCTGTGGACAAACACCAGCTCCCTCAGCCTGAAAGCGAGATGAGCGTCACAACCCCATAGTTGCCTTTGACTGGACTTAGCCATCCAGGGCTCCTTTACTTTTACCTCTTTCATAGTAACTTATTCACCTTACTGGTATTAGTGTGGATTCTTGCTCCTCACAAGCAGGATTTAGTGCGGTGACACCATCCTTTCCCATTCTTCTGCAGCACCTCTGCCCCTCCCCCAGTTTCCCACTTTCCATTTCCCTGCAGATCACAATGTAGATTAATGCATCCTTTCTTAAAAAGGTAAAGGTAAAGGGACCCCTGACCATTAGGTCCAGTCGTGTCTGACTCTGGGGTTGCGGCACTCATCTCGCGTTACTGGCCAAGGGAGCTGGCGTACAGCTTCCGGGTCATGTGGCCAGCATGACTAAGCCACTTCTGGCAAACCAGAGCAGTGCACGGAAACGCGTTTACCTTCCCACTGGAGTGGTACCTATTTATCTACTTGCACTTTGACGTGCTTTTGAACTGCTAGGTGGGCAGGAGCAGGGACCGAGCAACGGGAGCTCACCCCGTCGCAGGGATTTGAACCGCTGACCTTCTGATCAGCTAGCCCTAGGCTCTGTGGTTTAACCCACAGTGTCACCCACGTCCCGCACATCCTTTCTTAATGGTGTGTAATTGCAAGTAGGATCTTGGGGTCTCTGGTTCAAATTTCAGCTCGGCTATGAACTCGCGAGGTACATAAGAAAATCTCTGCTGGATCAGACCAAAGGTCCATCTAGTCGAGTCGAGTATCCTGTTCTCACAGTAGCCAGCCAGATGCCTATATAGACAGCCTAAGGCCAGCCACCATCTCTCAGCCTCATCTACAATAGTATGGAGACACAGATGATCATAACACTGACCTATCTTGTGAGCACATTGTTAATGTTACAGAGGAAAATCAGTGAAACACTCAAGAGCTAACCGGTATCATGCAGTGCCTTCAGGTTTAAAATTAAATGAGCTGGCATCATTTTCATGTAGGTCTGCTATGGTTAAAGGGAAAGAAAGGGCAGGGTATTAGACTAAACTCACCAATGACCAACATTCAGCTTGAGTGCTTGCTTTATGGAGACATCAATATTAGCTCTTAAAAGAAATGGCTTCCAGTAACTGACTTGGGAGCGGAGTTATGATCTGGCACAGTCTTGTTCACTCTAATAAAGGCCTCAAACATTTAATCCTAGTGAAAGTCCAATGCTTGGCACTGCGCACAATGAAAGGATTATTATTATTGCCAGTAGTTAATTTCTAACAACAAGGATACTAGGGCTCAAATTTGTCTGCAAGACATGTTCTCTGCCAGAGGAAGCTTTCCCCACCCATCCCAGATGTGTAGATAAATGCTCTGTGTTATCTCTTAAGAACTACAGTTCATTGCCTTGTTTCTACTGGGGTGGGGTGGGGGGGAATTGTCCCATTAAGAGATTCTGAAGTGCGACTTTCACAGAAAGCTTCCCAAGATTCTCAGTGAGCAAGCAGAAGAAGAAGAAGAAGAAGGAGAAAATAGAGGGCGGGAATTGGAGAAAAGGATACAATAAATAAACAAATATTTTGTGCATGTGTGTGTAGTGATGTCACCAAATTTCCTTCGCTCTGAACACAAACTTTGGCAACTCATAAGGCTTCTCCTAAAAACAAAGGCGAGCATTGAGAGTTCTGAATTATTGCGGCTCCGATTTTAATTTGAGCCCTAGAATTCCTGTCTCCCTCCCTCTTTTGCCAATCACACTGCAGGGAAGGCCAGCAGACGCCGGCAATGTGGAGTGGGACACCAGTACACTCAGAGAGAGTCTGGAGGAAAGTTGGTTTGGAGTGCACACTTAGTGGGCGTTACATAGAAACAGAGGAGCACAATGATGAAGTTAACTGCACCATCCTAATTTGTACTAGTTGGGGCTGTGGCCTTTGATGATCTTTTCTAACCTCTGGGCCACATGGGAATGGGGGGGGTGTGGTCTTCCAAGCCCCTTTGGAGTCCTGGAGAAAAGAGTGTGCCTTATTTGACCCCTGTGAGTGATTATCTCCGTTCTCAAACAGCCAAGTTGCTGAGCAATAATTGGGTGAATTCCTTTCCATGCATTTAAATAGATCTTGATGCAGATGCAATTTATGTATATGCTGGGAGTTTAATCATCCAAACTATCACACATACAGGAGAGATGCATCTAAGAATGTCACTGCCATGCAAACCAACGTGATCTATCATAAGAGAATTTCCAGTGTCTTGCACCTGTGGTTTCATTTCATGGTGATAAATAGGATTTCCATAATCTAATATTGCTACTGTACTTGGGATAGTAGCAGTCGCCAAGCTATGTTAGGCACATAAAATCTGCCAGGAGATGGAAAACAAAGACTTTTATAGGGTGTGTGATCATGTAGTTCTTGTGGAGTGTGCTCTTTATCATTTTTCTTTTTAAAAAAATCCTGGTCTTCAATCAGAAATGACTTTATCAGGTAGGAAATCATACTGATGTCATTGGAACTCATTTTCACATGAAAACCCTGAGTGTATGAGGCCAGGGTCTCAAATGCCACCAATAAATTAATCAGACTTCAACATCAACAATATGTTATGGTCTGAAGGCAGAAGAGGCCACTCCTTTGCTGAAGTGAAATAGGTCAGGGTCTGGTCAGTGCCTGGGCAGCTGATTGCATGAGGAACCATAAGAACGCTGCCTTGGGTTCCATGATGGAAGGAAAGATGGACGGAATTAGCATCTGGGGGGGGATTTCGGCAAATTGGCAAAATATCCAGAATTCCCCCCCCCCAAAAAAAATATCAACAACGTTTTGGGTGATTTCCCCCCAAAAACGCTCAAAACCTTTCCAAAAAAAAATCTCAACAAACTTTTGGAATATGGCAACTCTAACCCTAGCAACAAACTGCTGACTAGCGGTTTAGTAGGGTGAACTAAAACAAATATAAGTCAAATAAAGTGCAAATAAAGTCTGTAAGAACTGAATACAGTGGTACCTTGGTACTTGAACGGCTTGGCTCTCGAACAAATCAGCTCCTAAACACCGCGAACCCAGAAGTGAGTGTTCCAGTTTGTGAACGTTTTTAGGAAGCCGAACTTCTGAAACGGCATCCGCGGCTTCCGATTGAGTTCAGGAAGCTCCTGGAGTCAATTAGAAGCCACGCCTTGGTTTCCAAAACGTTTCAGGAGTCGAATAGACTCCTGGAATGGATTAAGTTAGAGAACCAAGGCACCACCGTACACAAACACACTGCGGCTGATGGGAAGCCGGTCCCTCGCGGTTAGACTGGTACATGCTTCACCAAGTACAATTGCCACCACAGAACCTTGTAAACTAAAACTGGTATGAAAGTGTAATGACACATGCCTGCCAATCATCCGGAGGCAGCCTGGGTGCATTTGTGGGTGGGTGGGGGGTGGCAGCGGGCTGAGGTGGCCCTAACGGTGGTGGCATGGTGTGCGCATGTGTGTGCCAGATTTGGGATAGAAAAAGTTGGAAGGGATGCTGAAAGGAGAGTAAATCCAGTGCCACTTCTACAGGCTGCGGATTCCCTTGGCCACAGCAGTGCTGTTGAGCCTAATCAAAAGGATGGCCTCTCAATGTGCCCCTGGACATTCATCATGAAAGGACTTCTTGTTTCCTGAAGTGTGTTTGTCCAAATATTGATACTGTACCACATAGCCAGTTAGACTTTCAAAAGGCCACAAAATGCAGACTTACATTGAGACTTTTCGAAGAGAGAAAGACTAGAGCCTGCTATATTGAAGTGCATTTCAAGAGCCCTTACCGTGCTTTGTGGATGAATCCAGAGAATTTGAAGAGGCTGCTAACTCCTGGTTGACAAGCATTCATGACTCAATATTAAGCCGAAGGGTGCTTTGTATGTGGAATAAAAGAAGGCCGGAAATGAAGGTGGAAATGCTGTTTTCATGTTTTGCATGCTGTTTCTATTAAAAATAATAATCAACAAATAGTTGGCCAGGAAATTTGCAAAAGGTGGCGGATAGGGTCTCAGGATCCAATTGCATGTGACATAGTTCATGTGCTTTGTCCTTGAGCTCACAATTTTCCTTCGATGACCAATATGGGTAGGTCACGTGGGCTGAGCATGGGCAGCGGTGAGGGAGGGGACTTTCACCCCATACCCCATGTCATGGTCTCGATCCCCACACACCCCACCATTTGCCATGGGTGCATGGGAGTGAATGAGGAAAGCTTCCTTTGGACTAAAGAGGGGAAAGCTTCCATTGGAGTGAATGGGGACTTCTCACCACCACTGCAAACATCAAGCATGGATGGGGGATGGGAGGCTATGAATCAAATCAGCCCCAGTGCCACTGTTGCGCACTGCTGCCGCCTGGTGTTCCTCTCGGCGCATTTGCCGCTGGTGGCCATATTGCCCCTGCTCACCCCATTGGCAACTCTGGCAATAAGGGCCCATCAACTTTGAAGGGGCTACTGTAATTGGGTGGATCCCTAACATGGAGGGCACCCCCCAATGGCACTTTGACCAGTGCCCTCTCAAACCTAAAGACATCCGTGTTTCAAACTTTTTAAGCAAAAGCTCCCATCGCATTCACTTTGCATGCTGTTTCCTTCCGACTGTTTTTCTTTTGCTGCATTGGGGAAATTTGACTTGCGCTGTATATCATCCATTAACGCCGCTGTTTTTGGCGTACTGTTCTTCTTATCTCAATGAATTTTTAATGAACAATTGAATAGGGGAATAAATTATCAGTTTTCCACCCAAACCACCACTGTCTGACAGTTTCTAATTGAACATAATGATTTTATTACTGTATTTGACTGGAATTTAATCAAGGCTCGTTATTGTTAAAATAATTTCCTGTCTTTGATGGTTCTGCCTTTCTTTTATGTGCTACATCCCTGAAGGAAGAGAACAAACGGGAAAACCTGGACTCACCTAGCAGGAGGTACCGGTATTCAGTGGTTTCTTCCTGCCAATTATGAATGCAGCATATCAGTTTAGCTTGACGAGGAGATATGAGTAGAATTTGTTTTCCCCCTCCTATGTAAGACAATGGAAAGATGATGAATAGGCACAGAATGACTTTTCGCAGTGAGAAGCTTTAGAAACCTGCATTCTCAAAATCCCTTCAAATAAACTAAATTCAGGCTTTTTTAAAAAAAAGATTATCTATATACATTTGTTTCAATGAATTTCAAAAGAACAGTTTTGCTGGATCAGCATCTAGTTTGGCACACTCCAGTAGGGACTGAGCAAATGCTTTTATGAAGCCCTGAAAGAGGACAAAGTTTCCCTGCCAATGTTTGGATGACGAGCTCAGGCCTTGGTGGAGGAGCACTGGGATGTTGGGGGTCCGAGTGGTCCCTCCATATAATTGAACAGATCTATAATCTTCTTCTTCTTCTTTGGCGATCATTCATAGCCAAGTAAGATTGTCTTCCATAAACACGGTTTTAACAGTGAGTCTGTAAGTGACTGTGGAGGCCAATTCTGGATCCACATGTCCTTCCACAGTGGGGACATAGGTTTCCGGGCGGGAGTTGATCATGGTGAGGGTTTGCCAAGCATGCCTTCCTCTTAGCACGTTTCTCCCTTTCATCCTGAGTTCAAGCGTCTTCAAAGCCCATGACACCTTTGGTAAAGGCTGTTCTCCAATTGGAGTGCTCACAGGCCAGTGTTTCCCAGTTGTTGGTGTTTATACTACATTTTTTTAAGATTTGCCTTGAGAGAGTCTTTAAACCTCTTTTGTTGACCACCAGCATTACACTTTCCATTTTTAAGTTCAGAATAGAGTAGTTGCTTTGGAAGACGATAATCAGGCATCTGCTCAACATGACCAGTCCAAGTTGATGTTGGAGAATCATCGCTTCAACACTGGTGATCTTTGCTTCTTCCACTACACTGGCATTAGTTCACCTGTCTTCCCAAGTGATGTGTAAAGATCTATAATCTCTCCAGCAGTGTTTCTCAAAGGAATTACCAGTGGACTGAAGGCTGCTTTTCAGGTGGGCCTCAATACCACAGCCTGCCCAGTGCCTCCTCACTTGACAGCCTTGCTCCCTGCCCATATTCTATGGTAGGTATATAACTCAGTAGTAGTGGTATAACTGAAATGGAGCTTACAGAGAAAAGCTACAAGAAGATGGTGTCCTTCCTCGGATGGCCATGTGCTCCAATTTGCAGAGGACAGCCCTCTATTTGAAAGGGTGTCCAGTTCAAGTTTGGTTTAAAAACAAAGAACCACCAGAAAGGAGAGTCGGGACTTTGAAATTCCCTACCAACAGTTGGGGTTCATCCACACTTCTCCTTCTCCCATGCCCATGCTTTCTAGGCATGAGTTGGAGCCCTTTTTCAATTATCCCACTGCTTTCTCCAGAAAAACCCACTGTTCATCGCTGAATTGAAACAAACATTACTCTACAGGAAAACACCCATTGATGTTTGTTCTGATTTAGTGGTAAACAGTGGGTATCCCCAGGGTGTATGGGGCTGGCTGGATGAAGGTGGTGAGAGCCACCCACCCAGAACGCCTCATGGAGGGCACAGAAGATTACAATTTAGACTCCAGATCCTGGTGGTGGGACACTGAAGAGCAGTCTGCAGATGGGGCGAGTTGGGAGATGCTAGAAGCAGGACGTTTTCACAATCAACTGGGGTCAGAAGAAAGAGGGCCTTCCAGGACAGGGTTGAAGGCTGAGAGTTGCCATGTGAGCACAGACTCAGACAGAGACGAGTCAGAGATGGCCCTTGTTATGTATTCAGTGGTCTGTGCTTGCCTGAGCTTGAGTCTGGACTAAGGAAGCTGAGCCCCTGTGTTCTGATCCGATACATGATATCCAATCACAGAACATTTCAGGATTTGGGCCACTGCCATTGGCCCTTAAATTCTGAGTTATGATTCGCAGCTTGGAAGTTTAGACAGCCAATCATGTTGGGAGTGGGAGTGGCCCAGGCCTTCAGAAATGTATATAAGCAGTTGCTTTGCCCCTGTTGCCCAGTTCTGTTAGTTCAATAAAGGTTCTTCACTGTGTCTTGCTTCGTGGGAACCAACCTTCACTTCAGCCCTTGCTACCCAGGACAGTCCCAGTCCAGGCAGCTCTCTTCACCCTCTGACACCTTGATCAAGAAGAGTCCTGCATGTTGCTGAACATTGGGCCAGACAGGCCCAGAGGAGGAGCTCGCCCCCTTGACGCAGCCTTCGTCTGCTTGGGAGGGATCCAGAGTGAGAGGCTAGATGGGCGATGGAGCTAGGGGTCAGTTTCAGCAATGTCTCGGCTGGATTGCATTCTGTGGCTCCTGTGTGTGTGTGGCTGCCCTGCGGCTGACCAGCTCCTTGACACGGGGGGGACGGGACAAGCAGAAGTATGGTCAAGTCCTTCGCATCTGGACAACAGTCTGAGCAGGCAAAACAGGTCACCTGGCCACATTTTACCCCACTTCTGTATTTCTCTTTAAATTATAGATATAATTTCAAAATTTGCATCGATACATAGAAATCAGCATGTGTAGCTTTTGTGCAAATTTGTCCTTTGTCCTTTTTAGGTGATGTGTAAGTGGCAATTCTGGTCTTTTACACTAAAGCAGGAGTGAGGACCTGTGACCCTCTAGATCAGGGGTCAGCAACCTTTTTCAGCCGTGGGCCGGTCCACTCAGACCATGTGGTGGGCCAGACTATATTTTGGAAAAAATAAATTAATTAATGAACGAATTCCTATGTCCTACAAATAGCCCAGAGATGCATTTTAAATAAAAGGACACATTCTACTCATGTAAAAACATGCTGATTCCCGGACCGTCCATGGGCCAGATTGAGAAGGTGAATGGACTGCATCCAGCCCCTGGGCCTTAGGTTGCCTACCCATGGTCTAGATGTTGCCTGGCTATGCCTCCCGTCTTTGACCACTGGCCAGGATGGGTGGGGCTGACAGGAACTGGGGTACAACATCACCCAGAAGGATTCTCCAGCACCTGTATTCAAGCAAAGTTGCAAACATTTCCACTCAGAGCTCTTTCCAGAATGCAGTACCCTGCCTTTACTGAGAAGGTTCTAGATTCCTTT
This sequence comes from Lacerta viridis, assembly GCA_900245905.1. Classification (NCBI taxonomy): domain Eukaryota; kingdom Metazoa; phylum Chordata; class Lepidosauria; order Squamata; family Lacertidae; genus Lacerta; species Lacerta viridis. The sequence continues at coordinate 349,553 of OFHU01004649.1, forward strand.
TCAGCAATTGCCTATAGATTCCATATCCTATTGGCGAAATGAAAGCTGCCAAATTAGTTAGGGGAAAATGCCAACGTACATATTTAGCCTCTTGTCTGTGCATTGAATTAACAAGGGATCATTTGTAACCATTTTCACACACTATTTTTAGAAACATTTCCCCCACTAATTTACCATCTGCGATGATTTTGCCCCCCTCCCTCAAGTAAACACTTCTGAGAAATAATTAAAGTGTTAAGAGCCTGAGGGGGGAAAATCTGCTTGGTGAGCAAACTCATTCCTCCCCCTGCCTCATCTGTCCCATGTAATCCTGATAAGTGTTGCAGGCTCAAGGCAGCTTAATTAAAATGAAATGCAGATTTAACAGCAAAGGAGCACAGCAAAGACGGAATAACTGAAACAAACATTTGCTCCTCTATTTCTTCTCTCGCCCCCCCCCCTGCTTTCAAATAAGTCTGCAGAATATTTTAGCTAGCAGTCAAAATTTACATTAGGTGGTGATGGAGAGAAGATTTGTTGCGGAAGCAGGGTGTCCTACTTTACAGCAAGCAGTCCTCTATTTTCTTAGCCGATTAATGTTTATTGATTTTCCAAATTTTTAGCAAATCCATGACAAATTAAGCAAATTTAATACAACCTTTTCAAGAAAAAAATCCCCGCCTCCTTCTTAGATGTGTCCAAAATTAACCCTTATTGCTGCTTATGTTGCATAGTTATCTCTAATTCACATTTCATTTTTCCCCCCTTTATCCTTATCCACCAACTATCCATTTATTAATTCCTGCTTGTACGTTAGTTAATATTTCCAATATTGTCAAGTGAGGATCGCTCATCCGTTTATCAATCCACATTAATTCATTAATTGTTATTTCTGAAATAAATAATAATGTTCCCGCAGATGGAGGGGAAATAAATAATAATTGTCCCTCCATCTGCGTATATAAAAACCTACTAATTCCTTCTCTGTCGTTGTTTTCCATTTGATTCTTAGCGACAGTGGGCCGTCCTCTATTTGAAGTCTGCTAGATCAGGGGTGACCAACTTCCAAGAGACGGCGATCTACTCACAGAGTTAAAAACTGGCAGTGATCTACCCCCTTTTGGGGGGTTCAGTTCAAGGTTGATGAGCTTTTTTAAGGAAGGAAATCCATCCATGTTTTGGGGGGTTCGGATCAAAGTTGAGCTTTTTTTAGGAAGGAAAGCCCTGTTTTGGGGGCTTCAGGGCAAAGATGTAGAGCTTTTTTTTAGGGGAGCCAAAGTTGCTGAGTTTCTTTGGGGGGGAGCCAGTGATCTACCAGTGATCTACCACAGACATCCAGTGATCTAGCAGTAGATCACGATCTACCTGTTGGACATGCCTGTGTTAGAGGATAGTTCAGAAGCAGCTCACCAGGTGGGGCAGCATTGCTACATTAGCTTCCTGGCTGGTGGGTCACTGTTTCTCATTGGATGGGAGAGGGGAGGCAGGTGCAGTGCCTTCCCATCAGCAGGAGCGCCAGATTGGCTGCACTGATGTATTTGCGCCACACTGCTCGCCCAACCACATTGCTCTTCTCCCTTCCAGTAAGCAAAAGAGACCCACCTGCCAGGTAGCTGGTGCAGCAGCTCTGTGCCATTTGGTGAGCAGCTTCTGCCGCAGTCCTCCATTTGAAGAACTGCCTGGTCCAGGTCTAGATTAAAGATGAAGAATGCCCAAAAGGGAGAGCAGCTGCCTTGAAGTTGCCCATCGGCAGCCCGTACATGGACACAGCAAACCTGGTCGTAATATTCTCCGCAATGGTAGGACTTGGACCAATGGCTTCAAGTTCCAAGAAGGAAGATTCTGACTAAACATCAGGAAGAACTTTCTGTCAGTAAGAGCTGTTCGACAGTGGAACAGTCTCTCCTGGGGGTTGTGGACTCTCCTTCCTTGGAGGTTTTTAAGCAGAGGTTGGATGGCCATCTGTCATGGATGCTTTAGCTGAGATTCCTGCATTGCCGGGGGTTGGAGCCAGCGTGGTGTAGTGGTTAAGAGTGATGGACTCGTAATCTGGTGAACTGGGTTCGCTTCCCCGCTCCTCCACATGCAGCTGCTGGGTGACCTTGGGCTAGTCACACTTCTCTGAAGTCTCTCAGCCCACTCACCTCACAGAGTGTTTGTTGTGGGGGAGGAAGGGAAAGGAGATTGTTAGCCGCTTTGAGACTCCTTAAGGGGAGTGAAAGGCGGGATATCAAGTCCAAACTCCTCCTCCTCCTCCTCCTCCTCTCCTCTCTTCTTCTTCTTCTTCTTCTTCTTCTTCTTCTTCTTCTTCTACTAGATGACTCTTGGGGCCCCTTCCAACACTACAATTCTACGATTCTATTATTGTCTTTCTATTTAACTTACAGCAAATAATTCTAAATTTGCATCAACACATATACATTATGCAGACTGGATTACCGAAACCTCCTTGGAATCTGTTATGGATGAAAAGCAGGCTATGAGTACAATTCTCAATGTACATTTAATCTTTGAGGAATGGGAGTTGGGTTAGGATGAAGAAAAATGTGCATCACTTGAGCCACGGTCCAAACTAGTAATGGGCTGAAAGTTCAAACCCCCATATTTCTTTTTTTGGGGGGGAGATCTTGGCAGGAGGAATCTATTCACCCATTTCCCCTTTTGCCTATCCACTCTGATACACACCACCAGTAGCTTGCAATAATGCCCATTCGAGCAGCACCACGCCATCCTTTAGCATCATTCCCAGGGTTATTCTATAGAAAAGCAAAGAGGAATCTCTAGTGGGAGCCATACTTTTCTTCCCCTCCAAATGCCCTGTTAACGATCGTTGATGGTGATATAGTTTCATATAGCATCCCAGGAAAGGAATGGGAGATAAATGGATAAACACTCTAGGTTCCTGCAAAAATGAAGGATTAAAAAGTCCAAACCATGCCGAAAGCATGGAGAAGGGGTGAAAATTCACACTGGAGCTGGAGATGTCTGAAAAATGGATTAAAAAGAAATTATATGAATCCATTCTAAAGAGATAATCCATGCGCTATTGTTGGTTTCGTGGATTCCTTTTATTGCAAGCTATTCTGCAAAGCCAACCTGATTGTTGCCCAAGGTATGTTTGGAAAGTAACTCCCGTCAGTGGCTAAACTTATTCGACTGGCTGGCTAAATCAGGCGAATGCAGCAGATGGGTCTCAAACCCTCAGTGAGTTAGGGATTTCCCCTGCATGTAAAGACAGGCTGTGGCAGATAGAGTGGATGGGAGCAGTAGTGGGTCCAACGGTCAAGAAGGCGGTTTCTGCACATCCTGCAGGGGCACACGCTGTAGGGGCAGAAGCGAGGAGCAGATGGGCCAAGTCGACCACCTTGGAGAAGGAAAATTCTGATCCTAAACCTCTGCCACCATGTGGGATATCTTCGGAAAAAGAAAAGGATTGGGAGTAAACTCTACACAAATCCGGAATTGTGTCCTAAGACAGATGGATGGCACCTTGTATGCCTCCTTCTAGAAATCCCTGCAGCCAAGCTGGTGCCAAATGTATTTCTCTGCTTTCCTTTGGTCCACATCGGTGAAGCCGAGGGGGGTGTCTTGTTTGAGTAGCCCAGGACCTCCATACACACCGCCCTAGGTTGTGCCCCAGGAAGGTCACAACAATGCTGCTAGCAAAGCAGCTGAACTGCCCCCTAGAGAGCCAGTGTGGTGTAGTGGTTAAGAGTGGTAGACTCATAATCTGGTGAACCGGGTTCGCATCTCCGCTCCTCCACATGCAGATGCTGGGTGACCTTCTCTGAAGTCTCTCAGCCCCAGTCACCTCACAGAGTGTTTGAGTGGGGGATGTGGGGGGAGGAAGGGAAAGGAGAATGTAAGCCGCTTTGAGACTCCTTTGGGTAGTGATAAAGCGGGATATCAAATCCAAACTCTTCTAGAGGCTCACTCCATTGTCTCTCAAGACAAATGGATGCCAACAGCTATGTTTGGAAATTCATTGGGGCAAGATGGGGGGAGGGGAGAGAAGATTACAGATACTTCATATTATTTTTTCACTTTCCCCCCCTAACATCCCAAGGAGAACTTACATATCTTGCCTGCATGGAGAAGAAATCAACAAGTCGAAATTGCTCCTCTTATGACTTTGAAATGGCATAAAATATGCTATTCTCAAACATTAACCCACGAGAAAAGGATGAGAAATTGAAAAAAGTGGCTATTGAATAGCAGGCATTACCAGATTCCTTCTATAATTATAACGGCTCCTCAACCCGTCTGTCGCTTGAATTACCAAGTTCTCATGTGTGGTTTGGGTGATACCGAAAACCACAAGTGAGTAGTTCTTGGAACCGTTCTCAGCATAAGCAGTGTATTTTTTCCTAGAAATTTTGTAAATATTTCCCTATGTATAGTGTATGTCTTAATTACACAGCTATGCAAAAGACCAGAATGACTGAGAAGACCCATTCAGAAACATAATAAGGAATTTTTAAACATGCACACACACGAATTATATAATTGCTGCATCAGCAGTAGCTCTTCTAAAAGAGACTTCTTGGTTCCTTCTCACTTAGACTTTTGGGGTTGGGTGGGTTTGCATGCATTTCATTTAAAAATATAGGCTCTGCAACTCATCATTATGTGACCATTTTGAGGTTCTAAAGTAGGATTGGGGAACCTGTGGCCCTCTAGATGTTATGGAACTCTACATCACATCAGCATCAGCCAGCCTGGAGACAAAGTAGTATAGTTCGAACACAAAATGGAGACAGCCACAGGTTTCCCCACTCCTGATCTAGAATCATGGAATTGTAGAGTTGGAAGGGACCCTGAGAATCATTTAGTCCAACCCCCTGCAACGCAGGAATATACAGTTGTCCCATATGGGGATCGAACTTGCAACCTCCACATTTTCAGCACCATGTTCTAACCAACTGAGCTATCCATGTCTCAAAGGAAATTAAGACAGACTATCACATTTGTCAAGTACCTGCCCCATTCATAGAGCCAGCTGGACTGAGGGAGACCTGAGTTGAAAGCCTTGCCCAATCATGAAGCTTAGCGGGTGACCTTGGGTCAATCACTGTCTGCCTACCATACTCTGACTAAACGAGGGACCATGGCTGAGCTCCTTGAAGGAAGGTTGGGCCATAAATACCAGTGATTAGGATGATAAAAAAAAATTATGATGATGAAGAAGGCCGAGATACAAATACCAAGGGCAGTAACCACAATGATAATAACTGCATGAAAAGCATAAATACTAATTTTATCCAGTGACATATTTCCACTCACTTCATCACCATTCCGGGGGGGGGGGGCAGCTTCACTTTTTGAATTTCTGCTTATATTAGATGAATCCCCCTGTACTCCACTAGACTGGGCCAGCATCTAAACAGTGGGTCTTCTCCTCTCATCGTCTCTCTCCTGCACTTAAATTTCTTAAATGCCACAGCCTTCATTACTTAAAAAGAGGGATTTAAAACATGATTTAAGCAAATATCAAGTGTAGACTGGATTATAAAAAAATGTCTCTCAGACAGTCAAAAAGCACTGAAGGTAACAGCAATGCACAGACTTCCTCTCAAGCTGTTTTGCTGTTCTAGAACTCTCCGCAGGGCTAGACAGACAGATTCGTATGGTCCAGACAACATTTTGTGAGCAGCCCACACAATATATGGGATAATTTGGTTGAGGCCAAGATTTTCAAACTGTTGTACTTTAAAGATATTGAACTAATCAGCCAACCGAACACATGCCGTTATAAAAATGTGAAGTTGACAAACTTTACAGATGGAAGCTGAGAACACATCTCACGCGGAAGCAAAAAAAGTTATTCACTGAGTGAGTGAGTGATGGATTGATTGCCCTACCCTAATGTTCCAGGGTAGGTTACAAAATTAAGACACAATACTTAAAACACTTTAAAACAACTTGCAATTGCAAAAATAAAAAATTTGCAGGAGCAATCCTATGTATAAAGTGTTGAAAGACAATGGAGTGATCTTGTGTATGTCTACTCAGATACGTCCCATTGAATTCAGTGTTCCTTAATCCCAAAATGGGCTGGACCGAGACATTTTGCTGCTATCGGCAGAACAGCAAATGCCATCTCCCTGCCACCTCTCTTTTTGAGTTATCCGCCATCCAAAATGTCTAGAGGCTGGCCTATTGAAGATCTAAATCCATCTTGGTCAACAAGTTGAGGAAGGTACAGTTGTAATCTCCTGGCCAGATGAAGATGTTAAAAGGCTGTCTTGGCACAAGCTGCTACTCTATAATCTCAAAGCTAAGTAAATTATAGAAGCAGATGGTGGACAAATTCCCTGTATCAAAGGAGAGGGAGTAATCCACACCACATCTGGGTTTTTTGCTCAATTAGCTACCATTGTGCTATCTACTTTAGAATATTTCTGCAGTAAATATCATACATACTGCCACCACCCCCTGCAGCTCCAAATACGGTGTAAGCTAATTTGAGCACTTAAGGGAATGCCCGCAGTATGGTGGTGAGTACTGCAGTACAAGAATCTCTGCATCCCCGGCTTGAATATAGTCAGAACAGTTCTACATCATTATTCTAGGCTTTGCCATCTGTGCACCACAGCCACCCTGAGCATCGTGTTTAACAACTGGAAGGGAAGCGTACAATTCCTCATAAACACACAAACAAATGGGAACCCTACGACAAAACGTTGTGAGGCATCATCAGCCCTTAGCAGGAGGTTCTTGTGCAGGGCTCCAGCCAACTGGCCTGGCCTTCAGCTATGTGATCCGGTAAGTCCCACTTAAAATGGGACAGTTATGGACAATGATATTAAAATACCTGGTATGGAACAGGGGCACCGTTTGGCAGCTAGGCCAGTTCACTCTTCCACCCCTCTTTTCAATCTTACTTTTCCAACTGGCACTGTAGTCACGATCAAGACTTTCAATGGGTCTACTCTAAGTAAAAAAATGAGTTCTGTTATCCTGACTTGCCTGGGTGATTTTGGAATTAGTGGGAATTGCTTCGTTTGAAAAACATGCCTAGTATTGGTCTGTTTATTTCTTCTGGGAAGCACAGAGTTCGCCTCAAGCATGCTGGTGGCTCCCTCCTATCTATCAATTGCCTCATTTGGGCTTTAATCCCATGAGCATGAGGGCACTAATTTATTTCTATTTATTTGAACAATGTCTATACCACTTAGCCCAGGGGTTGGCAACCTGTGGCCCATGGGCCGGATGCAGCCCACAAAGACCGTTTTACTGGCCCATGAGCCACCCGCAAACTGTGCCGCCCACTCAGCAAGTCTTCCACGCACTGCGCTAAACCAGCGCAGCACGACGCTGGGACTCTCCGAGTGGTGCCAGAAATGTCATCTTCACACGCACAGATACCAGAAACCGCGTCTGCACATGTCCAGACGCCAAAAATTGTTTCTGCATGTCTGGCCATGTGTAGAAGCGATTTCCGGCACCGCGGACATGCGCAGATGTGATTTCTGGCATTGCACTGCACCAGTCCAGCCCACGGACGATCTCCTTGGAAGTGATGTGGCCCATGGCTGGTAAACCTTGCCGACCCCTGACTTAGCCACAGTCATCTCTAAGCATGTTACAAGGATGCAGTGCAAAGAAGGGAGGGAGGGAGGGAGGAAACCAACTAAAACTATAAACCTCAGTAAAAAATGCCTGCTGGAATAAAACATTTCTTTAGTAGGCAGACTTCAACTGGAAGGGAGTTCCATAAAATTGGCCCCACAATACTAAGCACAAAATTCCTGTTGGATATGAGACATGCATCTGAGCCCTGGAGGACCACTTACAGTGGCTCCCCCCTCCCCAATACTGATCAGGCAGGGATCTGAAGCATTAGGTGGTCCCTGAGGAATCCTTCATCCAAATCGTAATGGGGCTTGTTAGTTAACACAAGCACCTTGAACCTGATCCAATAGTGTATGGGCATACTTTTGAGCACTGGAGTTATGTGCCAGCAATAGTCTGTCCCCATCAAGAGTCTAGCCACATAGACCAGGCTCAAGGGTAACCCCACATAGAGCACATTTCAGTAATCTGGTAACCTCAAGGTTAGATTACTGCAATGCATTTTATGTAAGGCTGCCTCTGAAGACGGTTTGGAAACTTCAGCTGGTGCAGAATTCAACGGCCAGGTTGCTCACCGGAGCAAGATGGTTTGAGCATATTACACCAATCCTGGTCCGACTGCACTGGCTACCAATTAGTTTCCGGGCCCAATTCAAAGTGCTGGTTTTGACCTATAAAGCTTTAAACGGCTCAGGACCACAAGACCTCAAAGACCACTTCTTTCCATATGAACCTACCCGGACCCTGAGATCATCTTCCGAGGCCCTCCTTTGTGTGCCCCCTCCTTGAGAGGTCCAGAGGGTGGCAACATGAGAACAGGGCCTTCTCTGCAGTGGACCCCCGTCTGTTGAATGCTCTCCCCAGGGAAGTTCACCTGGAGCCTTCATTATATACCTTTAGGCACCCGGAAAAAAACGTTCCTTTTCAACCAGGTCTTTGCTTGATTTGAATGACATCCTATGCCCTTTTAAAATGTGGGGTGTTTTTTTTTGGGGGGGGGGTTATTGGATTGTCGTTTTTATTTTGATCATATATTTTGTGGTTTTATATTTTGATTTTATTCTGTGCACCGCCCTGAGACCCCTGGGTACAGGGCAGTATACAAATTCAATCAATCAATCAATCAATCAATCAATCACTCAATCAATCAATCAATCAATCAATCAATCATTGAGTCTTGAGGTTACCAACACATGGATCCCCATGGCTAGACTATCCCTGGCCAAGAATAACCTTAGTCATGCCTAGCCACTGAAGCCACCTGAGCTTCCAGTGACAAAGATAGATCCAAAATGACCCCTAAGGAAATATGCAACATTCCCACTTATGTGAACGTGCACAATGGTCTGTTGCCGTGCTTATTAACCACTCAACTTGCATTCCCCTTAGCATATGTGTGTTTGTGTGTGTTGCAACATTGCCTTTAAAATGTGCATATTTGGGGAAATGCATATTAAAATGTTGATGGATTTCCACGAGGACTATTTAAAAGATAATAATTTGCAAACTGACGTGGAAATGCAGCAAACCAAACTTAAGAATGGAAAAAATTGAGCAGCGGATAAGACCACAGTTGGCAAATTTATCCATCCATAAGCTTGGCACATAGAAACGAAGGCAATTTTGCAACACTCTGCAAGGTTTCCTGATCCTGATTTTGAAAAGTTCCAAGAAATAGTATTTCCCTAGTTTGACAGGAAATTTACACATCTGTAAGAGCACCAATAATACACAATGGATTTGAATGAAACTTCAGGCCAAAGGCACATCCCTCCCAGTTTTTAAAATACAAAGTGGCAAAAATGTACAGAATTTCTCCCCAAAAAGTGTATTTTTAACGTTGGCAAGCGATGCCTATAATTTTATTCTGGAACTTTCTTCCGTAACCTCTCATTAATTGCTAAATTACTCTTTTGGCAAAGTTTGGGAAATAAAGCCAAGCTATAAGCACTTTTGCTACATGCCAAGAACAAATTAATGGTGGCAATTACCAAGCTATAGTAGATTTCCATAGAGTTAGAAATTAGGTGGGCAGGTCACAAGTTAAGAACTGCATCAGATCTACATAATATAAGGGAGTCCATTCTAGGCGAACTATGTGACTTTCCTTTTATCAGTATGTTTACCAAGGACACTAATATAAATTTCTTTTCTTGGGGGATGATGGGTGAGAAGGCAAAGGGATTTCAAGGAGGAAGAGGAGATGAGATTTACAGGCAGGTTGAATCTTCTTAATCCTGCTTTTGAATACTTTGAAGATTGCATTTCAAAGAAGTGTGGGTTATTCTACATGCAATTGTGTGTGTGTGTGTGTGTGTGTGTGTCTATTCTTCCTAAATGTGTGTGTGCATACAAACAAACACATACACACAGTGCTATTTTTCTGGAAAAAGAAATGCTGGAACTCACCATGAATGTTGGAACTCACCTCATTCTCTTAGAATGACAATGGTGCCCACCTGGAAGGTAACCGAAGTGAATGCCGGTCAGTGGCATAGCATGTGGGAGGCACAGGAGTGGTTGTCCTGGGTGCAAAATTGTTAGGGGCATAAAAATTTCAACACCTGGAGCTGTGCACTTCCGTTGCCAGGCTCGATTGAAAACAGCTTCTCCCTGCGAACCAAGAAGTCACCTCTCCAGGCAATGAAATGACTATTATTTTCTCATCTCAGTGGATGCAGTCTCCTGGGTGACGCCAACAGTGATAGGCAGTTGAATGTGCATCCATTTCACACCCCTCCGCATGGCCCCGAGCAATGGCAACCCATGCTATGCCACCTGTTTTGGTGAGTTCCAGCTGGAAAAAGCCATATACAGTGGTACCTCTGGTTACGAACTTAATTCGTTCCGGAGGTCCATTCTTAACCTGAAACCGTTCTTAACCTGAGGTACCACTTTAGCTAATGGGGCCTCCTGCAGCCGCCATGCCAACCAGTGCACAATTTCTGTTCTCATCCTGAGGTAAAGTTCTTAACCTGAGGTACTACTTCCAGGATAGCAGAGTCTGTAACCCGAAGTGTTTGTAACCAGAGGTACCACTGTAAATGTGTTACTTCAGCAGTATTTGAGGGTGGCTGGGGAAAGGAACGAAACAGTAGGCAAAACACAAAAGGCGGCCTTGTGTTCAGTTCAGTCTCCCCCCTCAACAGGAAGAAGAAGAAGAAGAAGAAGAAGAAGAAGAAGAAGAAGAAGAAGAAGAAGAAGAAGAAGGAGGAGAGGAGGAGGAGGAGGAGTTTGGATTTGATATCCCGCTTTATCACTACCCGAAGGAGTCTCAAAGTGGCTAACATTCTCCTTTTCCCTTCCCCCCCACAACAAACACTCTGTGAGGTGAGTGGGGCTGAGAGACTTCAGAGAAGTGTGACTAGCCCAAGGTCACCCAGCAGCTGCATGTGGAGGAGCGGAGACGCGAACCCGGTTCCCCAGATTACGAGTCTACCGCTCTTAACCACTACACCACACTGGCTCTCTCAAGATGTCCCACCCCCCATGTATTGAAGGGTAACAGGAATAGCAACGCGGTGCAGGGAACCCAGTGTGTACATCCCCACTTTTTCTGCTCACATGTAGGCTTGGTACACAGACAAATAGACACACTGAAATAGAACAGTTGAGATGAATGTCCCCCACCCCATCCCTGCCATCAACAGGAGCCGGTGCTATGGAGCAGGTCCATGGAGAGGAAGGGATGTACTATTTGGGACTGCAGCCCCATATTGCTTGGTTTTATCTTGGTTTTTTACTTTGCGGCTGTAATCCTATTCACACTTAATTTTTTATTTAACCAAATGTAAAAGGTAAAGGAGCCCTGGACAGTTAAGTCCAGTCAAAGGCGACTATGGGGTTGCAGCGCTCATCTCGCTTTCAGGCCGAGGGAGCCGGCGTTTGTCCACAGACAGCTTTCTGGGTCATGTGTCCAGCAGGACTAAACCGCTTCTGGCACAATGGAACACCATGACGGAAACCATAGCGCACGGAGACGCCGTTTACCTTCCCGTCTCAGTGGTACCTATTTATCTACTTGCAATGGTATGCTTTCAAACTGCTAGGTTGGCAGAAGCTAGGACAGAGCAACGGGAGCTCACCCCATCACGGAGATTTGAACCCCCGACCTTTTGATCGGCAAGCCCAAGAGGCTCAGTGGTTTAGACCACAGCGCCACCAGCGTCCCATAGTACAGTTTATTTAACCAAATACAGCTAAAAGTATAACTTACTTTTGTTTATGATTGTGTATGGAACCCCAAGGGCAAGTGCTTAGTTTGGCCCTAAAATGCCTTCCTATATTCTCCCGGCCGTTAAATATTTGGTCCAATATCAAAACTGAGACAACTTATGTTCTACTTAAACGTAGAACTTTGCCTTCTCACGAAATGTTAAAATTATTTATCTAGAAGAAACAGTTGTCTATATACACAGCATATGGAATCTCATAATTTCCCTTGTGTTTGTTTCTTTTTAATCTATAGCTTCTATAGCTTGATATATGGAATAGTAGAACATGAACCGAAAATAAGGGTAACTGTAAAGAATATTTCTGGAGGGGGAATCTACATTAATAGAAACCTTGGATGGGAAAACTTTAAATTGTTGGTTTATAAAAAGTAATCCAATTTCACTCAGACGTTTTTTTAACTTCCTTTTTTGGCCCACAGGGAGGTTCATAATTTCTCTTTTGGTGGCTTTTATATCCAATCATTCTTATTAATTTTATTTACTTCCTTCGGTTGCCTGTCAGCATTTCCATTATAAACCTGTAGTTTTACTCCTTCTGAACTCTGCCATAATAATTTGCTCGGGATGGATTTTGGCATGCAAGGCACACATTTATTTTCACCGCATGTGCTCCGCATTGGCACATGCATTTTAATTTCCACGAGAAAATAAGAGCAGAGATGCTGGTGCCTTCATATGCCACTTTCCGTTTTTTTTTAATGATTTCAAACTCCCAGTTTGAACGTGAGGAGAGTACTCCATCACAGGAATTGCTTCCACCCATTAAAAGGACACCACCCACACGAAATGCACAAGAAAACATTACTGTTATATTTCCTGAGGCCATTCTCAGATGTAGGAGTCTTGTGACTTTTGACCCACAATGCACAGCATCAGTGGTTCTGGAGTTGTAATAATCAGTCCTCCTGAGCACCCTTTTTCTTCTTCGACTTCAATTAAGGAGGAGGAAGCTGACAGGAAGACCACTTCCTATGATTTTCTACAGGGGTGGTACCATACATAGAATTTCCTCAACGCTCTAACACAGGCAGTCTTTTAGGTTATCTAGTCCCAAGTTAGCGGGGTGGGGGTGGAGAAAACTTATTCTCATATACATTTGCATATATACATGACAAACTGTTTTGAAAAGAGACAAAGCTCCTTCTGCCCCTAGCGGGCACGTCACGAGCCCTTCACGCGCTCAGGGGATGGCTGCCATCCCCATCCCCATTGGCTGAGCCCCAGGCGTGGTGCTACCCAGAGCAACCAATCTGGTCGGTCTGTGGGTGTGGCTTGCTGCATTTAAGCAAACGTGAGGCCGGGGCTCATCCTCTTCACCTCCTGCTCCCAGCTGCTACTTTTGGTGGTTAGGCATTGGGTCATCTCTGGAAGGCTGAAGGTGCGGGAGGAGGCTGGGCCATCACCTCCCCTAAAATGCTGGAGGGTATTCCGTTGAAGGAGTCTGGGGGGCATGGCCCTGTCCGAAGCCGTGGAAGGCGAGGGCCTAAGGCACGCCCCCTATTGGTGGCCCCAGGGTGAGTTCCTAGTTGATGTGCATCAGCAGGGCTCCCCTATCGGTGGTTGTCATGGTCACTCAGACCTGAGCAGCACCCCCGGACGTTTAACGGTCTATTGGTGACTACCCATACGACATGTGGTATATCCGCTGCCACCAGCCAGTCTTCACGCTGGCAATGAATAACTCACTTCAGATTTGAATTGTGGTAGAAAATAAACATAAGTTTCTTTATTGTTGGTAATTGTTTCATATGAACGGGTAAAACGTTTTAAGATAACCGAATGGTTCTTCAGGTACCGTATATCGCGGCGTATAAAACGACTTTTTAATCCCGAAAAATCTTCTCTAAAGTCGGGGGTCGTCTTGTACGCCGGCAACATCATGCGACGTGACCCGGAGTTCCGCCCCGCCACTGGCTGCGTGCGCGCCGACTCAGCGTGCCGTGCGTGCGCCGTCTAAGCCACCATGGAGCCTCTTCCCGGCGCTCCAGCCGCAACCGCTGCCTCAGCCGCCATGGAGCCCGGGCTGGGCGTGGGCGGCAAGCGCGGAGGGCTCCTGTGCGGTGACGGGGAGGTTCTCCCCGCTGCTCCAGCCGCTGCTGCCGCCGCCTCAGCAGCCATGGAGGGCGTCCTGCGCTTGGGCAGCAAGCGCAGAGGCCTCCTGTGCGGCGACGGGGAGGTTCTCCCCGCTGCTCCAGCCGCCGCTGCCGCCGCCTCAGCAGCCATGGAGGCCGTCCTGCGCTTGGGCGGCAAGCACGGAGGCCTCCTGTGCGGCGACGGGGAGGTTCTCCCCGCTGCTCCAGCCGCTGCTGCCGCCGCCTCAGCAGCCATGGAGGGCGTCCTGCGCTTGGGCGGCAAGCACAGAGGCCTCCTGTGCGGCGACGGGGAGGTTCTCCCCGCTGCTCCAGCCGCTGCTGCCGCCGCCTCAGCAGCCATGGAGGCCATCCTGCGCTTGGGTGAGTATACCCCAAACTCTGTTTTTTAACATGAAAAGTTGGGGGGTCGTCTTATACGCCCAGTCGCCTTATAGGTAAGTATATTCCAACTCTCTACCTAGTATTTCGATAACTATCCCTAATGCCTCCTACTATTTATTCAATCCGCTCTAGCTCTGCTGTCCTCATTTCCTCTATCTCCCTCTCTCTTCTCTCTCTAACTGCCCCCTTCCACTCTCCAACTGCCCCCTTTCTACTCTCTAACTGCCTCCCTTCTACTCTCTCCCTTGCATACTGCCTGGAGAGCTCCCATTGGTCAATCTCCTCCCTGCCAATTAACCCTTGGAGAACCTTTAGGGGTGAAACGCCACAGTGGTTAACCCTTCCCGGACTGCCAGCACAACGGGCTGGAGTCAGATATAGTCAGTTAGTTCCAATGCCTAAGCCAATGCCTACCGCTCAACACCCGTAACCAATAAAGTTGTGGCCTTTTTATGCCCATTAACCTTACTTATCGTGTCATGTGTCTTTATTTTACCACGGGAGGGGTCGGGATATCACCACACAAAGGTCTCTTACAAGAATATCACATAGTTGCAAGGCAAAAGTAAACATGCTGTGAAGACCCTCCCAGTGTCCTTATTTTCCAGGGATAGTCCTGGATTTACAGAAGTCACCCCGGTTTCTGATTTGACCCCAGAATGCCCCACTTTTCCTTAGGATGTCCCTTTTCATCAGAGAAATGTTGGAGGGTATGGAGCGGGTGGCGCTGTGAGTTAAACCACTGAGCCTCTTGGGCTTGCCAATCGGAAGCTCGGCGGTTCGCGACGCGGGGTGAGCTCCCGTTGCTCGGTCGCTCCTGCCAACCTAGCAGTTCGAAAGCACGTCATAGTGCAAGTAGATAAATAGGTACCACTCCAGCGGGAAGGTAAATGGCGTTTCCGTGCACTGTTCTGGTTCGCCAGAAGTGGCTTAGTCATGCTGCCCATATGGCCCGGAAGCTGTACGCCAGCTCCCTTGGCAAGTAAAGTGAGATGAGCGCCACAACCCCAGGGTCATCCGCGACTGGACTTTATGGTCAGGAGTCCCTTTACCCTTTACCTATGGAGTTATGCAACCCACGAACCATGGAGGTAAGTAAATATACAGCATTTAGAAGACACCTCAAGACAGCCCTGTATAGGAAAATTTTTTTTAAAATGTTTAATGTTTGATTATGTTTTTATATATGTTGGAAGCTGCCCAGAGTCATAGAGGCAGGGTATAAATAATAAAATTACTACTACTACTACTACGAAATAGGAGAAATGTTGGAGGGTATGGCTGTGTTATGCTGTTGCTCAAATAACTGCATAAACCTAATAGACTGTGAGTTCTTTGTGATCTTGCTTTTTTGTGTTGTATATCCTTTCTTCCTTACTTCTTCATCAGATTAACTGCACCTCTTTTGGGCCTCCTTAAAGATATGTAAGGTGGCGGACATAGGAGAATGGAGTGTTTAGGCCCTGAGGCCAGATTTATATATAAAGTTGTTGTTGTTTCTGTATTATTATTATCATTTAATTTTATTATATATTTATTTACACCCCTGCCCTTTCCCCTGCTGGGCCTCAAGGCGGCTTACAGACTTCCATGCTGTATATGCCTGCATCTGTAGTGATGTTTTGACTTTTCCAGGAAAAGAATTCCATTATTACATGGCACCGTTGCATGCAATTAATAAAATAAAACTGTTGAAAATTTGTACCTCCCGGTTTCCTTCCCACTGACTGAAATTTAGACTGTAATTTCTTTGGGCTAGAGATTTGTCCCTTTGCTTTTGAAACTATGGAAAGCAGCAGATACATTGAGGGAACTGTAGAATTATCATTATTATCATTATCATTATTGCCATTATCATAATCATCATCAACAACAATAATAAAAAATAAAAAATTCCTTCCAGTACCACCATAGAGACCAACTAAGTTTGTTCTTGGTATGAGCTTTTGTGTGCATGCACACTTCTTCAGATAACAACAACAACAACAACAACAACAACAACAACATTATCAAGGTTTTCCTAAAGTTGCAAATGGCTTGGGGCCAGCTTACTTGAAAGATAATCTTGCCCCATATGTGCCAACGTGACTTCTTTGATCTGTGGGACTTGTGCATCTATGAGTTCCATATGATGCCTTATGAGGAACAGTTGAGGGAATTGGGTATCTTCAACCTGGATTAAAAAGAGACTGAGAGAAGATATGATAGCCATCTTGAAATATCTAAAGCACTGTGTCACATGAAGGATGGAGCAAGCTTGTTTTCTCCTACTCCAGCGGGTAGGATCTGTACTAATATTTTCAAGCTACACAAAAGGAGTTCCCCACTAAACATCAGGAAGACCTTTCTGATGGTAAGAGCTGTTTGACAGCGCAATGGCTTCCCTCGTGAGGCTGTGGACTCTCCTTCCTTGGAGGTTTTAAAGCAGAGGTTGGCTGGACATCTGTCATGGATGCTTTAGTTGAGATTCCTGCATGGCAGGAGTTAGACTACATGGCTCTCGGTATCCCCTCCAGCTGTACAATTCTATGATGTGCTAGGTGTGGCAACACCTATGATTTGAAATTAGGCAGGTGCCCCCTCATGTTCCCAAACGTCTTATTTGGGAAAGCCTACTGATTTTATAGGGATGCGGGTGGCGCTGCGGTCTAAACCACAGAGCCTAGGGATTGCCGATCAGAAGGTCGACAGTTCGAATCCCCGCGACGGGGTGAGATCCCGTTGCTCGGTCCCTGCTCCTGCCAACCTAGCAGTTCGAAAGCACGTAGGGAGAAAATGGTTAAAAAGTAATTAAGTCAAAGTGCAAGACTCCTAGATAAATAGGTACTAAACTGCTGGCAGGAAGGTAAATGGCGTTTCCGTGCAGAGTGTCCCGCTTTTCCTGCTCTGGTTCGCCAGAAGCGGCTTAGTCATGCTGGCCACATGACCCGGAAGCTGTACTATTTGTGCCTTTGCCTGAGGCTCCCTCGGCCAATGAAGCGAGATGAGCGCCGCAACCCCAGAGTCGTCCGCGACTGGACTTAACGGTCAGGGGTCCCTTTACCTTTATGCAGACACATAATTTACTTATGTATATTTGCTTTAAACATTTGCAGATTTATTCTGTTCATTCCTGATCATGGTTTTATATACATTGCTTTGAGGGTTGTTGTTTTATTAAGTGTTGAGGGTTGTTTTATTAAGTGGTTGTTAATAATAATAATAATAATAATAATAATAATAATAATAATAATAATAATAATTCAGCTCACATAACCGCTTGCTTAATGCGTGGCTGTCTGGATGCAGCCATTCCATCAACATTCCATTACATGAGAATCCTGTGGAACTGCCTCTTCAGGACTGTCAAAAGGCATAAATTCCTAGTGAGCGACAGACTCCACACTGTTAAGGCTCTTAAGTACTTTGAAAGGGAGTTCTTTCATCACAGGCATATCGAACTGTTTCTCTGACAGCGAGGCTCTCAGCATCTGCAGAAAAGAAAGTGTGGATTATTCGCAGGGAAGCTGACAGTCAGCCATGCCTGACTGCGACACTGGTACCTAACGGAAGAGGAATTGCTCTAGATGTTGCCGCAGATTAATAGATAAGTCACGACGGTGCATTGAGAGGGAGGCAGAAGGTGGGGAAGCTCGTGAACTCATGGGAGTGATTCATTCGCGGAGCATGAGAAGCCATGAATCATTGTTCAGCTTTGCGATTCCCACACAAGCAAGCTAAACGCTCCCATCTTGGGGCCAGCCGTTTCCAAACCAGGAGCCAGTAAATGGCATGACCGATCCGCTGAGCATGACAGAATTAAATTAAACGAAGCTCCGTTCTTTTAATCGTGCCCATGAAAGTCAGCCCAAAGCAGCCATTTAGGATCAATTACACATTACAGCAGATACCACTCATAGGAGAAATACCTGTCCGTCAAACTGCTGCTGAGATGCAGATTGTCCAGAGGAACATCTTTCCCTTTCAACAGTAACATCCGAGACGCTACTCTGATGTCGTAGGGAGAAAATGGTTAAAAAGTAATTAAGTCTGAAATGCTGTGCACACTTTCCTGGGAGTAAACCCCATTAATTAAGGTTGACTCCTAAGCACGCTCTGTGGGAGTAAAACTCCATTCATCACAGTGTTTATATATGACTAAACATGCATAGGATTTCAGTTAATACAGTCTTAAATGTGTACAGACCCTCCAGGTGTCCCTATTTTCCAGGGACAAACCCAGATTTACAGAAGCCATTTCGGTTTCTGATTGTCCCGCCCAGAGTGTCCCGCTTTTCCTTAAGATGTCCCTATTTTCCTCAGAAAAATGTTGGAGGGTGTGGAGCTAGCATGCAACGGTATTGGAAGCTATGCTGATAAACCCTATTGGTTGTGCCTGACCCAGGTTATTTTCAGGTCAGCCAGAGGCAAGGAAGAGCAAGAACATTCTGAACTGTAAGTTATAAAAAAAGGAAAAGGGGAAAAAATATACAGACAAAAGAGAAACACTTTCCTGCTTCAGGGCAGAACGTCTGGTGTTAGGAAGAAAGTATCCCAAAGGGCAGATGATTCTACTGAGCTATAAGAAGCACCAGTTGTCTATTTGTGCCTTTGCCTGAGGCACATGACCCTGACTATAGGCTGGCTAAAGATAATATATTAGACAGACTTTTGCTTAATCCAGACCAGTAATTAAAGTCCTGTATTACAAACCAACAAACAAATGACTTTGCAGTATGCTAGGTGCTTTGACAAACCATACTCAGACCTACAGTATAACAAGCCGATATCATAGGTACGCAACTGCAAATAAACCTTGGAAAGACTGCTGCCTGAAATCCTGAAGATCTGCTGACAGTCAATTTAGACAATACTGAGCTACATTGCCCAGTATATATGACCCCATGATGAAATCTTGAGGGTAGTTCATGATTTGGTACAAACATACATATCTTCTTCTTTGGTGATCACTCGTAGCTGAGTAAGATTGTCTTCCATGAACACAGTCTTAACAGTGAGTCCATAAGTGACTGTGGAGGCCGATTCTGGATCCACACGCCCTTCCACAATGGAGACAGAGGTTTCCGGGTGGGAGTTGATCACGGCGTGGATTTGCCAAGCATGCCTTCCTCTTAGCACGTTTCTCCCTTTTGTCCTGAGTTTGAGCATCTTCAAAGTCCATGACACCTTTGGTAAAGGCTGTTCTCCAATTGGAGCGCTCGCAGGCCAGTGTTTCCCAGTTGTTGTGTTTATACTACATTTTTAAAGATTTGCCTTGAGAGAGTCTTTAAACCTCTTTTGTTGACCACCAGCATTACACTTTCCATTTTTAAGATCAGAATAGAGTGGTTACTTTGGATGATGATAATCAGGCATCGGCAGTTGAAGAATCGCTGCTTTGACACTGGTGATCTTAGCTTCTTCCAGTACACTGGCACCTTCCACCAAAAGACAAGGAGCAATAAATGTGAATTTAGGAGACGCAACTTTATTAACAACTAGTGGTTTAAACCCGTTAAAATAACGGGCGCTAGAACATTTCTGACACAAAACCCAAAGTCTTGCAGGGAGCAGGGCAAACCAGTACACTGGCACCTTCCACCAAAAGAGGTTTCCTTCCAAGGAGCAATAAATGTGAATTTAGGAGACGCATCCCTGTGTCCGTGGGGCACTTTAGCGCAAACCCAGAGACACACGGACTGGATGCAGAGACACTTGCGTTTTATATATATAGATAACAGCCAGGATCTGCAACAAGCATCCCTGGAAAATTTGTGAAGGCTGGCTGAAGGCTGAGGTTGGTGGGGCAGTGTCAGTAACTTTACATTTCCCAAATTAAAAAGCCACTTTTCAACTACATTCATCTTGTGTCACATGCTCAGTGAATGGCATATTGATGCTATTTGTAGGAGGATTCCATTCATTGTTGGGAAGCACAGTAGTCTACATCTATTAAATGTGGGCTACTGGGGTAAAATGATCCATCCCATGCAAGTCAGGGTCACTGGAAAGCTGCAAACAATAGGAGCTTTACATAAAAAAATAACACCACATTTTAAACAAGAGGCATATTGTTCCCACTTCCCAACATGGAGAGAGAGAAATAACAAGACCCATAATGTTGCTCTTAAACAGCAAGCAGAAAGAAAGAAGAAAGGTCTATAGAAAAGAAAGGAAGTTATTGAATTGATGAAAATCGGAACAGGCCATGAATATAGAAATGGATTTTGCATTTTTTTTACATACATACATACATACATACATACATACATACTATTTTTCCTGTCTTACGAAGATCCACAAGGTGTCTTAATAATACTTAGCCTTTAGAAGTGTTTGTTTGCTCAAAGTGCTTCACCTATAGATAAAAAAAGGTAAAGGACCACTGGACGGGTAAGTCCTGTCAAAGGTGACTATGGGGTGGGGCGCTCATCTTGCTTTCAGGCCGAGGGAGCCGGTGTTTGTCCACAGACAGCTTTCCGGGTCATGTGGCAAGCATGACTAAACTGCTTCTGGTGCAACACTGTGACGGAAGCCAGAGCACACGGAAACGTATATATGATCACTGCAATTCATATAGCAAGCCTGCAAGACAGCATCTGCCAACCTTCCAGATGTTTTCAACTACAAATCACATCAGCCCCAGCCAACTGTGGCAGAAATGAGGATCTGTCCATTTCACAGATGTCCATTTCGCTCTCTTAGCAAAGGACACCAATGACATAATGAGCAATCATGTTTTGAGTTATGGCCTCTCAAAACTCCCTGCCTTATTTGTGGGCAAAGAAACTGGAGAGGAACATTTCGCTGAGGGAGGAGAATTTCCCCAAAGACCTTTTGAAGGCAGGTCTCGCCATTAGCGGTGGCACAGCTTCTTTCCAGAAAAGTGTCATTGTTGTTGCTGCTGCTGTCATCGCAAGTGACCACATCAGCAACTGTGATGATAAGCCTGGCCACCGTTTTGTACCTTCCAGAGGGTCACAAACTTAGTGTTGTTCCAGAGCTTGCCAACACAATGCCCCAGAGACAGTATACCTGAAGGAGCGTCTCCACCCTCATCATTTAGCCCGGACACTGAAGCAGGGTTGCCATATTCCAAACAGTGAAAAATTCGGACAAAAAAAGTTGTTGAGCTTTTCCTCCTCTTCTTCTTCTTCTTCTTCTTGCCAAAGTTGTGGAAAGTTGCCACATACGTTTGGATTTTCCGGGGCATTTTTGCAATTTCTGCCCAGACACTGCTTCCGACTGCAATATTTCAGAAATGTCCAAGAAATTCCTCACTGCAAGAAGCAAAGTTACAGGGAACCAGGCAGAGGGCCTTCTCAGTAGTGGCACCCTCCCTGTGGAACACCCTCCCCTCAGATGTCAAGGAGATAAAGGACTACATAACTATTAGAAGACATCTGAAGGGAGCCCTGTATCAGGAAGCTTTTAATGTTTGATATTTCATTATGTTTTACATATGCTGTAAGCCTCCCAGAGTGGCTGGGGAAACCCAGCCAGATGGGTGGGGTATAAATAATAAAATTATTATTATTATTATTATTATTATTATTATTATTATTATTAACTTCCTAATGGATGGTGGGCCTAACAAACCTCTCCAGTCATTGTTGGAATACTCTTCCACCTGCATGTCAAGTCTCCAGTCCCCATCTGAGTGAATTCTATGAGGCTGATCATTTCATGCTCAACAGACAAAGCACATTTTGGGAGCAAACACAGGGCTGCTTTCCCCCATCCCTAATACACATTCTTTTTGTCTCACAATCAGGTTGGGTCAGTCAAATTTTGCAGGTTTCTGAAACATTGCCCTAACCTACTGAGTCTGTTTGCCAGCAGGAAAAGTTTGATGTGTGCACACCCTGTTTTAAACAACGGCAATGCCCCCCCACACTCCCATCCTAAAATAATTTTCTAAAGCAAATAAACGAAGCCAGCAGTTTTTCTCATATGCAGTTTTTAACTGTATGATATCATTCAACGTTACAAAGAGCTCCCAAGACCTCTTACATCATTTAACACAAAAGAACAAAGGGATCTCCCGGATTCTCTAAAGCAAAATTCCAGAGGCATATGTTGCGAGCTTTAACAGCTCTCAGATAATGTGTCCTAGCTAGAGAAACCTTTAGTCTAATCCAATCGGAGTAGTCAGTGTAATGCATTTATGATTCCGTAATGCTGCTTTTAAATCTTACACATATGCTCCGTTAATCCCATCTGTCCCTCCGTAGTTGTAGTCTGGCACCAGCAGAATTATCTCTGAAAAGAATGTAAATTCCATAACACAGCTGCAAGCACAAAGCCGCACGGCGGCCGTCAGACAAAATGACAAATGTTCATGTTTTATGAGTGTAAGTTTTGCTTTGGAAGATCTTTCCCTTTGCTTTTACGGATGGCCTGTAAAGTAGGGGCCGTAGATATCAAACATAAACACACACAATAGATTCGGGTAGATGGCAGATGATCGGTTCCTTTCCTAAATGAAAGGCTGCCACAGCATTTAATATTGTTGTTGTTGTTTAGTCATGTCCGACTCTTTGTGACCCCATGGACCACAGCACACCAGGCACTCCTGTCTTCCACTGCCTCCCACAGTTTGGTCAGACTCATGTTGGTAGCTTCGAGAACACTGTCCAACCATCTTGTCCTCTGTCGTCCCCTTCTCCTTGTGCCCTCCATCTTTCCCAACATCAGGGTCTTTTCCAGGGAGTCTTCTCTTCTCATGAGGTGGCCAAAGTATTGGAGCCTCAGCTTCAGGATCTGTCCTTCCAGTGAGCACTCAGGGCTGATTTCCTTCAGAATGGATAGGTTTGATCTTCTTGCAGTCCATGGGACTCTCAAGAGTCTCCTCCAGCACCATAATTCAAAAGCATCAATTCTTCGGCGATCAGCCTTCTTTATGGTCCAGCTCTCACTTCCATACATCACTACTGGGAAAACCATAGCTTTAACTATATGGACCTTTGTCGGCAAGGTGATGTCTCTGCTTTTTAAGATGCTGTCTAGGTTTGTCATTGCTTTTCTCCCAAGAAGCAGGCGTCTTTTAATTTTCGTGACTGCTGTCACCATCTGCAGTGATCATGGAGCCCAAGAAAGTAAAATCTCTCACTGCCTCCATTTCTTCCCCTTCTATTTGCCAGGAGGTGATGGGACCAGTGGCCATGATCAGTTTTTTTGATGTTGAGCTTCAGACCATATTTTGCGCTCTCCTCTTTCACCCTCATTAAAAGGTTCTTTAATTCCTCCTCACTTTCTGCCATCAAGGTTGTGTCATCTGCATATCTGAGGTTGTTGATATTTCTTCCGGCAATCTTAATTCTGGCTTGGGATTCATCCAGTCCAGCCTTTCGCATGATGAATTCTGCATATAAGTTAAATAAGCAGGGAGACAATATACAGCCTTGTCGTACTCCTTTCCCAATTTTGAACCAATCAGTTATTCCATATCCAGTTCTAACTGTAGCTTCTTGTCCCACATAGAGATTTCTCAGGAGATGGATGAGGTGATCAGGCACTCCCATTTCTTTAAGAACTTGCCATAGCATTTAATATACGGATCAAATTTGCAGTGAAGACTGGACCGAGGAGAGGCTGACTAAGCCTTACGAAAACATCCCCTGGATGTTGTACAGTTAAGAGATTCAGTGTGGTGTACAGTTTTGTGTGTTGGACTAGGACTGACTAGGAGACACAGATTTGCAACCCCACTCAGTTCTGAAACTGGACTGCCCAGGCCAGTCACTATCAGCAAGCCTACCTCACAGGGCTGTTTGTTGTTGTTTTTTGAAAGCTGTACCTTGGAAGTAGAATGGAATCCATTCTGGAAGTCTGTTTGACTTCCAAAACTTTCGGAAACCAAAGCACATCTTATGATTGGCTACAGGATGTTCCTGCAGCCAATCGTAAGCTGTGGAAGCCCCGTCAGATGTTTGGCTTCCAAAAATAGTTCGCAAACCAGAACAGTCACTTCTGGGTTTGCGATGTTCAGGAGCCAAAACGCTCAAGAACTAAGCTGCTTGAAAACCAAGGTACAGCTGTATTTAAAATGCCAGTATGCCTCCACATTATATATATGAGCTGTGTACAACATTTATAATACAATAAATGCTACACCAAAATTTAATCATATCACCAGCTGACTTGCAGAAAATGTTTTCGTCAATTGCCTGGTGGCAAAGAAAGGTTTTCAGCAAACATTTGGAAGTTACCTGCTGGATCTCTGTGGGAAGAGTATACCACAGGAGTGCGCCAATAACACAGGAGGGCTTGGTTTTGTGTCGAGAGGGGGGCTGCGGCTCAGTGGTGGAGCACTGCATGCAGAAGTTCTCAGGTTCGATCCCCAGCTTCTCCAGGTAGGGCAGAGCGACACCCCTTTCTGCCATTGACGACAATCAAAGGCGCTGACTTGTGCCCAAGATTGAGGGGGTCCAGCGCCATGTGTGTGTGATGTCATGCACATAATGCACAAGACCGGTGCTAGGGCTTCTGGCGCCCTAGGCAAACCACCTTCTGGTGCCCCCCCCCCCCCACCAAAGCCTGCTTTAGCGGGAGGTGGGGGTGGTGGAGAGGCAAGCAGCAGTTTCTCCGCTGTAGCAGAGAAGCTGCTGCTCGCCCGCCCCACCCCCCGCCAAAGCCTGCTTTAGCGGGAGCCGGGGGGTGGTGTAGGGGGCAAGCAGCACCTCTCCGCTACAGCGGAGAAGCTGCTGCTAGCCCCCCGCCCAAGCCTGGCCAGCGCCCCCTCCATTTTGGCGCCCTAGGCAATTGCCTAGTTCGCCTAAATGGACGTGCCGGCCCTGATAACGCATGATGCACATGGGAGGAGGTCAAGCGTGGAACGGCTTCAATGGCTGGTGTCTCCTCCTTTATTTATTTATTTATTTATTTATTTACATTTTTATTTATTGAATTTATATTGCACTCAGGAGGAGCCGGCCATTGTGCTTGGCTCCGCACTTGGTCTCTTATGCCCTCTCAACATTAAGGGGGCTTGGCCCCCTCCCAACGGATTGGGGTTGGTAATGAAGACGCCTCGGCCCCATAGAGTTGGTGCGCCTGTCGACAATACCGAATCGATGGTTTGACTTGGTATAATGCTGCTTTCTAGGAGTTCGGTGCCTCGGTGAAAAATGAAGGGCAGTTGCTCTGCTCAAACTCCCCAACTATTTCTAAACAAATGAATATCAGACTCTGAGGTAAAAAAAAAAGGTATGTGTGTCTTTAATCCAGTCGTATCTTGGTATGAACATATAACAAAGAGCAAACAGGCAAAAACTATGCAGATTTGAAGTGGCCGTAGCTATTTTGTCAAGCTGGATTCATTCAGGTCTAAAATGCACATTAGATTCACCACAAGAATTCTGCTTTTTAAAACACACATAAACCTTCGACTAAATGATTAATTTCTATCTCAGTCATATCCCACTGACTGGTGGTTGCTTCCATCACCTTATGAGTTTCCACACCCCCATTGCACATTCCAGACAGTTGCTGTCCAGTGTAAGGAGCCTCACAACCCCAGTTGTGATATAATCCATCCATATGGTAAGTTGTTCTGAACATTGTATCAGAGTTGGGGATCACACAGAAGGAGGACTTTTCTGCAACATCTCCATGGCTGGTATAATGGCGATTTTGGCCCTCGGTCAATTTGGCAACCGTCATCAATGGGAGCGCGTATGGGACTAATTGCGACATCTTTCTCTGAAGACCAAAGGCTAGTTCCTCGACCCCACCACAAAACATACACACATACACACAACCTGTATCCCTTTCATTTAATGCTTCTCTGATACAGAAAAAAAGCACCTTCCAACTTTCATCTTCCCACGCCATGGCAAGTGGTTTCAGATGGTGTTTTGTGACTCACCACCCATTAAACAAGCCACAGTACCAAAGGCATTGGAAATGACTTGCAGCTGCTGTCTGATCCTAGCTCAAAGAGCATGCTTCTGTCTCGTATCAAACCAAACACACTCAGGAACATTTGCGGTGTTATTGCAGGACGAACGTCTGGGTTTTTAATGCGGGGTGTGTATATCATGTGTATCCAGTTATCATAAAACGAGTATATGGTAGTATTCCGGATACAAGATTGATCTGTTTAAAAAAATGTCGGAAACTTGATATCACAGAGACTCGGCGTTCTGTGACTTAGAAGCCTACGTGGCTGGGACTCCGTTCCAAGTTTCGAGGTTGTGATTTACTAAATACACACCAGTAATGATTGTCTCCTTGAAAACGTCTGAGCCGCTGCTTGAAGTGGGAATTGGGCAGGGCAGGATGTCGCCCCTCTTTGTTACAAAAACTACAGGGTCGCACCAATGCCGAGACTGCTCTAATGTGAAATGAAGCAGTTCTGCGTTGCTTCCTCGCCCACCTCCTTTGAAAAGCTGGATTCATTCTTTTATACTGGAAGACTACAGGCTTGTTCACACATTACGCTGAGCACAGGTACAAACGGCCTCTACACATGCTGAAGTGTCTGTTTGACAAAGTGATATGTACTGTTTAGCTGCGGTGTACACTCGTTGAATGTGCACCTCAACAATTGTGTACACTGGTACACAGATTATACACTCATTGAATGTAATGTGTGAACATCCCGATCAGAGAACTGGCTGCTTAGATGTAAAGCGATTAGGATGCATATTCTCAGTGTTTGGAGAGCAAGATGCTCTCAGTGTACCCCTTTGGGTGTGCCCATCTTTTTTCCCTTGCCACAGTTCCACTTCCCATTCTCTTGCTTCTTCTTCTGAACCTAATTTGGACCTCATCTCAGATCCTCTGGAAGACGGTTCACCCGGAGAGGGCAGGAGAAGAGGCTGAGACAGCAGCAAGGAGGAGCAGAAGGATCAGTAGCCTCCCATATTTGGCAGGAGATCCGCTTTTGGAAGAAGAAGAATAGGAAGAGTTTGGAATTGATATCCCGCTTTATCACTACCCGAAAGAGTCTCAAAGCGGCTAACATTCTCCTTTCCCTTCCTCCCCCACAACAAACACTCTGTGAGGTGAGTGGGGCTGAGAGACTTCAGAGCAAAAGCCTGCGGTCACCCAGCAGCTGCATGTGGAGGAGCGGAGATGCAAACCCAGTTCACCAGATTACGAGTCCACCGCTCTTAACCACTACACCACACTGGAGTGTGGCCCTCAGCAATTGGCCACAAATGCTGACCCCTTGCATCAAGCCTAGACCCCTTGCATAAACCATTCATGTCTGCTAATGCCTGACAGAAGTAGCCATTTTAATCAAATGAGTGATTATTTAAATAGAATTTTTTAGTTTTGGTAAGCCAGTATTTTGTTTTGTTTTGTTTTGTTTTGTTTAAAGAAAAAACATTGTGAAAGAGGGTGGTTACTGGGTATTTCTCCCTTTGAGCAAATCTCAAAGAGAACATTTGTGGCATTTGTGCAAATGACTTCGGCAGAAGCGGGGTGGGGAAAAGTTTCTTAACCAATTTCCCTCTTTTCTGTTTCAGACTTTCAGAACCCGCTGCCACATCTTTGGCATCTCTGCAGTAGTAGTAGTAGCAGCAGCAGTATTCTCACTTCCTCCCCACTAGGAAATTTGCTAGCATCACAATGCTAACCTCGAAAAGAGGGGACTGGGAGGAGATAAGAGAGCCATCTTTAAAGATCTCAAGGGCTCTCCATTGGCCAAGGAAACAAGTTTGTTTTCTCCTGCTCAGGAGGGTAGGACTCAGTCCAATGGATTCAAGTTACAATAAAGAAGATTCCTACTAAACACCAGGAAGAACCTTTTGAGAGTAAGAGCAGTTTGACACTGGAATGGTCTCCCTCAGGAGGTTGTGGGTTCTCCTTCCTTGGAGGTTTTTAAGCAGACATTAGATGGTCATCTGTCCTGGATGCTTTAGATGAGATTCCTGCATGGCAGGTGGTTGGACTAGGCCAGGCATGTCCAAAGTCTGTTTTGAGGGCCTAATCCGGCCCACCAGTCGGTTTAATCTGGCCCCTGTGGCAGTTTATTTCCTGGGGCAAAATCTTAAAAAAAAAGCTTCAATCCTAAAACAAGGTCAACAACTTTGGTTGGCCCTCACGGATGTTCACTTCATCAAATCTGGCCCTCTTTGAAAAAAGTTTGGAGACCACTGGACTAGATGAAATGCTTACCAATTTCAATCTGCCCTTTGTTGCGATCAGGGTTTGGCTACGACTGTATCTGAGGGTGAAGTTGGAAAATTCCAACAAAAATGGAAAGAGGAACCTTAGTTGTTTGATGTTGATTGGAAATCAGCCCATTGAATATGATCAGCATTTCCTGTAGTTGTTGCTTTCGGTCTGCAAATGATACACAACTGATTGCACTCCCCCCCCCCCCATTTGCATTGTGTCTCCTTTGAACTGAAATGAATGGGGTAGAATAATCTAATGACAACGTAATTCATTTAATTGCGTAGCTTACTCAGTTTCATTACAGCAGATAGCAGGATGAATAAGATTTTCATGGAAGATGAACTGCAGCAGAAGGGAAACATCACTGTGTGCAGGGTGGAACAGAAAGCAATGCATTATCACATCTCTAAACTATGAGCATATGGATGATGAAAAGTACTCTCTATTAAAATAAAAGGATCAGATCCTAGATATGCAGGAAGCCCCTGCATTCAGTGGAGCTCCTAAACCTACAACAAACTACTGGAAAATAACTATAATCTTCCATCTGCGTTGCTGGAAATGTCAATGCCTGGATCATCTGAAAATGGAAAACACCTATGAGTTTATTTTTATCTAAGGATTTGCACATAATTCAATGATGCACTATGTGGTTTATGAAATGACTAAATGGAAGGCAATCTATGAAGACTTTAATTGTATTTTCATCTAAAATGATTTTAACAAACAGTATCCACCCCCCTTCCTACCCCCCAAAAAATTAATCTCACAACAGTACAGAGCGTATAATATCAATTATGGTGGAAGGTAATCTGAAGAGATTAGATGGCATGGTAGCATCACACCACAAGTTCTCAGACGGATCTGGGAGATAGCTAATGGACTGAGTCAAAAAATCTGAATCCAAGCTTTCAAAGGGAGGCTGATGGGGGGGGCAGCCATGAAAAACAAAGATTTCCTATTATCCTCAGCTGCACCAAGGAGATTGCTCACATTTTGACATAAGTACACACTTAATAAAGGGAAACCCACTGCAAATATTGATTTCATTTTTATACCAAACAATTGTCTGTAAAAGGCTTATAATACTTTTTACAATGCTCTGGAGAGTCCCCCCCTCCTTTGTCTTTAAACAAAAGACATTTGTTTCAATGTGTGAGCAAGATTCCGGACCACGGTACAGTGTGCAATCTGAAATTGCTAGTGCTGGAAGACTGCATATCCTGCTATTGATTAGTGTCTGGAAGTAGACTCATAAATTGCCGTATGGGCAAGTAAACAAAATTTCACTTTCGCTTGCACAAGCACAACTCAGTGCATCTAAATCAGGGCTTGCATGATATTGCCCATGATCTATCTACCTATATGCCCCTTCCATATGTTCTATGTTTTGACAAACTGAAAACAGAATGCCGGTTTTCACTTAATTGAATGTATTTGCAGTTTGTATCCTAAGCAGTCAAGTGTCTGCAGAGCAAAGCAACGAAAGGAGGAACGGGGTTGAAATGTTTGATACACTTACATCAGGGGAGGGCAGACTTCAGGCTTATTGGATCCACTTTGGGTTTTTTTCTTTTCTTTTCCTAGAGCACAAAAGACACGTATTTTGAACCCAGGAATTTGTTGTGGGAATCAGAACTGAATTGAACAGATCCCACACTCCTTCATTAAGTTCCAAACCAGAGTAGCGCACGGAAATGCTGTTTACCTTCCCACCAGAGCAGTACCTATTTATCTACTTGCACTCTGACGTGCTTTCAAACTGCTAAGTGGGCAGGAGCTGGAACTGAACAACGGGAGCTCACCCCGTCATGGGGATTCGAACCGCCGACCTTCTGATCGCCAAGCCCTAGGCTCTTTGGTTTAGATCACAGTGCCAGCCACGTTTTTTGTGTATAGCAAGCTGCATTAGCCCTGGCCAGGGGTGGTGCATCCTGTTTCTCCACTTGAGATGAAACAGGAAGTGCCGCCTTGCCCTGCACTGCCACTGCTCCTTCTGCCACCTACTGCTCTGCTGCTGCCATGTTCCCGCCCCATCGGTTGCTGAAGGAGAAGTGGCACCACCATCAGTGCCGATTGCACCAGTTTGGGGTGTTGTTGTTCAGTCGTTCAGTCATGTCCGACTCTTCGTGACCCCATGGACCAGAGCATGCCAGGCACGCCTATCTTTCACTGCCTCCCGCAGTTTGGCCAAACTCATGCTAGTCGCTTCGAGAACACTGTCCAACCATCTCATCCTCTGTCGTCCCCTTCTCCTTGTGCCCTCCATCTTTCCCAACATCAGGGTCTTTTCCAGGGAGTCTTCTCTTCTCATGAGGTGGCCAAAGTACTGGAGCCTCAACTTCAGGATCTGTCCTTCCAGTGAGCACTCAGGGCTGATTTCTTTAAGGATGGATATGTTTGGGGTGAGCTCTCACCAAAAATGGACACAATCTTGCCCAAAAGCAGTACCAATGGTGGCACCGCTTCTCCACCAATGGCAGGTGGGACACCTGTGGGCATGCCTCCTGGCACAGTGGCATCATCCTGCCTAATGGCTGGGCTGCCTCTGCCTCTGGCTGAAGATCCACTCCCATATGACTATAGATGAAATCAGGTAGACCTCGGTGTTGCCAGCATCCTACCAAATTTTGCCCACATAATTTAACACAAAGAAGGCTCATACTCTGTGCTGAGAGGCTGATCCATTTTGGGTCTGGAGAGCCTGGCCCTGATTCCAAATGGATCTAGGAGACAGATCGGTGAAATCCAGTATGCCAATATTCATTTTGAGGCCCTGCCCGGCACTATTGGCAAGAATCAAGGGACACACAGATGAAGATTGGCTTGAGGAAATTAAGTGAGAGATCAGAAAGCTGCTCATTTATTTTTTAATTTTTTTAATTTTCTGTTTATTCATTTTTCATTTTTACAAAAAGAAAGAAAACTACAGCACACAAACTAACAGACTCACACCTTCACACATTAAAAAAAAAACATAGAATACTTATACTTAGATAAAGGTTGTCATAAAACCAAACAATTATCCTAATACACAAAGCTTTTATCTTCCTACTGAAGGATAACAACAAATATATACATCGACTAATACTGTTTTATCCCTCTCTTTTCTTTACGCCAAGTTTTGTGCACATTTAATACATATGTTATTTGACTTTACTGCACTAACTGTATTGCTAACAGAGTTACTCATTAGCTATAGTTTACCTACCTGAATTGATGGAGAACCTGTGGCCCTCCTTATATTTTTAAACTCCAGCCCTCATCAGCCCCAGCTCATATGGTCAATAGTGAGGGATAATGGGAATGAAAGCCCAAGAACATCACCAAAGCCATAGATACCCCTTCTCTGATCTCAAAGATATACTTTTTATTTGAGTAACTCTGTCAAGATTAATTGCAATATAAAAAAACTGAGAGTTGTTTGTTTGTTTGTTTGTTTGTTTAGCAACAGATTGTGCTCCCCGTGAGACAGTTAAACCAGCCAATGTACAACGAACCACACCTGTATTTGATGTTGTGGGTTAATACAGCATTGAGAATGAATACAAATACAAGCACACAGAGCAAATAAAGAAAACCAGAACAACCGAGGACAGCTCCCCAACTATCAGACGGTTTGACACCATTACATTTTATTCCTGGGTCATTCTGCTCCAGAATGCTGTGAGTACATGATGTTTCAAGAGTCCACAGCTCTGTTTGTTTACCAATACAGGGCGAGTTTTGCTTTCCAGGCTCTAAAGAGAAGAATCCAAAAGCAAATCAGGAAAATAACAGTGTGACTAATTAATCCAACTCAATAGGGGAACCTTACATTTCAGCAACTTAACAACCGAAAGAGTGTTACGTGATACTTCTGTGTAACTTTTCTCCTGCAATTTATCAAGTATAGTCATAATTCACAGGCCAGGGCTGAAATAGTCATTCTCATTAGGAGTAGCACCAGAAACTGATTCAAGACAAGACAAAAAAAGTGAAATGTCTAGATTAGGGTTACCAGATGTCCCTGGTTCCCGGGGACAGTCCCCGGATTTGCAAATCTGTCCCAAGGAAACATGGCAGCGGCAGCCTCAGCAGCGTGGAGTCAGCCTGGTAGCGCAGTTTGCTCTGGCTGGCTTCAGGAGCTGCTCGCTGCCCACTGCCGTGACGGCCGCCATTTTTCCCTTCCGGAACTTCCGGCAAGAAAAAATGGCGGGCGCCAGGGCAGCGAGAAGCTCCTGAAGCCAGCCAGAACCAACTGAACTACCAGACTGACTCTGGGCTGCTGCCACCACTGCCGAAGGGGAACGGGGGACGTCCAGCGGTACAGATCTCCTTCCCCCTTCCCCCTTTGTTTTGACTGATCGGGGGAGGCACAAGAGTTGCGGGCAGGTGGCCGTTGCCCAGTTTTTTAAAAAAAAAACTCTGTGCATTTATGTTTCACAGGGTGCGAAAGAAGGGCTTTGCACCTTTATACAATATGCATGTGTGCTTGGGCCCAGGGTCTTTTGCCTCACCATCCCCACTACTGACTCCCTGTTGCTACTCAGCTTCAAAAAAAAAAAAAAAAAAAAAGTGTCCCCAGATTCATTGAATTTTTTTTGGTAACCATAGTCTAGATACCCTAAATGATGATGCCCTAGAACATTTGGTCATGGAACTGGCCAGATTGGTGTTAAGTGGACTTAATTTTAAGCAATGTTGATGGTCCGGTATTTCATGTAAATGTTGTGGAACCAAATTGGGAACAGTAGCCACAGAACTAGAAATTTTACCTCGTTGTCTATCAAAAGATTCCCTCTTTGCTGGTTAAAGTAAAGGGTGGGGGGGGAGGATTTCAGGATCCAAACTGATAGCCAGAGGCATAGGAAGGTCAGGTGGTACCCAGTGCGGAAAATTTCTTGTCACCCCCCCATTGATTCCCCCCTGCAAAAATGGTTTATGTAATTTCATATTTTCTTACAACAGATTCTTTCTCTCTCTCATGCCATATTTCAAATTGCTTCTCATCATCAGCAACACAATGCCATGTGTAGAATCCTTGACATGCACTTTCAAACAGTAGGTCTTCTCCCGCAACAGCCGACTTGTTCATCAGCCATACAAGACTGATTAGCTAAACTATGTACCTTTTGTATTTTTAACAAATGGAGTCATTTTTCTATGTCACTGCTTACTTTGCTGCCTGAGACAGAGATTACCAGCGCTGTGGGCCTTCTCAATTATCAGGGAGGTAAATGTCTCATAAGGTCCATTCACACTGCTTTTGTCAAAGTCCTTGATGCATTTATGAACAATGCTAT
Source organism: Lacerta viridis (assembly GCA_900245905.1). Lineage (NCBI taxonomy): Eukaryota > Metazoa > Chordata > Lepidosauria > Squamata > Lacertidae > Lacerta > Lacerta viridis. The sequence goes on from OFHU01004649.1 coordinate 383,213, forward strand.
AGATTTCCTTGGGGGTGAGCCATGTTGACATCGGTGGGGTTTTACTATTGAGTAACTCTGATCCAAGAAATATGTTCTTTCTTTTCCCTTGAACTATTGGTTTTATGCATTTGCAAATGCATGGAAATATAATCAATTACTTAACTGACTAAAGCTCATGCAATCAGCTGATTAATGAGGTGAGTGCCTTAGTTAGAATATTAATTACCAAAACCCTGTAACAAATCCATGTCTTGTGAGAAGATAAATACATGGCAATAAATAAATAAAGCATGTGCTATTGTTATATGTGATGGTCTGACGTTTACCAGCATTTACTTATTTCCATCTAATAAACTCATAATGTTTGAAGTGTATTTCTCTCAGGCAAAAAAACAACAGCAACCTGAATCTGACTGCCACACCTCATGGAGAATGCGCACATTATCTATCCATGAAGATGGAATTGGGCACATTACTTGGTCAAGAAATACGTACTCTCTAACAGGCCTTTGGGGGTGTGCCAATCTCAACAACATTTAGTTGTATACTGTGCAACAGGCCTCAGAGACTTCAGATATTATTTTGGGGATTATAGACAGGGTTGTTGTTTATTGGTTTAATGGTATTGTGTTTTCATATGCTGTAAGAAAACCCAATGATGACGATGAGATTGGCAGCATTTTGTACATTCTCTAAGCAATCTGTGTACTCTCCAACACAGCTCAGGGAATATGCAGATTTTGACTTCAGTCTCAGACAATTGCTCCATACAACTGTGCCCTGGAAAACTCTATGGTAGTGCAAAGAACCCTAGCAATAACTTCATGCATCTCTCTGCTCCTGGCAACCTCTCCTACCCAGCTGAAGATGAGAGGGAGGATCAGTGATACTGGACAGCAGCGGGGTGTGTGTGGAGTGGGTGCAGAATAATTTGGCCCTCCCCCTGCTCCTAGCCATACAAAACAAAGGAGCCTTTGTTGAAATGAGTCGCCAACCAGAGCTCTACAGAGTTAAAACAGTTCTCTGATTATTGAAATTGTGAGATGGTCAGGAGCCATGAAAGCTTCTTTGTGTTAGCTATAAATCTGCTAAATAAACAACTTTGGAGAGGATTGTAAATGCAAATTATAACTTTAAGCATGCATGGTTTGGCTTTTTCGTGTCTTAAGTATTATTTCACCTATGATTTAGTGTTTCTATCCTGAGCAATTGCTGCCCCATAGCAAGTTTCAATTCTTAATTGAATCACCGGCCTTTAGAAATTAGGGATCAGAACCACAATTATTTTAAATCTGACCTTAAAAGTGTAAAGTAAGCCTCAAGGACACTAATCGCCCATTCTATTTTTGAGACACTCTCAGCCCTCCTATAACTGAATGAACTTATGTTCATTCAGATATCTCTCTTCTCCCTCTTCCTGTAAATTCCACCTCTTTCATTGAAGACATGCCCCATAGTCAAATAATGCACATCTCATTTGAGTATGTATATATTTTTGTATGACACACTCAGACACCACTGTCTTACATATATTCGGTGTTTCTATAAACCTTTATGTAGGTTTCTTCATTGTAATTCACTGGGAGGAAGTGACTCACAGGATCCAACGTAAAGATGGAGAAAGAATGTTAAACCCCTGTACCTGGCTGCTATCTAAACTTTCTCGATTGTGAACCAATGGTCCCATTGCAACTGGAAACAGAGGTTACCCTGTCCAAGCTGTTGGTGAGGTACCACCAATGTTTTGTTTCCACAGTTCATGCAGAGGACAGAGAAGAATATGAAATTTGGAAAGTGTTTGTTATTCTGAAGTATTTATTCATGTGGCAAAATTAATCTGATACTTTGGCATTACTGCTAAGAGAGCTCATAATTTCAAAACAAACGTGCACCATTCCATTTCAGTACAGTGGGAATTATTATAAAAGGTAAAAGTAAGGTAAAGGACCCCTGGATGGTTAAGTCCAGTCAAAGGCGACTATGGGGTTGTGGCGCTCATCTTGCTTTCAGGCTGAGGGACAGCTTTCCAGGTCATGTGACCAGCATGAATAAACCGCTTCTGGCACAACAGGACACCGTGATGACTGCCAGAGTGCAGGGAAATGCCATTTACCTTCCCGTCACAGCGGTACCTATTTATCTACTTGCACTGGTATGCTTTCGAACTGCTAGGTTGGCAGGAGCTGGGACAGAGCAACAGGAGCTCACCCCATCACGGGGATTCGAACCACCAACCTTCCAATTGGCAAGCCCAAGAGGCTCAGTGGTTTAGACCACAGCACCACCCAAATTGTTCTAGATCTGACCATATTAAATAGTATGACTTGGGTTTGGTCTCACGTGAAGCAATTAGATTGAATATTTTAAGATGCAAAGAAGGTGATCTCTACCAAGTGGTACCAGTTTCAGCCATCTATTTTATGATATGCCTAATCGTACCTAATACCTCATCTGGGAATGACCAGGAAAGAGCTAAGCCCCAACAAGTTCAAGTAATTATCCTCAACATATAGAACTTTTGCTTCAGCTATGTACCTTATAATAGGAAGTCAGGTGAATAGGGCCTCCCAACCACCCCACCTGCTTCTGGATTTCATGACTATTGGGAACAGTCCATACCTTCAATTCTGTATTGCTCATGTGATGGAAACATCAAATTCATTGATCCTAAAAGCATTTAGGTGAACCACTTGAACAAACAGTGCAAAGCTACCAGAAACTACAGAAAGTACTGTAGTATTGTGCTTCGGGTTTATTTTTTTCTGCTATGGGTTCTTTCTCTCCTCTTTTTCACCCTGGATTATTTTGTGTTTCTTATGCACATGAAATATCTCACTTGACTCCCACACTGACCTGCTGGCATACTTCTTAGCTGCCCAAATGCCTGGCACTCACATGCAATACTGTTTTAAACTTGTTCCCCTAAGGTCCTTACTGTTCGTGATGCAGCACTTGTGAAGAAGGACAATGGATAATGCTGAAGGAATTATTTCTTTGTGTGAGCAGGGGTGTCAGATTGTTGCATTAGAATGGGCACATGTCACAAGATTTGGTTGTGGGAGGAAAGAGAAAAACTGTTTTTTCATGTTGTGTGTGTGCGTATGTTTTTTAAGCCCTCTTATCTTTTTGCATTTCTCTGTTGTTTACATCCCACACTTCAAAGATTTCAGGCTGAGAACCATGGACTCCCTCCACTTTATTGAGGCAGGTTGGTAAAAGATAGCAATGTATATTCGTACCTTGGTTCTTGAACGCCTTGCTATTCTGTCAGGAATGAGCCAGCTCCCAGCAAAGGTCTGCAGCCAACTGCAGAAAGCAGCCAGGAACAGAGACGCTTTGGATGTTAGTCAGAAAAGGGAGAGGCCGGCAGCTACAGACTCCGACTCTTGCTGTCCTTGATGGAGAGGCTGATAAGGCAGTAGCTGAGAGCAAGCTAGAACACAGCCCAAGCTTGCCGTAAGCACAATCAGGCGCGAAGAAACTCAGAGACAGCCTCTCAGACCCGGAAGAAGTTGGAGCTGATCCAATAAGTCCGGGGAGTCAGCGAATGGGAGGGTTGTTAGACAGGAAGCAAAACAAAGAGACATATGGGTTGTAAGTTCACTATCTGCTGGAGACCCCAGAAGGGGTCTCCGGAAGGGTCATCTTGCAGTAATGATGCCGGAGGCTTTGTTAGAGCTGTCCAGAGCTATCTGTTTGTTTTTGAAATAAATCCTCCTTTTTAATTAGCTATGCTTACTGGTATGGATTTGTTACGAATTTGGAAAATAAAATTATTTGGCAATTTATTTATTTTTTGCAAACAATAAATAAATTCCAGCTGACCAGCAATGACCTTTCCCAGAGTTCTCTCTTCCATTCTTTCATTTCCTCCTCTGTTTTCCATTCTGCTACATAAGGCTCCACACTCAGAGAATGTGAGTTTGCTACTAAGCTATAGAGTGGAGAATGGCAAATCTTTCACAAATATGCACAGGGTGCGCATGCATCAAACTCACGTATCTGATGTGGAGGGTGAGTGTGGGCACTCAAAAAAGCTTTGTTGTACCCTGGATAAAATAAATTTAGGATTGTAGAGTTGGAAGGGACCCTGAGGGTCATCTAGTCCAAGTGTCAGCAAACTTATTCCGCAGGGGCCTGGTCCACTGTCCCTCAGACATTGTGGAGTTTCGGACTATATTTTGAAGTGGAAAAAAATCCCCCCCACTGACTCTCCCCTCCCTTCTCCACAGCACTGGCTGCTTACCTGTGCCTTGCGAGCGGCAGGGGCTGGTGGCTGGGGTGGGCCGATGAGCGGCGCAAAAGAGCTGGCTTCGGAGAAGGGCTGCTTAAAATGGCGCTCAGCCAACTGGTGCTCAACAAAGTTCTCTTCCTCCACTAGGCAGGGTGGGGAGAAGCCAAGAGGAGGATGGAGGAGGCACCGCCATGGTGTGTGTGAGAAACAGGGTGGGTGGCGCAGCCCAAACAATCAGAATCCCAAAAGCAATCCATGTGGCGATTCCTGGACCATCCACGGGCCAAATCCAGAAGGCAATTGGGCCAGATCCGGCCCCTGGGCCTTAGTTTGCCGACCCCTGATCTAGTCCAACCCCCTGCAATGCAGGAATACACAGCTTTCCTTTGCGGGGATTCGAATCTGCAACCTTGGCGTTATCTTCAACTGAGCTATCCAGAAAAGCTTACTAATCTCTTTAAGAATAATTAGGGCAAACAGCGGAGGCACCTCTTGCCACCGTGCTATGCTTGCATCGGACTTGCCCTATGGCTGGAAACAGATTAAGACATGAGACAGACCAATGGTATCATCTAGAAAGGGAATTTTGCAACTGCTCCTGCACTAATAAACGGCATCTTTCGAAAACTTGTTCAAAACATTTGGCGCTTCATCCGACCCTCTGCTCTGAAGGATGGAGGGCCACTCAATATGCTAATGGCGCTCTGGGATGGACAAAAGTGGTAACCCCAACTCCTCTGCAAACTCCTCCCCTCCTCCATTACATAAGGAGACGATAAAAAAAAGTTTCTTTGTTTAAATGCTTCCAGTTGTTGACAAACACTCACTGTTTAGTCCCCCCCAATTCTTTTTCCTCGGTCCGTGCAGCTGTGAGGACAGTTTCACCCACCCAGTGCCTAGCAGTAACTGATGTTTTGACGGCTTGCCAAAACTCTGCTGTCTTCTTCCATTTTAAATAAAGCACGGCATCCCCGTCGCTTTTCTTTCTTAATGCAATGATTTCATCCGGGAAATTCAGCTTTCTCTCTCCTTCCCCCCCCCTCCAAAGAAAAAGGGGGTCTTTTGTGATTGTGATGGCAATAGAAAGCATTTTAAAAAAAACTGCTGGGAGTTTTCTTTACTTGGGCCAGGAATAATAAGGTCAACATCCGACAGAGTTCCAACTGAGCTTAAATTCCTGCAGCACACATATAAAAACCAGCTCTTTAGCAACAAAAAACCCAAAGACACATTTGCTCTGAGGTAATTGCTGACATAATTTTTTTTGGGGGGTGGGGTGGGGTGGGGGTGGTTCTCAGTTGTTTTAACCTTTCCCCCCTTCTGTATGGCTTTTGAGACAACACCATGAATAGGAAATAGATATAAACTTTACTTGGCGACACCGTGTCTCTCAGTCATGTTTCAGTTCCTGCACAGAAACGTCCTGGACTTTCATAATAAAGGCCTGCTTGGTTCTTCTCTCCCCCTCCCTTTTTTTCTTTATTCCTACAATGAACCCATTGAAAAATCATCATCATTTTTATTCCGCTTCACTGCCTTATAGAGCCGCTATCCCTTAGAAAGGAAATAAAGTTACAGAGGCTTAGTCGGAGGCTGTGAATGGGATCTTGTTTTTAACTTTCATAATGATGACATGTATTTATTCTGTGCTTCAAATTACACTCACTTGATTGCTAACATGAGACTTCAAGGTTCTTATTAGGGTGTTTGTGGTTTAGGGACTGGACAAATTTACTTCAGCTGTTATTCAGCCACCAGTAATGTGCTCCATTTATGAGGACGCATTAGAATATTTGCTTTGCTAGTATTGGTGTCCTTGTCATTATTTTTTCCTTGTCTTTTTATTTATTTATTTTTTGCAGAATTTATTTTTGGGAGGCCACTCCATGCCTTGGAAACACAGGGAGTTGCCTTATACTAACAATTAGTCCAGTTTTCTCAGTTTATCTACACAGATTGGCAGGGGCTTCCAGTGTTTCAGATAGGGGTCCATACCAGTCCTACGTAGAGATGCCAGAGATTGAACCTGAGATCTTTCCCTTGCAAAGCATATTCTCCACCAACTCTGCTATGGAAAGAAATTTTGGGGTGTATTCAACAAAATTGTCCATTTAGTGCAATGACTTCTGCTTGCGCAACTGGACTTCCTCTCCCATGTCCCCACCGTGCCCATCCAAATCTGCTTTGGAGGAATCTACAGAGCAGATTTGGGGAGGTGCAGGATTTGTGGAGAGAGGAGAGGAAGAAATATTGTGTTGGTGGAAGTCCGTGCACTAACAGGATGACTTGGTCAGATACAATTCTTTGCTTGGTGACAGTTGCTGTCCAAATGCTGGATCAGGAGAGACACCAAGTTATCCAAAATACAAGGTGTGATGGGAAAGTCGGGTGAATCACCCCTATGTGAGATAATGGGAACTGCCGGATTCACAGAGAAAGGTAGGAGGCGTTCATCTGTATCTCAGCTAACATATGTGTGCATGTTTCAGCATTTGTTGGCAGGCCTATGTTCACGCAGTAGCATTTAGTAGCTGTTAATAGTGCAGTGCATTGAGATTGAAAACAGAGTAGAGAGTCAATATGAAATTCTGTTTCAAATTGGGTAAATCGGCATTGGAAACTCATGAAATGCTCACAACTGTGTACGAAGATGAAGCTGTAACTCGAAAGACAGTGTGCTTGAGCATTTCTGTGAAGGGCAGCAAACCATTGAAGATGACCTTTGGTCTGGCAGACCGCTGACGATCAAGTGATTGGCAGCTTCTGCTGGCATGGGGACATATGATAGGTGGCTTTTGCGATGTGTGCGAGTGGGTCATAGGTCAGACGGGTGAGTGATTTTCTGCAATCCCCCCCAAAAAAAACCCATCCCCCATTTTCTTAATTTGGAGTCGCCATACATGTGTGTGTGTGTGTGTGTGTGTGTGTGTGTTATACACAGAAAAATATAGTATTTTGGCTTTGACCCCTTTCTGGTTGCCCTCCAGGAGTTGAAGAGTGAACCATGTAAAGCAGGTTGCCTCCTGTACTTTCCCGCATATTTTCAATCCCTGAAAAAATAATGGTTCTAAAAAATTTCCCGCATATTTTCAATCCCTGAAAAAATAATGGTTCTAAAAAAGTAAGGCCAATAGTTGGGGGAAATGGAGTCCAACACCTGCTCTAAAAAGTGTGGGTCATTTGCACAAGTGCAGAAGGCTCCCCATTTCACAGGTTCACCCTGCAATTCATGAAGAGCAATGTAAACAGCAATGGGCCAGAGCTAGCATGCTCATCCCCACAAGGCCCCCTTTCACGTGTTTGGTTGCACTGAACGAAGAACGTCTGAAAAGGCCAAACATATTGCATTGTGGGTCCAGTGTACTGTGGGACTATTCATGTTTCACCACACCTATGGAGGAGTCCCTTCAGAATGGTCACTTCAGACCATTTTGTTTGCAATGAGTCTGGGCCCAGATTCTGACCAGACACACAAACTGTCCCAGACCTGGGATATAGACCAGTGGCTTGTTTGTTCATAAGACCTCCAGTCCCACTAGTGTCCTAGCAAGCCCATGCTTATGGGGTTGGTCCCATAACATATTTGGGCTGGGCTAGAAAAATATGAAACCCCTTGCCTATATGATTTTTCAAATCTCCTGGACTTCTTTCCTCCCCTTTGTGGGTGCTATTATTAATCATTTCCTCCTGCATCTTTTATAATAATCCAAATCTTTTACATCTCCATGATATCCAAAATTCACCATTCACCATTAAACTACAAAATTTACCAATTCACCATTAAACTACAAGTGTTATTCCAATCCTACTAACAATTTTAACTGTTTACAATGGTGTGTTTTTTAAGATAAATTATAAATTTCCCCCATTCTTTATTAAAATGTTGATCTTCCTGATTTCTGATTCTTCCGGTCATTTTTGCCATTTCGGCATAATCCATCAATTTAATCTGTGATTCTTCTCTGGTCAGGACTGTATCTTCTTTCCATCTGGAAAGAGATGGAAAGGGGGGGATATTTTTAATGCTGGTATCATTAGCAGTTTAATCTCTCCATATTTACCCAGAAATAAGCCCCACCCACAATATTCCATATGATTTACTCCCTAGCAAGTGTGTTTATAGGATTGCAACCTACGTGATTTCCAACTTGCTTCCATTTCTTTCTGATAATATTGATTAGAAATTAATGAAATAGTAATTTTTGCAGAGGATTGTTACGTTATGTCCTTCCAGCGACTGCATATGCACTCGTTATGCTAAGCAACCCCTTTCTCCCTGCTATTTAACACGGCAGTGACAACCGTTATTACTTTCACTGTAATTATTGTTACAGAGTGCCATGTTAGTTAACGGTTTTCGTAAACATAAACTTCAATATTTGCGGAACGATTCAAAATAAACTCTTCTTCTATTTCAGTCAGATTATTCACATGCTTTCTTCACTCTCTCAGCAAACACCTCCCACGCACATCATTCATTGATTAATGTGTTTCGAGATTTCATTGGTTTATGGCTTACTAGCTGGGGAAGTGTTATGTGTTCATATCTAACAAATGGGTTTAGCAACTGAGGATGTACAGCAAGAAACACATAAAACACAATCCGATAATTCAGTCCATTGCTGATAAGCCAGTTGACCTACGTCTTGCTTGGGTTCTACAAGATGTGGACCCTTACATAACTCTACAGGTTGCTAGCTGTCATTTCATATAAGAGATGAAATGGGATGTTAGCCGATGATTGATAATTATAAATATGTTTTCCAAAACGAAATTAGACACTGATTTTAGTCTGATGCCTAAATTTTAACTTTAAAATTTCTCTGAGATATGTTTTTACGGAAATGTTAATATTGGTCCCTGTGAGTTGTGTTATCTTATTTGCGGCTTGCACAGTGCCGTTGTTTTATTTGATTCTCATTTGTTTGTTCTGTTTTGTATTGTATGATGGGCGCAAATGCCAAATAAACATCTATCTATCAACTGGGAATGTACAGCAAGAAACACATAAAACAGGAGCAGAAATGCAAATAAAATCATGTTTTACACTGCACCAAGAACTGTGCACTAGAAAGGATGATGCACCCAAATATATCCCTCCCAAGATAACATTTGATAAACGCTGAACACTTAGGAAGAGCTACATTGAATTGCAGTTGCACCCAAAGGCTGTTCTCCAATTGGAGCGCTCGCAGGGCAGTGTTTCCCAGTTGTCAGTGTCTATACTCCTTTTTGTGTGTGCAAACACCTTGAGCAGTTTTTGTCCTCCAACATGCTTCCGTTGCTATTGTAATAAAAATAAGGTTTGGCCCCAGAAGGGAGTCCACGAACCCGAGGGAGAGAGCCTTAGCAGGGCTCCCTCCCTGTCAGATGCACAATGCAAGAAATAGAGACGATACTGAATCTCCCAAAGCAAGGCCTTGTTTATTAGACTGCTACAGCAGGGTGTTTTGCAAGCAAAAGACCTCGAACAAAGGCGTGCAAGCTCCTATATAGACTTTTGAAATCGCCCCCCTCCAGCTCAAGACCAACCCTCCATACATCATACATACATCAGAATTACATCACAAATTGGGATGGTCAGAGGAGGTAACTTGGGAATTTTCCACACCTGTGCCATCTCTCCTTGACCCCTCCCAGACACACATTTCTGCAAAACAAAAGGTTTCCTCCCTGGCCGGTAGGGCTAATGGCTGTCCTTTGTGAGGGAAATGGCCCATCCTCAGGCAGAGACTTCTCACCTCCTCCCTGCAGATGAAAACACTTGGCCAGCTAGGAGTCAAAATGGAGTGAGGCCTGTCTTTCTGTGCTGTTTTCAGACATGTGGCCTTATTTGTTTGGTAAATTAATAACAATTATTATATATATATGTGAAAGACCTTAAAATTCTTACAACACTGTACACAACCTTTTGCAATTTTATCAGCTTTAGAATGAATTTATTCCGTAGTACATCTTAATTGCAAGATGTTTCCCTTTTGTAACTGAGATAGAAGAATTACTATGGCAACATGCTGCACATGTGCTCCAAAGTATGCCAAGAATGTCATACAATGGTGGGGGGAGTTTGTAAACTGGGATGGGGAAACATCACATTTCTTTAAAGACATAATAGAAATAAAATTCAATGAAAGATTAAACACCTGAAAAACACAACTGTTGGTGAATACCTTTATTCAAAATAAAAAAATAACCTGTAACCTTTATTCAAGTTGCTGTTTTAAATGGCTCCCATGTGCGGAAAGCAGTAATTGAATTTGAAACCAAAACTAAATAGTTTGGTATAGCGGTAAAAGCCACAGGACCCAGTTGCAAACTATGAGAAAATGTGAAGAGATTCAGGAAAGATGCAATTTCCCTTTGCATTTCAGGTTTCTTGGAATCTGGATCGGAAAAAGAAGACAACTTTGTCTCTTTGGTTACGCTGGAAGAAAAGGAAGGCAGGGACCATCCTTTTTGCAGCCCCCGAAGTCCAGTTTCATGAGGGTTATCACCCAGTTGCTGCCTGGTGAAGCTACCCAAAGTTGAGATCGTCACATAATCACTGGGCTTGTTGATGTTCCAATATTCACTGAGATCGCCTCTCAAAGGAGCCGCAAGCTAGTGAATCACAAGGGGCTTCAAATAACATTTCCTCACATATTCACAAACATACCACACCGTGAGTAATTAAAGCAACTGGTAGCTTTGTCAGGAGTTGGATATTCAAACAGCAGAGCTGAAAGTGGGATCACAGAGGCCTGGTTTATTTTCTTCCAAGGAAGGAGCTCGGGGCCCCCATTTTATATTCACAGTAACCCTGACCACTAAGAGATAGTGAATGGCTCAGTGAGCTTCATGGATAATGGGGAGATTTGAATCCAGGACTGCACAGTTAGGGCCCAGCATTTTAACCTGTGTGCCACAGGGACATATTAGTGGGTATCCCAGAACTCAGCAATCCCACTACCATAGAATTTCAAAAGTTAGCAAAACTTAATTTTAATGAACCTGTTTTGAACACCTGCACTAGCACTGTTGAGAGCAGCTCAGATTGTCACCATCACCATTTGCTTAGTGCTTTCAAGTGTTCAAAGCACTTCTCATGCATTGTCCCTATATCAACTATATAATGTAAGTCAGTAAATATCCTGCAAGTTGCAGAGGCGAGTAGCAGTGGCGTAGCGTCGGTTGCCTGTGCCCGGGGCATGTGTGTGTGCCAGGCACAGGGGCTCATGCCACACAGGGAGCACCAACCCTCACCACCGATGCTGCTGGAGCAACCCCACCCCCCTGAAGCAAAGCGGGTGAGCCGCCTTCCCACTCACACATGGGGGAACCCAGCACTGGGCTGGGCTGCACTGTGGTCACCTGGGGGCATTTGGTTTACACCCCCTCAAAAATTGGGTGCCCAGAGTCATGCCACCCCTGCCCCCCTGAGGGACTGAGGCTGAGAAACAGTAGCATGCCTAAGGCCACCATCATAATGAATTTGTGGCAGAGGGTCTTGTTCCATAGCTCAATCTGTGAGTGACTGTGTTCCACTGGATCCCTAAAAGAATTACCTAGTGTATGTATGCATGTATTTAAAGCTGCCGTATGGAAGGACAATTTGTTTATTTAGGCCTCGTGCATGAGCTGAGATTTTTTTTGTTTCTTGACCTTTTAAAAAGTGCTCATTCGGCAGTCTGCACCCTCTCCATACAGAGTCCTTGAGTATAGATCCTTGAGTAGAAAAAAGAGAGGCTTTGGTTGTAAAGAATCCAAACAATTTGGAAATGCACAGATAACTTCCTTATTGTTTCTAATTGGTGCCTTTATATACAGCAGCAAAAGGCAATTTAAACAATACTTTCTTTTTATGACTTATGCAGTTATGTAGGCTGCCTGGATCACATCCAGCCTATTGGGATGTGGAGAATTTATTTTCTACACTTGTAACTCCAGGTTTTCTGCAAAACAAGAAACCTCCCCCTAAACAAACCAAAAAAATTCAACAATAATGGAATATGTGTCAGTAGTTATTTTCTACTCTGAATCTTACATTTCCAAACTCCCCACCCCAACATTTTTGCATCCTAGACCAGGTCCACAACCTATGACCCATAAGGAAGAACATCATCCACCAGCTCTGATGATGGCCTATCAGGGAGCCAATTAACTCCCTGACTTTGCAGATTGCCTGGGACAGCATGAACACCAGTGGATGAAAGTGGGTTGTCAAGTACCTGACAGGCCACAATACATGGCTGGTGGGCTGTGTCGAGCTTGATGAGTCACATTTCTTGCAGGCCTGTTCTAAATACATGGCAGTGATGACTAACCAGGCCTTTCACAAGCAATTGCATCCCAGTCTTGGAAAGACAGCAAGGAGGACAGTGAGCCATCAATCCAAGTGGATCGCATACAAGCAGCAGCGTAGAAAGTGTAGCTTTTGCTCCGGGCAGAGAGTGAATATGGGGAGAGGAAGGGGTCTGCGTTGATTCCGTCCCCTGATCTCTGCAAATTCAGTGGAAAGTGAGCATGAGGCAGAGGCGTAGGAAGGTCAGGTGGTACCCAGTGCAGAAAATTTCTTGTCACTCCCCCCCCCCCATTGATTTCCCCCCCTGCAAAAATGGTTTTACATTATTTCATATTTTCTTACAAAGGAATAATAACAAGTAATAATAATAATAAACTTTTATTTATATCCCACCCTCCCCGGCCGAAGTCGGGCTCAGGGTGGCTAACATCAGATACATAACATTGGTATAAAATCAAACAATAATTAAATTACCTCCTAAAAACATCTCAAAATCAAATTAAAGTCTAATTAGATGGCTTTCCACAGGGTTAGGGTTGGGAACAGTAAGTGCTCCACTGAACTGAAATTTCAGCCTTTCATGACATAGGAAAACAGCCAAGTAAACAGCTATTTTGGTGGAGGAGGGTCAAGAAAGTTTTTTTTATGAACCGCCCTAGTAGGGAAGTAATTGTTCCTTGATAATATGTCACCCCCTCCATTATGGAAATTGGGGCGGTCCGCCCCCTACGCCCCCCTTGCTACGCCCCTGCATGAGACTACCACGTAGATACAAAAGCTTTCCGTGTGACCAGAAATTCTGCACAATCAGGCTTGCTAATTGCATGGAATGCTTTATAAACATACAGCTTTCTGTCTGAGAGTCTGGAGAGTCCTGTGTGAGTGTCTGGTGCCAGTTGGAGGATGCATGGCGGTAAATGGATTGAGGTTGAATGCTGACAAGGCAGAAGTGCTGTTTCTTGGGGATGGGGGTGAGCAGATGTGGGTAACTGAATGGGGTAACTGTGTGGGGTAAGTGTGGCCCTAAAGGACCAGGTACACAGCCTGGGGGTCATTTTGGACTCATAGCTGTCCATGGAAGTGTAGGTTAATTCTGTGTCCAGGACAGCTGTCTACCAGCTCCATCTGGTACGCCGGCTGAGACCCTACCTGCCAGCAGACTGTCTCACCAGAGTGGTGCATGCTCTAGTTATCTCCCTCTTGGACTACTGCAGTGCACTCTATGTGGGGCTACCTTTAAAGGTGACTTAGAAACTACAACTAATCCAGAATATAGCAGTTAGATTGGTGATTGGGAGCGGCCGCCAGGCCCATATTATGCCAGTCCTAAAGGAGCTTCACTGGCTCCCACTACATTTCTGAGCACAATTCAAAGTGTTGGTGCTGACCTTTAAAGCCCTAAATGGTCCTGGGCCTCTATACCTGAAGGAGCGTCTTCATCTCCATTATTCAGCCCTGACACTGAGGTCCAGCTCCAAAGGCCTTCTGGCGGCACCCTCACTGTGAGAAGTGAAGTTACAGGGAATCAGGCAGAAGGCCTTCTCAGTAGTGGCACCTTCCCTGTGGAACGCCCTCCCATCAGATGTCCAGGAGATAAATAACTATGAAACTATGCAAGGAAATAAATATGAAACTTTTAGAAGACATCTGGAGGCTAGGAAAGTTTTTAATGTTTGATGTTTTATTGTGTTCTTATATCTGCTGGAAGCTGCCCAGAGTGGCTGGGAAACCCAGTCAGATGGGTGGAGTACAAACAATAAAATGAATATGATGATGATGATGATGCATAGAAACCTCATCTACACCTACCACTGAACACGTAAAGGTTATGGCAGGGTTCAATATGATCTTCCCTCTTCACCCACTTTACACACGTGGAGAAGGTGGGGAAAGGGATAACGCTGCACTGCTAGCTAAGTTTCTGGTGTTTTTTCTCCTCCTTGATAGAAGGAATACAGCATTTTCATGGGAGACTGATCCTTGAACCAGGAAAAATCCTTGGTCCAGATCTCACTTGTGCCCTGATTATTTAACCGAGCCATAGAAGAACTCGCTCATGTATTTCAGAAACCGTGTATGGAATACTTAAAGGTCAACAGAAATTTGCCTGAATAAGCAGTGACTGCCATCACCGAACCCGTGTGTGTGTGTGTGTGTGTGTGTGTGTGTGTGTGTATCACTTTCTTGTTTGCTTAAAATGCCTGACAGGCACCATTCCACACTAAAGCAAATGCGGTTCACTCCCTTGCAGGGTACACTGTATATCATCACATGAAAATTATATTTCCTGAGGCGACATATGCTGGGCAAAATTCTATTGCATACTTTTAACCAGATTAATTTTGTAGAACAGTAATTGATTCGAAGATGTGAGGAAACGTGAACACTGCATTTTTATAGGCTAGAAAGCACCGTGGTAATTAACTTAATGGAATCCTGTGAAATTTTCACCTCAGACTCAAAGAAGGCACAGAAAAGTCTCCAGTGAGACTTGTTTTGGGCTAAAGAAAGTGAAGCGAAGATTGTAAACTTTCTGTCTTGCTCAGACTGTGCCTTTTTGAGGTGTGGATATTGCTTTCTGGAAAACTTGCTATCTGTATGCTCAGGGGACTAGATGTATACATATTTTAGGTGAGTAAATAAGGCAGTTTCCATCTATTTCGAATATTCAGAGCTGCCATTGTAAACCACTGGGAGCTACCTGATAATAATGTGCAAATATATAATTTAAGGACTCTATTCACCTAAACTGGCTCTCACAGCTGCAATTTGGATATGAAGAGGCCATGTACGAAAGGTTCTTGGGGAAAGAGCAAATGTTGTTTTAACTGATAATTTTCGTGAAAACCAGCTTATGCCCAGGTCCATAGAAAGACATCAGCCAGATTTAGTCTCAGTCAACCCTCCTCATCAATGAACAATTCTTTATTTGTCCCTAAAACCAGCCGCCATACCAAAGCGGTTTGAAAGTAGCCAGTGTAATGCTGATTTATATTTTTAAAAAATGGATCAGGAGTCTGGCTGAGAGGATGGAGGTAAATTAGTGGAAAGCATGATTAAAAGTCAAATTATTAAGTACGGAGAAGAACAAGACCTGCTGAACAAGGCATGGCTTCTGCAAAAGGAAGGACATCTTGTCTCACCAAACTTTCAGAGTTCTTTGAGTGTCAACAAGCATGTATGGACAGGGATGATCTGGTAGACGGGCATTACAAATGTGGGGGAGGAAATCAATTTTGCCAGATAGCAATGTGTCCATCCAGTGGCGGAGCAAGGCTCCGCGGCACCCGGGGCGGCAAAGGAAACGCCCCGGGGGCGGAGCGTCGTGACGTCACACGATGCCCCGCCCCCGGGGCGTTTCCGGGAGTGCCGCCGCCGCTTCTGCAGCCCCCTTTTAAGCCGAAGAGCCCCGTTTAAGCTCTGCGGCTCAAAAGGAAGCTGTGGAAGCGGCAGTCCGACGACAGAGTGCGCCTGCGCGAAATGTCGCGCAGGCACACTCCGTCGTCGGGCCGTGCGCTGCTGCTCTCAGGGTAACGGAGAGAGCAGCAGCGCGTGGAAATGGTGGGAGGGGCTGCCGCTTGTCACCCCCACGTGCCGCCGTTCGCTCCGTTGCCCCGAAAGCAGCAGCACCGCACACACCGTGGGCTGCTGCTCCCGGGGGGACGGAGCGAGTGGGAGCACGTGGGGGTGACAAGCGGCAGCCCCTCCCGCCACTCCCCACGCACCGCCGGTCACCCCGGGAGCAGGAGTGCTGCACGGACGGGGTGCTCCCTCGGCCGTGCGCTGTTGCTCCCGGGGCGACGGAGCGAGTGGCGGCGCATGGGGGTGACAAGCGCCGGCCCCTCCTGCCACTCCCCACGCTGCTGGTCACCTCGGGAGCAGCAGCGCTGCACGGACGGGGTGATCGCTCGGCCATGCGCTGTTGCTCCTGGGGTGACGGAGGGAGCGGCAGCGCTTGGGAATGGCGGGAGGGGCCGCTGCTTGTCACCCCCACCCGCCGCTTGTCATCCCAGTCACTAGGGGTGTACCGCCCCCACCGCCCCTCCCTAGCGACGCCCCTGTGTCCATCCACCCTTTGGACAGTGCAGAATTGGCCAGTTGTTATCAGATGCTGAGTATGATTGAGATGGGGGCATCCCTGATTGCCTCCTGGGATGCCTTGTTTCACCTACCATGAACTGTTGTGATCAGGGGTGTGTGATTACTTCCAAAACACTAATGCAGGAGATATGTTCATACTTCAGAATCAACTGTGGTGAGTTGCACATTCAGCAAGGATCTAGGGCAAAAGTCTTAAGTGTGCTGTGCTTGAATCTTGCTCTTCCTTATAGCGGCTCAGGTGGCATATGGAACGTTCCTAAGTGGTGGCTCACTGGCCCCCTTCAGATCACATGCCAGAATGATATGATGACATAATCAACTGGAGACCTGTACAAACATTCAACGAAGTGTTGATGGGAAACATACGCTCTCTGCAGACTTTCCACCATCTGGACTCCATATTTTTCTAAACTCTGCAGTGTCGCGTTCACCTGCAAAACCCTTCTGCTTCTTGAAAGTTGCAACTTAGGTTATGAAGCTGAGGAGCATATATGTAGGACTCGGGAGATGCCTAGCCTGGGTCGGTTTTCACTTGGAGATAACCATTTTCTTTGGAATTCGATGCATCGATTTCTAGCCCACTGGGCCCGAGACGTCTTTATGGAACAGAGCTTAAATAAAAATCACTCTTATTTGGAGGCAGGGGGAAAAGGCTCGTGAGGTGTTCAAGACTTCAGATTGACTCAGAAAACCAAGCTGAGTTCTTCAGTCTTCCCCCATTCCCCACAGAACTCATGTAATTCCCAAGTTAATTCAAGAGGAGCTTTTGAGAGCTCATATATCTTCAGTCACAAATCCAACATGTATAGTCATAATGACATGTACTTCACAAGTATACAAAAAAGGTCACGTTTAAGTGCAGTACTTTACAAATTACATTATACAAATGCTGAGATAGCTCAGTTGGTAGAGCATGAGACTCTTAATCTCAGGGTTGTGGGTTTGAGCCCCATGTTGCGCAAAAGAGTCCTGCACTGTAGGGGATTGAACTAGATGACCCTCGTGGTCCCTTCCAGCTGCACAATTCTATGATCTCATGTACTGGCTGTGTCCTTTCCTAGAAGATCACTATCATCATCCATGCTGAAGATGCTCTCTGACACTGAAATCAGTCTGGAAGTTTCAGCTCACACTGCAATGTATTTATTGGCAGGTGTGAAAACGTAGAAGCACATCTAAACACTTTTCCAAGTAATCACAAGGACTGCTAAGTGCCCCATTCAAGATGCTGGTCAGGACAATTAAACTCCTTCAAAACTTGAACAAAGTCACAAAGCACTTGCAGTTGATCCTACTTAGTGCCCCTACAATACACAATGGGGAGATGCCCACATTTTAAATACCAATGTCCTGAATACTGGACATACCACAAAGAGAAATTCAGTGTAAATTCAGACAATGGAGATTCAAACAAAACAATAAAAATAATATTTTTAAAATTTATATCCCGCCCATCTTGCTAGGTTTCCCCAGCCACTCTGGGCAGTTTCCAACATATATAAAAACAAAACAAAGCATCAAACATGAAAAAACAAAATATCCTATAATAGCAACAAACAAACCAATAAATCAATAGAAACCAACAACAACAACAACAACAACAACAACAACAACAACCAGTTTACAGTTATATCCAAATTAAAATAGCCACCAACCCCAACTAAACATTTGTTGTTGTTGTTTAGTTGTATCCCGACTCTTTGTGACCCCATGGACCAAAGTATGCCAGGCACTTCTGTCTTCCACTGCTTCCCGCAATTTGGTCAGACTCATGCTAGTCACTTCGAGAACACTGTCCAACCATCTCGTCCTCTGTCATCCCCTTCTCCTTGTGCCCTCCATCTTTCCCAACATCAGGGTCTTTTCCAGGGAGTCTTCTCTTCTCATGAGGTGGCCAAAGTATTGGAGCCTCAGCTTCAGGATCTGTCCTTCCAGTGAGCACTCAGGGCTGATTTCCTTCAGAATGGATAGGTTTGATCTTCTTGCAGTCCATGGGACTCTCAAGAGTCTCCTCCAGCACCATAATTCAAAAGCATCAATTCTTCGGCGATCAGTCTTCTTTATGGTCCAGCTCTCACTTCCATACATCACTACTGGGAAAACCATAGCTTTAACTATACGGACCTTTGTTCGGCAAGGTGATGTCTCTGCTTTTTAAGATGCTGTCTAGGTTTGTCATTGCTTTTCTCCCAAGAAGCAGGCGTCTTTTAATTTTGTGACTGCTGTCACCATCTGCAGTGATCATGGAACCCAAGACATTTAACCAACATCAACCCAACAAAAACAAAACAGAGGAACCAAAATTAGAACCGTTTAAAACATTTTAAATTGTTTTAGCCAGTTGCCCCAACCCAAAAGTGCATGCATGAGAAAGTAATGTAGGGGATTTCTAGATCTGAATAACAAATGACCTGACTTCTAGCTTCGATGATATTGCGTCCTGATGGCACATGCTTTGGCCATAGTCTGATGCATACTTGGTTCATATATCTTTTCCCCACTATAATATACGCCTCCGCAAAGCTCCCATCTATATGTTACCTCGTGCAAAGGTGGCCATCTTTATTGAGTGCCTTATGTAGTATTTCAGCGATATTTCTCCTACATGACAGTGTGGGTCCGATAGAATTTTCCATAGAATAAGATATCAGTGGAAAGTGGAAGGGAAGGACGTATTGACATTTATTTGAGACAGCTTTTCCAACACAATTTTGGGTCATGCCTAGGTCGAATGAGCATTGGCAATCGCAGACTGTAGTATTTAACCAAAGCTTTCACTCGTTAATTAAATACTTTATCATTAATGAAAGCCACCTAGAAAATGCTGAGGTTTCTCTTCCTGAGCTAATGTATATGCATAAGTGGCCCAAGCAAACTCAAAACGTTTATGACAAAGATGCCTTTTGTTAAGATAGAGGTTTGGTTTATGGATTATTCAATAGTTTGCAGCAAGAATAACAATGTATAATTGCTTTAAAAGATTGCTTGTTGTCCCTTTTTACTCTGTGCATAAAAATATCCATAAATCTGTACCTCGAAATAACTTAGTGCTTGCTCTTTATTTTATATTCCTAGATGTGGTTAATGTAAATCAGCCTGCAACAGAGGAACTAGGCAGGCTTTTAAAGTTGTACTTCCAGAGTTTCAAACATGCAATGCTCTCAGCTCTCCCTGCAGCAGAGAATCCAATGGTCTAATACTCAAATTTTACCCAAGTGAGGACTCTACCAAGAATGCAGGTGGACATTTCACAAACCCTTCTGGCTGTTCAGTTTAATGTTGGGGGTTGAGGTATTGGTGTGGGGAGCAAAATACCATATGCTTCTTAATAGGGATGTCCAAACCATTCTCTCTTTTTTTCTAACGCTTTCACATTTTTCCAGGGTTAACTTCACTTCTCCACGTCTATATAGGTTTGCAAAATAAAATAAAACAAAACTCCTCATTAAAACTTATGCTTTCCCCCCCTATGTATGCAATTTTGCCTGTGCACACATTTTGGCAAAGCAATCTTCTCTAATAAAGTGAATATTTGGTGTTATTTTCAATAATGTGTATGCATTGATGTGGGGACTTCACCCTAATATACTGGTATGGTAAGCATTTTTGTACACATTCCTGTGCGGATTTCAAAGGATGACTGGCTGTGTTTTTGTTTGCACATCACTTCAGAAAGTGCATATTTGATAAGTTTGCCCAGGGCTTTTCTGCAGCTGGAACTTGCCAGAACTCGGTTGCAGCACCTCTCAGATGGGTGCCATTGCCATTATAGTCGTACCTTGAAAGTCAAACGGAATCTGTTCCAGAAGTCCATTTCAACTTCCAAAACATTCAAAAACGAAATTGTGGCTTCTGGTTGGCTGCAGGAAACTCCTGCAGCCAATCAGAAGCCGCAGAAGCCCCATCGGACATTCGGGTTCCAAAAGAACGTTCACAAACTGGAACAATCACTTCCGGGTTTGTGGCGTTCGGGAGCCAAAACGTCCAAGTTCCAGGCCGTTTGACAACCAAGGTATGATTGTATAAGAGAATGACGTTCACAGTGAGCTCCAGCACCTCTTTTTCTAGAAAAATAGCACTGAGGTTGGCTTTAAACGTGAATCCCCCCCCACACACACACCCCTACTCCTTAAACTCTTTCCAATTCTATCTTGTTGCTGGAAAACAAGCTGTAGAATTAAACATTGGAAGCTTGGTGGAATACCTGAAGAATAGGAGGAAGCACTATTCTGCTTGCTTTACTTAAAAAACAAAAAAGCAACAACCTATGACTTCCGAGGAGGCTTCAAACAGGTGCGCGGTGGAATGACATCAGTTCACAAATTGTGGCATTTCATTCTGACTCAAAGGTTGCATTAGCCGTCTGTTTATGCCGAGAGGAAACGGAAGCGTGAACTGCTGTGAGCTACAAAGCAACTTTTCCGGACTCTGTGAATCAGCAAACAAAAGGATTCTCGGGTACCCCAGGAAAGCATCAGCAAAACGGTGGGAAATTAGCTTCCCTAACAAATGGAAGTAGAAAAGGAAGCCATCAGTGGCGCTCCCTCTTTCCCAGTTAGCTAAAAAAGGGCAAACAGGAACTCTGCAGAAGATGTGTCAATACCGATTTCTTCATTCTACACTTGCAGCTAATCCCAGCTGCACACGGGGCACCTAAAAATAAAGACTGTTTTCAAAGGGGGGAAAGGTCGTTTTCCTTCCTCTAGACCAGGTCATTATTTTGGAGAGGAAACCATGGTTACCAGTAATTAGAATATGTGATTAGCTTCCAAGGCTAAGGGTTAGACCGCCATACTGGATGTATGAATGTGTAAATGACAATAAAGGCAAGCTTTGGGTCCATCTGCGTATATTCAGCCTATATTAGCGAGTGGAGCAATTTCCACACAAGTATTTTCCATTAAGTCATCAGCACGATCCAGTCAGGCTCTCCCTATTTGCATCAATTATCTTCCTATAATACCATGTGCTGTAAAGTGGGGGGCAATCAGCTCTTCTCAACCTTTTGGCACAATAAGCGACTCTTAGCAAAGCTAGGGAGGTGGCAGAAAATGATGTTCAACCCATCATCAAATTGAGCAGCGAACATCCTCATTACCCTCACCTCACCTAGGCTGTCCGGATTCCCTGATTATGTAAAAGCATCGCCTGCCCCACTTTGCAGTATCATCATTTGCTCACGGAAATCTCGTCTCATGAACTTGGGGTGGATAAAAGCAGAATGCCAAGAACACAGAGCTTTCAGCGACAGTCCCGGATTAACAGAAGCCGTCCTGGTTTCTGATTTGATCCCAGAATGTCCCACTTTTCCTTTTAAAAAAAGGTAAAGGACCCCTGACAGTTAAGTCCAGTTGCAAATGACTCTGGGGGTGCGCTCATCTCTCTTTAATGGCCGAGGGACGTTTGTCCACAACAGTTTTTCTGGGTCATGTGGCCAGCATGACTAAGCCGCTTCTGGCGAAACCAGAGCAGCGCATGGAAACGCCGTTTACCTTCCCGCCAGAGCGGTACCTATTTATCTACTTGCACTTTTGGCGTGCTTTTGAACTGCTAGGTTGGCAGGAGCTGGGACCGAACAACAGGAGCTCACCCCGTCACAGGGATTCGAACTGCCGATCGGCAAGCCCAAGGCTCAGTGGTTTACACCACAGTGCCACCCACATCCCACTTTTCCTTAGAATGTCCCTATTTTCATTGAAGAAATGTTGGGGGGGGGTATGGAGTTATGTGGCCCTGCAAGGCAAGGAGATAAGTAAGGAGATAAAATTATTATCATTATCATTATTAGCTATACAATCTCTAGAATAAATCTGAAGGCAGCCCTAAATAAGGATGTTTTTGTAATGTTTAGTGTTTTATTATGTTTTTATATATGTTGGAAGCCGTTCAGAGTGGCTGGGGGCAATCCAGTCAGACAGATGTGGAATAATAATAATAATAATAATAATAATAATAATAATAATAATAGACTAGGACGTTCCTATTTTCATCAGAGAAATGATGGAGGGTATGAAGAATGTGCAATATCTCATTGGAATATCACTAAATTCCCATGCAACTGCCAAAGTCGTAAGCGCATGTTTAAACTCCCAGGTCAATGTCAGTGTACTAACACAGCTCATTCCCCTCTCCCCGGTTTTTAAAAGGGCATTACTTTGTATCCCAAAGCTGCTCAAGCCGAGGCTTTGGCACTTTTCCAGGAGGAGGGAGCCCCTGCAATCACACTGTAGCTACTGGCACCAGCTTCTTAGAAATCCCTTCTGTCCAAACCAAACCTTGTGCTTTCTATGGTATTTTTAAGGTGGCAGTGGTCTCAGCTGATCTTACGAGATCACAGCAGGACCTAAAGGTGGCGAGAAACAGGGGCTTGGCCAAAATTGCATAAAATTGAGCCAGTGATTTGAGAAGAAACAGGCTGGTGGAACTGTACCCTCCCATCCTTTCACTGACTGTTTGCACATTCCAAAAAAGGAATTCCCTTTTGTCCAAAAAACATACAGTGGACGCTCGGGTTGCGAACGTAATCCGTGCGGGAGGCACGTTCACAACCCGCAGCGTTCGCAACCCACAGCACTGAGACAGCGCACGCGCAGGTAGCAATTTGGCGCTTCTGCACATGTGCAAAGTGCAATTTAGCGCTTCTGCGCATGCGTGAGTGCCGGAACCGGGAAGTAACCCATCCCAGTACTTCCGGGCTTGGCACATCCGTAACCCAAAAACGTGCAACCCGCAGCGAGCGCAACCCGAGGTATGACTGTACACTGACTGGTTTGCCCCAGCAATCGAGGGGGTTGGCACCATAAGACATACAGATACTGCGCGTGAAGGCCACTCGTGCGTTGACATGACATGCACGAGCAACACAAGCATGCATGGCATACGCAAGGCTGCCTCCTTGAATTTTTGGGGGGTACCTCAACTCCCAGCCCCTCTTAGATGGCGCCACTGAACCCTAGTTCAGGAATGTAGAACCTGTGACCTCCAAATGCTGTTGGACTCCAACTCATACCATCCCTGCCCATAAGCCACACAGGTTGGAGTTGATAGGAATTGGGTCACAACCACTTCCAGAGAGCTTCAGGTGGAGAGGCACCCAAGTTCTGGATTCTGCGAGGAACAACAGGCAAATTTGGCACATCCGACTGCAAAACAGGTCTCTGCAATTCGCATTTGCTGCGATATCCTGCGTTCTTTTCCTAAACCTGCAAATGTTACACGACAGAAATAGCTCATCTATTAACACACTTCGTTGCAATCATGTTGTTTTCTTCTAGCGGGGGCTCATCACATCTGTAACATCTGCTTCTAAAACAAAAAAGGCAATGATGTGCCGAGATACTGTAGGAGAAACTATAGTTTCTGAAGGAGGCAGGGAGGCAGAGAGGGTGGGGGGAGAGAAACCCATGAAAATTTATTCTGAACGATCTTTTGTTTAGCCCTTTGAAGAAAGACCTCCATGACCTTAGAAAACCTCCAGCTGCAGCCTGCAAAACTGGGTTAAGAATCTCAGAGAAGAACTCCGAGAGCCCTCTACAGGCAACCACAGTTTATTGACTCCAGTAAGACTGATCTCTTTTGACAAACACTTATTTGGTAACCTTATACTGCTCATCTTTATCTGTCTGGATGTCTGGATGAAAGAAATAGTTTATTTACCATTTATCACAGCCCAGGGTGAAGGCACACAAGACTAACCTCCCTTTCATGATGTATTTTTTCTGGCAGCACACTCCCATTTAAACAACCTCTGGCATGCCAAAAAAGGGAAAGAATGTGCACTGTCTCTGGCCCTGTGATTTCATTTGGACTCCTCAAGACTGAACTCCAATAAAGGATCTGAGCCAATTAATCACTCGCCACAAACCTTCTCAAGTAATTAGACTTTGGAAATGTTCTCTCTCTCTCTCTCTCTTTCTCTCCTGAAGCAGAATGTTATTTGATGGCGTCGCGAGTATCAGGCGCAGTTCAGACTTGCTAACCTTCCGAGAATCGGTCTATCAGAGCTCTGCAGTTGCTAAACTGAAATTTGATCTTCCCAACCCCAGAATCTACCTTGAATACAACAGGCAGATCATAGACATTCTTCATAAAGTAATGAAAGGTAGAATGCCCCATGCCATCCAGAGGGTTTTGTGAAGGGTGGAGAAAGCCTGCCTGACCCCCCGGGTGTCAGTGACAGTCCCGGATTTACAGAAGCCATCCGGGTTTCTGATTTGATTCCTTCCCACTTATCAAAACGGAGCATGCCTGAGCCAGATACCTGGCAAAGCTCCCACTTGCCGTACCAAGAATTGTTTTTACAGAACTACAATTCCAATCAATGCCCTCGGCGGTGTTGGATGGACGGTACAGCAAAGTACATTACGAAGAGAGACTCTGTCTGTGTGGACAACCCTGCGTCGAGGACCTGTGCCATTATTTATTGCAGTGCCAGTTATATATACAGACCCAAGAGACCGATTTATAAAACTCCTGTTTACGAATGGAACACATTTGAATAGGGTGGAAAGGGTGAAATGGCTGCTGAGCGACACAGATGACTTTGTTACTTATAAAGTAGCACTCTATGCGCTGGCAGCTAAGACGATCAGGAGGAAGGAGCTAGACAAAACAGCAGTCTACTGCAAAGGGGATTCAGATATTTAATTTGGCACATCTTACCTGGGAATCTTCTGCTATTCTATTCTATTTAATGCAACAAATAATTTTAGTAGCCGTGACCGTGGTTTTATTGTATGTCTATGCCCGATTGTTTTTATGGTTATGGTTGTTGTTGTTTGTTTGTTTGTTTGTTCTCCTTCTGAAAGATGCCATGGCCTATGGCTAGTGCAATAAAAAGTTGAATTGGAATTGGATTTGATTCCAGAAATTCCTTAGGAAGTCCTGATTTTATCCTGTAGGATGTCCCTTTTTCCACTGGAGAAATATTGGAGGATATGGAGTTGTCCGACCCCTGAACCAAGGAGATAAGTAACTATACAACCTTTAGAAGACATCTGAAGGAAGCCCTGTATAGGGAAGTTTTTTTAATGTTTAATTATGTATTTATATGTGTTGGAATCCCCCAGAGTGGCTGGGGCAACCCAGTCAGATGGGTGGGGTATAAATAGCAAAATGATGATGATGTGAGCTGCCCTGAGACCCCCAGGTGCAGAGTGGTATACAAATTTAATAAGCGATTATGATGATGATGGAATAGGACGTCCCTATTTTCATCAGAGGAAGGTATGCATTCAGCTTTAGACTCCCCATTCTTGTTCTCTTCCCTTTCTCTTGTCTCCATCAAATCTTCTCCAGAAGGTTATCCAGCTCCCCTGGAGGGGGGCAGGGGCAGAGGGAATTGCTTCCACCAGTGGAGTCTGGTGAATGGACACCATAGGATTTCACCCACAGACATGATGAAATAGATATGACTGTATAATGCTATCAAGTTAAAACTGCTCTACTGCGTTTTTAATTTGATTTGGGAATGTCATATGCTAGGGCCATTTTAGAACTTAAAATCATACCGCTGTAAGTCATCAGTATACAAAGCTAATCCTCTGCGAGCCTCAAATGTTGTTGTTCCCATCTGTCCCCTTTGCTCCGGGCTTTGTGTTTGTGGGGGCTATCTCTGAAGCAGACTGCATTGATGAGCTGGTCAAGGTTGCCATTTTGTATCCTCTGTTGTGAAGGCCCATTGCTGTTATTTTAGATTCCTTAATTGCCACTTAAAGGATAGCCTTTCAATGCAACCCAAGACCTTTTCCTCTATTTCATGAATGGAGATGAGGTGAAATGCAGTCCTTGCCTTTTCCAGAGACAAAAAACAACGCAGAAGAGGACACCTGTCCTCTCTTTGTCAGAAATGGAAGGAGTTCAGCAAAACATGATTAGCTCAACAATGGAGGTGACAAAGGGAGCTGTAGGAAGGAAGTTCTGGGTACTGAAAACAGGGTGATATTGTGTGGGTGCCCCAGAAGCAAAATTGAGTGAAAACATACTTGGGAGCTGAAAGCGCTATGAAAAAGAGGAGATGAGTGGAGCAAAAGGCAATTCTTGTGCAGTGTTAAAAACCATTCAGATGCAGATACTTCAACTAATGATAGCTTAAGAATCACAGCCAAAATATGGCTGATGTACCCCCCCCCAAGGCCTTTTAAGTTGTGGTGCCCAACATTTGGAACAGCCTTCCGAAAGAAGGCTGTCGGGCTCCACTGCTGCTCGCTTTTAGACGGGCAGAAAAGTCAGGTTTGTTTCAGTGAGCATAATAAAAAGTGGAAATCCACTCAAAGTAGGTTTAAGACAAAATAATCGGTATCTGAAGAAGTGTGCATGCAAATGAAAGCTTATACAGTGGTACCTCGGGTTACGTACTTAATCGGTTCCGGGTCGCTGCACATAACCCAAAAAGTATGTAACCTGCAAAATTCGGTTTGCGCATGCACAAACTAAAAAAAAAAAAACGCTTCTGCACAAGCTCAGACAGCAAAAACACTTCTGCGCATGCACAAATTGCATGCGCTTCGGGTTGCGCTTCCAGGTTAGCGGAGTTCGTAACCCGAAAAGTATGTAACCCGAAGCGTACGTAACCCGAGGTATGACTGTACCCAGAACAAACTTAGGTGGTCTCTAAGGTGCTACTGGACAATTTTTTAATTTTTTAATTTAATCAGTAAGAATGTCACTGGGCAACAGTGCACCCAAATGCACAGGGTGGGAGAGTTGCATTTCACATTTACTTCCACTAACCAGCCTATTCTTTGGCTGCGGATTTCACATAATCAGTCTAAATGCATCTGTATCATTAACACAGAGCACATCACCGATTTCAATCATTTGAAAGGCTCGCTCTGTATCTCTCCCTCCCCCCTCCCATTTTTTGGCATCCAACCTCTCTATAGTAGATCATGAGCGGCAGTTTTACAGGGCCTTATACTGTACTGGATAAAAGGAACAGTTTGCCAAGCTGCAGAAGTTCCAGGTAAGCAATTTCCAGGGGAAACGAGAAGATACATTACAACAGTAAAAGCTACAGAGAGCTGTTTGCAAGCTCTTCGAACTCTGCTGAACAAGCTCCTTCAAAGCGACTTTAAAGAAAATTACAAAGTTATCCCTGCTCATTAACTACAAAATGCCTCTACAAAGGGCTTTATCGTATTTCTCTTAACATTTTTACAAGTGTTTCACCAAATATTATCCTATTTTGATTTCGGAGTGTGCAAACTAGAATATTTTGGGAGAGCAGAATATTTCTTTTAACTTACCTTGTGCAAATATTCACACTTTCCCCCAGACCTCCCTAGTGCCACTATGTTTTCTCTAGGAAACTCAGCACCTTTCCTCACTTAGCTGCCCAGCCATGGTGCCTCCATGGTAACAGGATTCAGCCACAATTCATTGGCCTTCATCCAGCCCACTACTGCCTCTAGTCTAGCACATCTACGGCTCCAGATTCAGATAAAATGGAGAAATTGAGATATTTTTATTTTATTTTATTTTTTAAAACATATTATTTATGCTGCACTCCAAATCCCAGTCTGACTGCTCCCAGAAGTTTCATATAGATTAAATATTATGGGGAAAACAAGACTACATTCACAGTAGCACAAATGCATTGGGGCCAAACAGGAGTCTCCCACGGTCACTCTCTGGTAATGATCCTGTAGCTAGGAGCAGAACCAACACAACACATTGCCCTCCAAACTCATGGAGTTGCTCCAGAAGCATCAATCAGGGCAACTAAGGCAGTTTCCATGCTGATACAGGCTGAAATTGGACTGAAATGAGTCTAAATATTTCGCTTAATCCAGCTGTCCACCAGTCACCAGCTTTTTGATCACCTTGCCCTCCAAAAGGGATATCCATCATTGGGCAGTCCAAGCTGGGTCCAAGGGGGACTCTTTAGAAGGGGTTCTACCACCAACCCTCTCTTCAGATCCACTTGTGTTGTGACATTAACTGCCCACTCAGCCGCTCCATCTCTCTTTTTTTAAAAAAATAATTAAAAAAATAAAAATTTCTATTAATTTTCTTTTCTCAAAACAAATATCCAGTATCATTGTTAAACATACATTTTCCAATTCCCCCCTCCCTGTTGACTTCCCTCAACTACCATTTCTGGTTCATTACATCAAATGATACATTCTGCTGTTTATATACAATATTGTGTTATCACATTGTTATGCTTCTTGTTCTCTGTAAATAAAATTTTAAATGTTTATTTAAATCCTGCCAGCGAAACCATTTCTTTCTGTTGTTTCTGCAAATATATTGTAAAGAGTTCCCCTTCTTTTTCAAAGTCACTATTGCCCTTTTCACGCAGTTTGTCCATTAACTTTGCTAACTCTGCATAGTTCACCAACTTTTCTTGCCGTTGTGCTTTCGATGGTACTTCTCCGCTCTGTACCATCAGCCGCTCCATCTCAATTACCTTGCCCAAGCTAGAATGGACAAGGGTCAAGAAGTTTTTGTGGCTGGGAAAACCCCTGTAAATGTCCTATGTACATTCTCAGGCTGCAAGAACTCAAACTGCTCCCATGATACATAATTAGATGTGAGCAAATGCAAGCAATTTCACCCCCAACGTGATCAGCAAATCTGGCCCAGCGGATCTCAGAGTGCTACAATGTTCCTCTTGCTAGGTTGGACTTAAGCAGTCCATGTACCACTCCTTCTGGCATCTTGCTCTGTGGTGTAGTGGTTAAGAGCGGCAGACTCGTAATCTGGGGAACCGGGTTCGTGTCTCCGCTCCTCCACATGCAGCTGCTGGGTGACCTTGGGCTAGTCACACTTCTCTGAAGTCTCTCAGCCCCACTCACCTCACAGAGTGTTTGTTGTGGGGGAGGAAGGGAAAGGAGAATGTTAGCCGCTTTGAGACTCCTTCGGGTAGTGATAAAGCGGGATATCAAATCCAAACTCTTCTTCCCTTCTTCTTCTTTGGACCACATCAGTGAAGCCAAGAAGGGGGTCTTGTCGTCTGGGCAACCCAGGACCTCCATACACACTGCCCAGGTTTGCGCCCCGTGGTGGTCACTTCGGTGCTGCCAATGCAGCAGTTTGACTTCACCCCTGGAGGTGCACTCCATTGTCTCTCAAGACAGACAGATGCCCACAACCACTCAAAACAACTCCACCAGGTGATTCACTGAGGATTCAATGGTAGTCAATAACTTGATGGTCTTGATAGAGAGGGGTGGTATTTCCTGCTCTGCCCCAGGCAGCAAAATACCTTGCTCTGAGCCTGGCTTCAGGTGAGGAATAGACTAGGATCATCACAGCTTTTTGTGAGTTTTTTGTCTTGTTTTACATTTTAAGGCTGAGGGCAAATGAATTCAGATTTTGCATGCATGTTACATGGGAACTTTTTTTTTTTTTTGCTTTAAGGGCCGGTTGTGTGTGTGACGTTAACCACAGCATTTGATTCAGGAAGCAAAATCAAATCATTCAGAGATAGAGATGATAGAGAAAGAGATAGAGTTAGATAGAGAGATAGAGATAGAGATACACACACACACACAAGTTTGGTGCCACCCTCTCTCTCTGTCAAGCAATGACAAGAACCCATGGGGTTCCAAACATCACCCATGGTCTGTATTCCTTTGGAGAAGGACACAGCGAAGACTGTCATAGCTTTAAGAAATTTGGTTTATTCACCTGTTTACACCTTCAGTCTGCATGGAGTCCAGATCTTACAGCATGGTCATTTCAAGAGGGACTTGTACCCCACAGCACTGCAGCCCTGGAGTCCAAGACATCTCTTGCAGCCAGCCTGTCCAAAGTGGATCCCAGTCTTTCTTCCTTCTTCTACAAGCTGCAGAGGAAGGACAGTTCTCCTGCATTGGCAATGGCCTTAACGGACCTGTGTTGTGTCTTAATGGCCCTAGCTTGGCCAGGTCATTTTGCATAGGCTAGGCCAGGAATTCCCCTGCAGTTTGCATTTCTCCCTTCACATCCCAAATAATCAAAATCCTACCAATTATTAATTTCTAGGGTTTAGGAGAGGTTCCCCCTCTCAAATCCATAACAATATATTCCCGTGCAATCTGCATGCTTGGATAAAATGAAATGTAGGTTTCGAAACAATATTTATAAACAGGTCCACGCCCAGGCTGAATTTTATTATTCAGAATAGGTTTATGTTACTATTCTGTTTCTTGTATTGTACCACTCGAGGGTTGTAGCACAGTTAGATAATGGATGTGCCATTTAGTGCATCGCCAAACATTGCATTGCATTGCATTATCTTACCGGGCTCGCTGCTAATAAAATAGTGCAGCTTGAAAATTAACTTAAAAGCTTTAGCATTAAACACACACACACACAAACACACACACACACACACAATAGATGCCTGCATTATACGCTGAGATGCTCTAGCACATTTCATGGTACGGTTTTCTAGGAAATTGCAGCTTCTCTAACTAGCGTTCGAATCTGCTGAATCACCATCCTGATCGATGTGAGCTCCTCACCCACACAATTTTATGGCTTGGAGGAACTCCAGAAGGGATTTCAATAACTGGCAGCCTTTTGTAAAACGTTGTTTGCATTCTAAAGGGAAAATGGAAGAACATCGGCTATCACAGCAAATTGCACGTATCTTGCTGTTCAGCAGGAGGGAGGCTAAGCGACCAGCGTCCTTATTTCTAAGCCTGATCTTTCCAGAAGTGCATTTCACAGAACTGTAAATGCAGCTGCAGTCTAAATACTGGAAGGGATTCTGTCATCTTAACTAGTTTGAAGACCAGGACTAGGGTTGGATGAGTCGGTTGATTTCAGTTTCTGTTGGTTTCTCATTTTCCCGCCCTTATGTTTAGTTCTGTAGATTCCCACATCAGTTTATAGATTGATTGATTGATTGATTGATTGACTGATTATTTATCTATTAAAAGGACCACGGAAAACTCATCAGCAATTTAGTGCAAATTTCTCTCAACATAGACGTGTGTGTGTGTGTGTGTGCAGGTGTGCAGATTTACTGTTGTCAGCGATTTGGGGCATTTTATATGGAAATGTTGGGTATAAATTTAACCGATAAAATGAAATGCATATTAGGAGATGGTGATGCATTCAAATGTATCTGTAGTTATGCCTAGTTTGACCCACCATGGACCAGCCAAGATGGGGCTATTCAAAGTTGCCTGGCCTGACTGACTGACTGATTGAATGAATCTTTATTTACATCAGCCATTGACCAAAGTAACAAAACAACAATGTGATGTACAAAGAACAGAAATTAAAAAAAAATCAATTATATAAAACACACTTTAGGGTTCCTGAATCAGCAGTCAAATAGTGGATCTTATTCTGATTGCCCCAGCTAAAAACCTTGCAACCTTTGCTGTCATCTGTTCATCTTGATCTGCCAAGAGAAAGGACACTGTGGCAGTGGTTGGGCGACCCGGAATGGGCAATAAAAGAGGAGTGATAATCTCATTCCTCAAGTCTTTATAAAGAATATTTTAAAAACTATTGTACAAACAAGAATCTCTTGGCAGCACTAGAGTGATTCTTGTAAAATAAAAAGTATGGATGTATGAAGACAAACTAGTGTAATACGAGACTGTGCGGTGCAAGGGAATGAATAGATATAGTAAATGAGAATATTTGGAAGTCTTTTTTAGTTTGTTTGTAGAAACCTTTTCTGTTTTTTATGTGAGTGTGAATTAGTACAAATTTAAATGTTAATATGTTAATATGTTATTGTATTTACGTAGAAGAAGTGTATAATGCCTTATATTTCTTTTTTCCTTTTCTTTCTTCTTTTTCCTTTTTCTGTTCTTGTACGAACCACTGATTTGGTATGGCCATCTCCACAGGCACGTAAGCGTTTTTCATGTGGAATCTGTTGGAATCGTCCCTCAAGAACAGCCAAGGGCAATACATTCAATCCTGTGAGGGCAAAAGCGCATCTATATTTTGGAATTGCTAGGTTATGCAGATAGGGTGCCAGAGAGTTGAAATGGGAAGGTGGAAAATACTCATACCATGGGCAAAATTTCCTTCTTGTGGCAAGTTGTTCTGACGCTCGATATCATTTAGGTGCTGACAAATTAGACTGTTTGCTTTACTAAAACCCAAAGTGAGTAGAGGTTTAAAGACTCTCTCAAGGCAAATCTAAAAAAAATGTAGTATAAACACCGACAACTGGGAAACACTGGCCTGCGAGCGCTCCAGTTGGAGAACAGCCTTTACCAAAGGTGTCATGGGCTTTGAAGACACTCAAACTCAGGACAAAGGGAGAAACGTGCTAAGAGGAAGGCATGCTTGGCAAACCCTCACCATGATCAACTCCCGCCCGGAAACCTATGTCCCCACTGTGGAAGGACGTGTGGATCCAGAATTGGCCTCCACAGTCACTTACGGACTCACTGCTAAAACCATGTTCATGGAAGACAATCTTACTTGGCTATGAGTGATCGCCAAAGAAGAATAAGATATTTCCCCATAGGAGTGAATGGGAAGCCATTCATTTGTGTGTGAGAAAGTCAGGCAATGGGTCTAATCATGCTCCCAGCCTGTGTCCTCACGCCTGCTGTCATCACAGCCTTAGGGAATCAAAATAACTCCTACCTTCATAAGGAGTAAAGACATCCTTGTGAATGGTTATCTGGGTGGCCATTTCCATGCCTGGCATGTTCCACTACTCTCAAGGTTGCCTTGAGGTTGCCTTGAGATGTAAAAAGTTTCCCCACCCAAGGAAGAGTGTGGCAGGTGGTCTAAGGTAGCTTGTTCTGCACCCTGAAAACTAACTCGCAAAATATAAAAACAGAATAAAATTCAAACATTAAAAACTTCCCGATACAGATTCCAAATTTGTTACACATAATTTTGGCATCCTGCTTTTCCCTCCATGCTGTTCTTAATCCCTTCCCATTCTAACAAACATCTCATCTAAGACATATTCCTCTGTTTCCTATATTATCAATTTTCTAACGCTGCTCACATTTCAAATCCTGCTCACGATTTCATCTGGTTATGATATTTTTTCAAATATTCCAAAAAGCGCTTCTATTCTTCCATGAACAGTCTGTCCTATTGTTGTTGTTGTTTTTCCTGTTAGTTTCACCAGCTCCCCATAGTCCATTAACTTGAAAAACCATTCTTCTTTCGTTCTCTTCTTTCCAGTTTTGCATGTATAAGATTCTGGCTGCTGTTGTTACATACATAAATAAGTTAATCATCTTTTGGGGGGTCTCTGATCCTATTTTGGGGTCTCTGGCCCTATCAGTCCAGCTGGAAACTACACATAGAACAAGACAGTTCTATATTTCCATCTTTCGGCCAAGATAGATAGATAAACAGGCAAACCTTTTCCCCCCCCCCCGTTTTATTTTTTTTTTTTTTTTGAAGGACAGAATGAGCTTCCCTACTCCTGTCCTGACGCAGGCCAAGGGCCACAGAAGTTGTCATCCACTCTGGCGTGTTCTAAGGCATAAATTTAAGCATGCTTACTCATCCTTTACTCATGCTCTCTTATCTCACTGCCTTTCATCAGGAGTTGCTGCTTTTACCGAGGTCACAGGCTGCGCAGCAGAGAGCTTTGCCATGACTAAACTGCGCTGCAGGCAAGTGCAAAGAATGTTCAATATCTTTGCCTTCGTCATCGCCCCCTCACAAAGAATGCAGGGATCTGAGCAACGTGCAAGACTGCCGGCATCCCGGTGCTGTGCGGGATCTGTGATGCAGCCCTGGATTTCCTGCAGATGAAGCAACGCCCAGCCCAATGGGACCTGTGCAGAAAACCCTTTCGGAAAATGCTACCTGCATATTAAGCAGGCAAGGTCTCTGGAGACCATTTTCCGAGGCAAAATTTTGTCTCCGCTAAGAAGAGGGTGCGGAGGAAAGAACACCACCACTCTGAGCTGTGAAAACACACACACACACACACAGGAGACAGCCCGTTGAGCTTTTTTTAAGGAAGCCCCCAAACATTGTTAAGTCTTTCTTGCCTAAGATCCAGGACAAAGCATTGCCTTTTGGAAATTCCCTCCGGACATCAATTCCACCTTTGAAATTGCGGTAATGTCTGGGGAAACTCGGACGTATGTCAGCCCTACTGAAGTTGCATCTTTGAATTGTTCTTGAAATTAGCAGCCCCATTTGCAGATAAATCAGCTCGCTGTTGTAGTTGCTGCTCTCCCAGGTGCAACCACCCTCCTTTGAGGTATACCAAAAGAAGGAGAAAATTCCAATTAAGTGCTCACATCAGCTGCATTGCAGCTACCCTCTGTGCAGTGAGTTGCACACATACAAATTCCTCAGTATCTCCATGTCCATAAATTCTGCCCTTGGTTTTCAATGTAGCAGGTCATCAGGTCCTTGGTGTAGTTTGGGGAGGGAGGGGGCCATGGTCCTGGGTGCAAATTTCCGAGGGCGCACAATGCACGGCAGGCTCCTTCGTTGAGGCCAGAGCCACAGGGAGGTAAGCCACGCCCGGGCCAGGTCTTTGGAACTGGGTCAGCATCAAAAAACCCTTCTCCTCATAGCTGGCACAGGATGCCCTCATGCACCCCACCCCTGAGCCAGCTGAAAGGGAAGGAGGAAAGGGGAGGGTACCTGTGCCACCCGCTGAGGAGGGAAGGAGGAAGAGGAAGGTGGGACAACACTGCCAAAGCCACACACATTGGCCAGAGCTCCTCGCTGCAAGGACAAGGAGGGTGAAGCGACAAAGCAGCACTCCTGGCTTCATGTCTCCCCGCCTTATCTCTGTTCCCAGGTTGAGGGTAGTTTGCAACGAGACTTCCTTGATTAGACACTAGCCGACAAAGGGACTGACCTCTGGCCAGTCCACCAGGGGGACACAACACTTGCCTCGGTCCGGACACCAGCAACCCACGCTACGTCCCTGCATCCGATGATCACATGTACTTGAAAATATTATGGCTACTTATCTGTGCACTGTTCAGCTCATGCAGGGCTGGCCCTGCCATGGGACAAAGTGAGGCAGCTGCCTTGTGGCAAATACTAAAAGGCAGGGAGTGGACAGAGCTTTGTGTTTATGTGCCATGCAGTCTGTCCTGCAGCCTCTCAGCTAATCTTCAGCCTTCATGTGCAATAGAGGGTGTTGAAGTAAAATTCAACAGCCAGCCTGGTCGGCTTTTGTACGTGGAATGGGGAAGGTGTCATTGTATCCTTTGCCTCAGGTAGCACAATGTATTGGGCCAGCCCTGGGTCCATGCATGCAGCCATTGGGGATGAAGTACGAATAGCTTAGTGGCAGATTACAGGTATTGCACAGAGATAGGTGAGTTCTAGCAATGGATGCATCATCCTATTTCCATCACATGCCAGTTTCATTTCCTCCTCCAAATAGGTTCTGTTTTATCCTATTCCATTCTGTTTATGGATGGAGTTTTTAGGGAGAATCCTAAAATGTGTGTGTGTGTGTGTGTATCACTTTTTAAATAAAGGAAATAGGGCATTGCATGGGAGGAAAAATATAGATGTGCCCATCAGGAATTTCTTTGATCTTACTACCCACTAATTAATGTAACATCCAAAACTATTTACAAAACTTATATTCATTTCACTGAAAGGAAACATCACAGCGAAGTTATTAATTACATATTGTTTGTGGACTTAAAAGCAACTTTGATGTGAAGGAACCAATCTCAATTTTTGGACTGATTTATGTTGCTGACCACAGACAAATATGCAAACTGTTGCAATTTCTGTTTCCTTCCCTATTTTTGTCCAAATTTTCTAACATCCCTAATTGTGGGGAGATTGTATGACAAACGTTCGTTCATTCATCTCACACTTTTCAATGTATCACCATCACTTTCCTAACTGCAAAAAGCCAAGGTTAGGTTTTTTTCGTTTGTTTGTTTGTTTCAAGTGGATTTGTGGCACCAGAGCAACAGATTACTTTAACCCATTTTAATTGTGTAAACGTTTCAAGGTGGCGCTGTGGTCTAAACCACAGGATTTGTGGCACCAGTCCCAGCTCCTGCAACTAGCATCAAAAGCACATAGTGCTACCGCTCCGGGAAGGTAACCATGCATGCCAGAAGTGGCTTAGTCATGCTGGCCACATGACCCGGAAGCTGTCTGCAGACAAACACTGGCTCCCTCGGCCTATAGAGCGAGATGAGCACCACAACCCCAGAAGCGACTGGACCTAATGGTCAGGGGTACCTTTACCTTTTTAAATTTCCAGTATGCTCTAGAATCCCTCCCGCAAAATATTGACAGTCTATGGGTAACCTAAGATGAAGCAAGAGCACTGTTGAGTTCTTATCTTTGATCACATTGACCACGGGTTAAATGGGCAATATGCTCAACACTTCAAGGGTTTCAAACTAAAGGCAACTTGAGTAACACCAATACTATATCTTAAAAAAAAATGGATTAACCAGAATCAATCTAAATTAGCATATTCAGACTCTGCAGGCTGGCCATTAACTGATTCATTAATTAGGATAAAGTAGAGCACCACCCACTGTTAGGAAGCAGGGTTTGCCATAAGTGAACATAATTAAATGGATAAGTAAGAAATTACCCAAAGTAATGTCTAAATGCTTCTCCAGAGCACTCCTCATTTTGGGCAACTTGAAACTAGGAGAAGAAGCTGGTCCTTCCTGACCTCTTGGAAATTATAGTATATCATCTTTAAGACACAAAAAATATGTTAAGCTCTGCTCAAGAAGTGGTGTTAGAGGATGGCCAACTAGGAGAGAGATCTTGGCGTTGAGATGGGAAAGCTGAAGTATTGACTTAAAAGGCTAGATCAGTTTAAAAAGAAAGAAAGAAGGAATATTAGGGAAATGGATTGGAAATGCAATGGTGAATACACTATTCCTTCCTCTGTCCTTTGAGATCAGTAGATGCAGCCAGGTTCCTGAATCACTTTGTATACGGAGGTTAGATTAAGTGGAGTGTGGTGAA
This sequence comes from Lacerta viridis, assembly GCA_900245905.1. Classification (NCBI taxonomy): domain Eukaryota; kingdom Metazoa; phylum Chordata; class Lepidosauria; order Squamata; family Lacertidae; genus Lacerta; species Lacerta viridis. The sequence continues at coordinate 420,682 of OFHU01004649.1, forward strand.
AGGTTTGTTCTTTTCCGCTCCATCCGATTCAACGTCTGGTGAAAAAGAAGAAGATTCTGTTGATCTAAGACCAAGGAGGGAAAGGATGATAATGATCTGAAGCAAAAGGATCCCTAGAAAAGTGGGTTATTCTTACGCCCCGCTGTTTACAGTGCTAAATGAGATGCCATTATTCAACAGGTGGAATGAAGGGTTATTCTTGCATTTAACATTTGTGCAACTTGGCCCTATGCATGTTTACTCAGCAAACAAAAAAAACAACAACAAAAAACAACAACAAAAAACCCACTGGATTCATTGGGACTTACTCACAAGTCAGTGCGAAAAGGACTGCAGTACAATTCTGCCTCCTTACTTCAGAGAACAAAAACTTCTACTTATAATACTTATAAAGCTACAGTAATGTCTTTTAGGTGAAAATTGGGAAACCTCTATTCTATGAGTTCTCAAACCCAGGTTTAGGTACTTAGGGCCAAATTAGATATGATACATAGTTGAGAGTCTAAAATTACACTGAACACGCTCAAGATATTTGACACACATAAAATAGCTAAAACCTTCAACCAATCTATATATTTCAAACACGAAGAATCTACAGTATGAATATTTAAGGTACTTTTGTAATATGATTTGATAAATAATTGTGTGATATACCGATTCCTCTGTACAGAACGCAATATTTCATTAGATTCCTTTAGCATTACCTTTGTATATATCTTTAAAAAACCTCTTCTTTTCTATTACCTTTTCTCAATTAGGAAACGTCAAAGGAGAAAACAAAAATTCCATGTTCACTTTCCTGCCCACAATGCTTTGCAGATGGATTTTGTCACGACCGATAGCTCACACTTACTACTTAACACATGTTTTTACTTTCGCGGAACCATAGACATGAAGGAGTGTTTAAAAATAAAAGTGAATGTAATCAGATTGGCTGTTGCAACTTTTCTCCTCTGTGCTTTGGCCAAATATAGACAAAGTTGTTTTGGGTTAAATAGATGAAGGAAAGATTTTGGTTTGGTTTGGTTTGGTTTTTTCCACCCCCCTTTGTCTTCTAATTCACAGATTTCCATAATTCTGCATATGTTACCTGGGTATGTAGAAATAGGTCTTATTTTCAAGTGGTCGTGTTTCACCTTCAAATTACTAGTGCCTTGACCACCTGAGTTGTCTGTGAGAAGGCATTCTGACTCCAAAACACAGATCTTAAACCCGCAGCAAGAGAAGCCCTGCATGTGGAATGTAAAACATTCCAAAAGCGGTTCATCTGACAGAAGGGAATGTCTTGATTTCATTTCCTCTCCGCTCTGCTGGGACTAATACAGGAATGACAGTTTGAACAACTGCATATTTTAAGGCAAACATGCTTATCAGTACAATCTAGAAGTGCGGAACAATCTACTTGGCTTTCTTTGCTTTTAAAGAAAGTAATAAGCTTGAAGAGTCACCTTGATCATGCTCTCGAGAGACATGATCGTGTGCAAGAGAGATGATGGATTCTATCTTCATATATTTGCAGACTTAAGGAAGCCGGCAATGAAAATAAGATAACAAGAGTCTCTTTCTCTCTTTGCGAAGTGTGCAAAAAAAATGAGAGGCGGCTGACTACTAACTTTAATTACCAAAGAAAAGCATCACAAGAATTATTTTCCTTTATCTACAGAGAGGCCGTGTGTGTGTGTGTGTGTGTGTGTGTGTGTGTGTGTGTGCCTTGCCGACAAAGGTCTGTATAGTTAAAGCTATGGTTTTCCCAGTAGTGATGTATGGAAGTGAGAGCTGGACCATAAAGAAGGCTGATCGCCAAAGAATTGATGCTTTTGAATTATGGTGCTGGAGGAGACTCTTGAGAGTCCCATGGACTGCAAGAAGATCAAACCTATCCATTCTGAAGGAAATCAGCCCTGAGTGCTCACTGGAAGGACAGATCCTGAAGCTGAGGCTCCAATACTTTGGCCACCTCATGAGAAGAGAAGACTCCCTGGAAAAGACCCTGATGTTGGGAAAGATTGAGGGCACAAGGAGAAGGGGACGACAGAGGACGAGATGGTTGGACAGTGTTCTTGAAGCTACCAACATGAGTCTGACCAAACTGCGGGAGGCAGTGGAAGACAGGAGTGCCTGGTGTGCTCTGGTCCATGGGGTCACAAAGAGTCAGACACAACTAAATGACTAAACAACAACACGTGCCTTTCAAATGCAAGGAACTGCAAAAAGTGCAGTTTTTTCTCTGTTTTCATCCTTTGCCGGTCAGCTGGGATTCATGAAGTCAAGTTGTTTACAGTTCTCAGGTGCACTCGGAGTCCCAGACCAATCCACGCAAGAGGCCTGTTTGTTTAGAGGACTCTTGCCAGGATGAAAGCGATTCCGCCACTGTACCACCGGCACACAAGAAGGACGACCCAGCATTGCAGCGAGTTGAGTCGGCAGTGCTGGCAGGTAGCCAGGAGTCTGGGCGGCCTTCAGGTTTAATGAGATTTAGCAAGTGACCAGGTCACTCGCCAATGCCACGAGGCCATGTTGTCTTCAGCAATATAGCTTGTAAAAGAAATCATTTGCCTAGAGAATGTCTTCACATAAAGCATTTTGGATCAAAATAGGACACTTGTAATAATTCTTTGTAGGGAAAAAATACAGCAAACAGTCAGAAATAGGGGGGAAACTGACTTTGACTCTAATACAGGCGTGTGGGGCCTGGGAACCAAGGCTTATGAAGAACAGTTGAAGGGGCTGGGTATGTTTAGCCTGGAAAAGAGGAGACTGAGAGGAGATGTGATAGCCATCTTCAGATATCTCAAGGGAAGAGGGAACAAGCTTGTTTTCTCCTGCTCAGGAGGCTAAGACTCGAACCAATGGATTCAAGTTACAAGAAAGAAAATTTCGATTAAACATCAGGAAGAACTTTCTGATAGTAAGAGCTGTTTGACAGTGGAACAGACTCCCTCAGGAGGTTGTGGACTTTCCTTCCTTGGAGGTTTTAAAACAGAGGTTGGATGACCCATCTGTCATGGATGCTTTAGCTGAGATTCCTGTGGGATGTAACAGAAGCAGTCAAATACAACACTTCCTGTTTGCCCAGAGTGGACACACAGGGGGATGTTACTCCAGTCAGGAGGACTTCCTGTTGCACCCACAATTCCTACATTGCAGTGGGTTGATCTTAATTACCCTTGGGTCCCATCCAATGAATCTATTAGCTGCCAGTAGAGTCTGATCTACCTTCTGCCTACCCCTGGGCTAAGAGACCTAGGCACGAATCAAGAAATCCCTGGTTCAAAATTTGCTCTCACTGGGCCACCTTAGGCAAGTTCTTCCCATCCAGCCTCAGTCGGTCCCCACAGCTGCAATATGGGGATAAAAAGAAGCAGCTCATATGGTGGGGCAGAACTGCAAAGCCTGGCAAGTAGTGTCAACTCCACCGTCAGTAAGTTAGCATGGCAACTCCATCCCACCAGACAAGCTGCTACCAATAATAACACTGAATAACTTTCTGGAGTTGTCGTAAAGAATTTATATTGTTTGTTTGTTGCATTTTGCGTCTCAAGTAAAATGAGCTCGTGTTTGCTTACATTGTTCTCCCTCCTCTCCTCATTTAATACCCACAACAACAGCTCTATGAGGTCTTCTTCTTTGGCGATCACTCGTGGCCGAGTAATATGGTCTTCCATGAACATGGTCTTAACAGTGAGTCCGTAAGTGACTGTGGAGGCCAATTCTGGATCCACATGTCCTTCCACAGTGGGGACATAGGTTTCCGGGCGGGAGTTGATCACCGTGAGGGTTTGCCAAGCATGCCTTCCTCTTAGCATGTTTCTCCCTTTCGTCCTGAGTTTGAGTGTCTACAAAGTCCATGACACCTTTGGTAAAGGCTTATCTCCAATTAGAGTGCTCGCAGACAAGTGTTTCCCAGTTGTTGGTGTTTATACTACATTTTTTATGGGTACCTTTTCTAGCCCTTCCCCCTATTTGGAGTGAGCAGAGTGGATCCTAAATAGGGCTGCTCAGTCATGGATACAGCTGCCTAGCTGCTCGACTGCCTCATTCCTTGAGTCAGAGCAACTGAATGTGTATCCAGCACCCATGTGCCGGTTCATGACTAGGGGACCTTTTAACCACTCCCTTCCAGATTTGGTTTGGTTTTTGGCAGAATTTAGCCACAACTTTATTGATTACTCTAGTGGTTCTAGGCTCTGGTTCGGTTCACCCTTGCAGGTCTGACCCAGGCTCTATCGTAGGTCAGCCAAGGGTGAACACCAGGGGCAGAGGAAAGTGGGGTCAGCATAGTCCGTCACCCAGATGTCCCCCTGGGTACAACCCCTCTCAGAGTTGACCAAACCATTGAGTCCCTGGATTCCTTTAATGGAATGCCCTTCACATAGGGATGGCAAGAGCATTCTCCCATCCCTATCACCTGAACCAGAGCCTATCCGCAACCTTACAAGTTGTGACGTTTGCTACATGGCAGGCGAAACCCAAATGGCAACAGCCAATCAGCCAAGTGGGAAAATTCCTGCCGTGCCCCTGTCCCAACGACAGACGACACATGATGGCATAGCAAGGTCAAGCGCAAGCCCTAAATATAGGGAGAGGTGGGAGGGTTTTCCGATACACTGGCCCAAAGAGGAAGCTCGGGGACATGTGCATATAGGTCCCTCAATCCATTTCACTAGCATCCCATTGGCCTGATTAAACCCAGCATCAAGGGACCTACCAATAGGGTGTTGTGGCTGTCCAAACGATCCCACCCACAACAGCAGAGTTTGGTTGCCAGGTCACACCGCAACACGTGCCCTCTTTGAGGGAGGATCCGATTTCACGGTCCTGCCTCCGTTTGCCAATTGCCACAGGACTTTTGGGGTTTGGGATGTTTTTGGAAGACGCCTGTGCCTATGAGGGAAGTCAGGCTGAGAGGCAGGGACTTGCCCAGGATCACCCAGGAAGTTTCATGGCTGAGTGGTAGGTGATTTGATCCCCGTCTCCCATGTCCTAGTCCAACACTCAAGCCACACCGCCCGGGGGGGCCTCCTGGTGCCTTCGTTACATATCTTTAGGCACCTGGCAAAAAATATTCTTCTTATCCCAGGCCTTTGGCTAATTAAACAATCTATGGCCTTCTAAACTGGAGGGGGGTATTGTTTTTATTTGTTACTAGGTTATATATTTTTGTGATTTTATATTGTAAATCACCCTGTGATCCTTGGATGAAAGGCAGTATAGAAATAATAATAATAATAATAATAATAATAATAATAATAATAATAATAATAATACACCATAGTAACTAGGCAGTGCTTTGAACCCTCGAGATCACCATTCAGATATTAAAATATTTGCAGCTGGCTTGAACCGGCAGTGTTATTTTAAACTAACAAAAGAGTTTCCCCTAACTGAGTATCGCTTGAAACGTAGAGGGATATAATTTCCAACATGAAATTCGTGGGGGGGGGCACTGAAGGAGAATTACAACCAATTCTTTTAAGGTGGCTTTTTTGGGGGGGGGGAAGAAAATCTGTGTAAAGGAAACTCATAAGAGAACTTCGCTCCCTTTGATTAAAAAGCTTACAAAGGCTTGGCATTTGCACAAGTGACCCGAGCCTCCGAAGCAAAACACATGCAGTCTGTTAACAATGAAAATTACATTCAACAGCAAATGGTTTCTAAGGAAACCGAGGGGAAGACGCAGCACATGCTGCTGCAGGGAGTTTTCGGCTGTCACATGGAATTCTGTTCCTTTGCTCTGGGTCTGCCGAAAGGATTATTAACACATGGGTAATTCCTAACCACGGTTTTGTGTAAAACACACACACACACACACACACGTACACAGAAGATGCAGTACAGTAGTTTATTATTACAGTACACGCCAGTATATATCCTTTCAGCCAAAGCTGGGATTTCTTAATAATCTGCATTAATTAAAGTCCCATGCCATGGCTTGTGTTGTTGCTGTTGTTTATTTTTTTTCATTTTAACTAAATGCAATCAACACAAAAGCCCTAAATGGCCTCGGCCCAGTATACCTCAAGGAGCGTCTCCACCCCCATCGTTCAGCCTGGACACTGAGGTCCAGCTCCGAGGGCCTTCTGGTGGTTCCCTCACTGTGAGAAGTGAGGTTACAGGGAACCAGGCAGAGGGCCTTCTCGGTAGTGGCGCCCGCCCTGTGGAACGCCCTCCCATCAGATGTCAAGGAAATAAACAACTACCTGACTTTTAGAAGACATCTGAAGACATTTTTTTGTTTGATGTTTTATCATGTTTTTAATATTCTGTTGGGAGCCGCTCAGAGTGGCTGGGGAGGCCCGGCCAGATGGGATGGGGTATCAATTTATTATTATTATTATTATTATTATTATTATTATTATTATTATTACAAAAAACAAAGTGGTGGTATCTTGCATAATCCCAGCCTTGTATTAAGGCACCAAAAGGTTAGGGAGATTTGGGCCAGAGGGAGAGATGGATTAAAGCTGCAATCCTATGTATACTTATCTAGTAATAAGGTTCACTGGATGCAACAGTGCAAGTTCATGCACGGTTACTCAGAGGTAAGTGTCAATCATTTTAGTGGGGCTTACTTTCAGGTAAGTGGGTTTAAGGTCGTAAAGTTAGCCTGGTAATTGGTGTGCGGTTTGTTTGATGCGGCACTGGAAATTGGCAGAAATTACGGAATTTATAATCAATGTCTAGAATTTCAAAACATGTCCAGATTTCGATTTTGCAAGCCCAGTGCCGTGATATACATAAAACAATTAACCCTAGATTTGAAAGGCAATAAAAGTTGGCTTCAAAAATCCAGTTGTGTGTTTAGACCTTTTACCTTTCCCCAAAATAAATTCACACAGGAGACAGATATTTGGTTTGGTTTTTGGCAGAATTTAGGCCACAACTTTATTGATTACAATCAAGTGAGTGGTTGCATAGGTTCTGGTTCGACTATCTCCCTGCACCCTTGCAGGCAGCGCTGTCCCAGAGCCACGTTCTATAGGACAGCCAAGGATGAACACCAGGGACAGCTGATGGAAGGAGCACCAAACAGCCGACCTGATGTCCCCTGGACTCGGGCGCGGGCCGAACCCCTTTCGGGGAATGCCAAACCAGTGAGTCCCTGGATTCCTTTACCAGAATATCCTACATTTGCATAGGCATGGCCACATCACGTGCCATGCCTATCACCTGAACCAGAGCCTATCCGCAACTTACAAGTTGTGACTATTTGCTACGTGGCAGGCGAAACCCAAATGGCATCAGCCAAGTGGGGAAAATTCCTGCCGTGCCCCTGTCCCAACGACAGATGACACACGGCGGCATAGCAAGGTCAAGCGCAAGCCCTAAATATAGGGAGAGGTGGGCGGGTGTTCCGATGCGATAGCCCCAAAGAGGAAGCTCAGTAGCCTCGCATGGGCTTATATAGGTCCCGCGTTGCTGCTCTTTCTCAGCACCCCATTGGTCAGATTGCACCCCAGCAACATGGGACCCACCTATCAGGGGTTGTGGCTGATCCAAGATTACCCACCCACAACACCGGGTCAGGTGGCCAGGTCACACCGCAACACGTGCCCTCTTTTATGGAGAACACGCTTACTTTAAAACAGTGTGCAGAGTCCATCGACCCATGAACACAGCATTGTGGTCAGGAGGAGAAGTGCATTGAGTTCAATGGAGCCTTTACTACTACTACTACTACTACTACTACTACTCCTTTCCTGCTGGCCCTTGACAAGATGCATATGTACCACACCATGATGGCAGTTCCTGCTACAAGAGTTTGGTAGGCATCTCCCTCCAACCAGCCAAACTACTTGCTCTCTTATCAAATGTCAATGAAAGTGATTTATTATAAAAGTGTAATAAAAGTAAGCTTCCGGTAAATACAGTAGGTTATGTAATGCGTTCACAGGTGCCGACTGTCCAATCTCACATTTTGATGTGCTTAATAGCTTCCATAGCCGGAAAAACAAAACAGTGTTCCATCGTCATGGTAAAACTCTCCCATCACATATGAATGATGCAATTAATAATCATGCTCAAGCTAAATCAATCTGGTCACCTGAGGCTCTGTAAGAAGCACATGTATATCCTGAAACATCTGAGTATAAATACAGTGGTACCTTGGTTCCCGAACGGGTTAGTTGTCAAACAAACTGGCTCCTGAATGCCGCAATCTCAGAAGTTATGGTTTGCGACTGTTTTTTGGAAGCCGAATGTCTTGACGTGGCTTCTGCTTGAGTGCAGGAAGTTCCTGCAGCCAATCAGAAACCGTGCCTTGGTTTTACAGATTAAGTTCGAGAACCAAGGTAGCACTGTATGAAATTTAAAATCCCTGCAGAGTTTCCCTACCATTGAAAAATAGCATATCTTTGGTCCTGCCTTGCAGGAGGTTTGGACCACGTGATCCTCCAGGTCTCCTCCAGGTCTCTTCCAACTCTACAGCTCTACGATTCTGTGACTCATAATAATGTTTCATTAACACAAAACAGTCATTTCTGAACCCAAGTATGACCAAAGCATCCATACAGATCTTATTAATTCTATATTGTTAGCATCATCAGAGTAATTTGACAACTGGGCTGTATGTTATTCTATAAAGCTGAATAGAAACTATAGGTTAACTTTGGATGCAAAATTCAATGTGAGCCAGTATCTGTAGCTTTTGGAAACAGTCCAACCTGTTTTGAAGCCATTCTGTATCTTTCCAGTTTAACAACACACACTGACCCACCTAGTGTCCCTATTTTCCAGGGACGTCCCTGATTTAGAGAAGCCTTCCTGGTTTCTGATTTGATCCTGGAATGTCCCACTTCTCCTTAGGATGTTATTATTTTCATTGGAGAAATGTTGGAGGGTATGGAGTTATCTGACCCCCGAGCTGCCTGAAGGGAATTTTTCCCTGTATAGGGAATTAAACAAAAAAAAGTTTAATGTTTTATTATGTTTTTTTCATATATGTTCGAAGCTGCCCAGAGTGGCTGGGGCAACCCAGTCAGATGTGTGAGGCATAAATAGTAAAATTATCATTATGGAACAGGAGATCCCTATTTCCATCGGAGAAATGTTGGAGGGTAGGACACACGCACACACATACTCTATAATGGAGAAATTTAAAATGGCTGTATCCCACCCCCACCCCCCATTTCACAGAAGTGTATGAATAGCAAGAAGAAATTTCTGATAGTAAGAGCTGTTTGATACTACTGTGTAAAAGAATCCCATGAATGGTGGTAGGCTTTCATTCTTTGGAGGTTTTGAGGAAGAGGTTGTCACATATTATCTAGTTGTGCTTCCTGCATTGCAGAGGGTTGAACTAGATGACCCCCAGGGTCTCTTCCAACTTTACAATTTCATGATGCTAAGAACTGTGCAGGCGTAAGAGGTCCTCTGGGATGGATTAAACCTGCCAGATATTTGAAGTTTGACACATAGAGAAAGAGGCTCTTTCATTTTCTGCCAGGCTCGGATGCAGCTTATGGGCCTGATCACCCCTGTTTAGGAGACAATGCCTGCCAAATGTCAGGATGATTGCCATGGTTCTCTCACAAGAGCAGCCTTTACTGTTGTAGGGTGGGTACAATAGGAATCATAAAGGGTGGGGAAGATCTTGGGTCTCCAGGAAAACCTGGAGCAGTGGAAATGTTACCCTCTTACCAAGGATCCTGTTATTCCAAGGGTTTGGGGGTGTACTTCTGCCCCTCATTGTGGAATTTGGGGATACAGCCACTTTTCTTCCGAGAGAGAGAGGGAGAGAGAGAGAGAGAGAGCTCCCCATTGGCTTGAATAAGAGAGATGAGGTCACTGAGGAAAGTAACACAGATCCCTGTGAAAAGCAAACATAGTTTTTATTATTCCCTTCAACACATCCTTTCTTCACATTGCTGTGACTAGAGTGCACTGGGAAAATAATTAACTGGGATTAAAACCTAGACCTGTGTGTCAAAACGAAATATCCTCATTACCATCTCTTCACCATCTCCCCATTCAAGCTCAGACTGTTTCCTTAATCAGCTTGGTTTCATTTTAACTGTTTGTTTGTTTTAAGAAATACAGTGGTCAATTTTTTTTAATGCAGCATTTGGGGGGCACCTGAGTCCACAGAGCAATTTGAGACTTCAGATAATCCCTAATCCTGACTCGAGATGCCTCATTAACAGTGCAATCTGACTCCAGAATTTGAAAACCTCACGAGTCACACCTACTCACTTGAGATCGAGGAAGTAGACAGAGCTGCACACCAGAAACAAACTTCAGAAAATAATATGAAATCCTAGCAATCAGATAGCAAGAATATAGCTTATGGATACTAGCTCTGTATCCAAATGTTGAGGGCAATACAGTTGGCTGCAAGAGAAAACTTTAGCTTACTTTTCCAAGTGGTATATTGTGTAACCAAAGAGTAAGGCAATGTATAGCATTGCAAGCTACATTGTGCCCTAGTGGTTAGAAAACCAGACCAGGGCTGGGTCTACGCTGACCTGTTTAATGTTATTTCCCTCTATTAAAACAATATTAGATATGTTGTTCTAAAACGTCACAGGGCTTACTTGTTAATTAAAACATTTTTACCTTGGTTTCTCCCCTCAAGCGTAAGTAATACCCAGCCACACCATTTCCCAAAATGCTGTTTCTTTCCTTGCTGTTGGCTTCTGTGCTCCACCTTCTAGTGTCACATTTTTATTCTTCCTCTCTCCCTCAGTATCCTTTATTATCTGCACCCTCAAATACCATTGGAGGAGAAATCCACTTACCTTATTTTGTGGGCGAAGTTGCGGCTGGGCCCCAGGCCCTGCGTGACCCGGCTGAAGGTTGGAGACTGGTGCGCTCCCTGTCGTCGCCTCCCCACACTGTTGGTACTGTGCAGGGCCCCACGCTGTCCTCTTGTGCCCTTCACTGGATCTCCCACCCACCTCGCCCTCTTTTTCTGCTTTGATGCGTTACAACCTTGCTATGGACTAATCGTCCGTCACCATATTGTTGGGACTGGGCAGGAATTTTTCCCACTTGGCAAATTGGCTCTGCCATTTGGTTTCCACCTAACTCATAGCAATCGTCACAACTTTGTGCAAACCTTTGTTTGGTTGTAGCCATCTCCTGCCCCTCCTTATTAAGGGTATCCAGTTAAAAGGATCCAGGGGTGTGGATTCAGTCCAATGCCTGGATGTGGGCTAGGGCCATACCACTACCCCAACAGCAACCCCTCGGGGTGCCCCTATTTGATGTAAGTCTTAGGACTCCCCCTACTGGTGGTTTACCCTTAGTTGGACTCCCAGCAGACGAGCGGGAGTCAAGATATAGTCTGCCTTCACCCAACACCTAAGCCAAACCACTGACACCTGTAACCAATAAAGTTGTGGCCTATTTAAACCCATAAACCGAAATCTGCTTGTTCTTATGTTTTATTTATCCAATAGGGGACTGCGGGTCACATGGCCTTAGCACACAACTGGAGTTTGAATGCAGTTTAAAAAAAAGGTAAAACACTACACAGGGACATAGGAGCAGTGCTTCACAGATATAGCTGCACAAAACGATTAAAAATCAAGCAATAAAAGGGCAAGATAATACAGTCGAACCTCAGTGACCGAATGCCTTGGGAGTTGAACGTTCCAGCTCCTGAACGATCAAAAACTGGAAGTGAGTGTTCTGGTTTTCGAATGTTCTTTTGGAAGCCAAATGTCCAATGGGGCTTCCATGGCTTCTGATTGGCTGAAGGAGCTTCTTGTAGCAAATCAGAAGCTGTGGTTTGGAAGTTGAACGTTTCAGAAGTTGAACGGACTTCCGGAACGGATTCTGTTCGACTTCCAAGCTACGATTGTAATGCATTATGAATGTAAAAAGTAGGGTGTCATGTGCCCATCTACATTATCAAAAGCATTCCTTAACCCTTCCTTAATGTTAAAAACCACGAGTGTAGATCTGCCCCAGGACTGGGAAGACCTAGGTAGAAGCCCCCAACCAACCATGAGTTCTTGTTTAGCACAATGTATCTCACAGGATTATTGACATTGAAGTCATGCATGTCATCCAGAACTCACTGAAGGTAGGTTGAGAGATAGATGTAATAACAGAATAAATAAATTGGGGATTACATCAAATTGTGCCCTTCTCTGCTCACAGAGTTTTTTTATTCCAGTTCAGGCTTCTATGGGCAGAAATTGAGGAGTGTTCCTTTCCTTCCAAAGCCTTCTACACCCTGCAATTATCTTCTCCAGATCCTTTAAAACTTCGTGCGAAGTAGTTCTACCCAGGGTGGGAGGAATTTTCAAAAGTCCCCTCCCTCCTCTTTCCATTCTTGGAAGATTCCACTGGAGCAAAGAATCCCCCATAAGTAGAGGGACACAGCCATGAGAATGTGACTGCAATACCACATAGCTGAATTTTTTCTTGCCATCGTCGGAGGTGGAAAGCTACTGGTTCTCTCTAAATGAAACGAAGGAGTCTCAGGATCTCAGCTCCTCTCCCACCACCTCACACAATTGAATTAAAGAATAATAGAACTGGTGCACAAATTGGAGCTGAACTCCTGTGAGGGACCCTTCGTTTCCCACCAAGAGCCCTCACAACGTGTAAAACGTTTCCCCTTACTGTGTCTCTCCCTAGGGTTCACCGACGACTAAAATGAATCCCCACAATGATGTTATGAGAGAAGTCCTTGGGGTACCTCAGTGCTTTACGTTCTTAAAGTGAAACTCCTGCCACCTTGGGATTCGCCCGCCCTGGGTTCCCAAACTGCTGCAGCTTGCCCTTTCCTTTAGGCAACTGCGTGGCACCTTTGGCTTCCCTGCCCAGTCCTCTGTGTGCCAGGAAAATAAGCCACCCGTTCCCTCTATCACAGGAAACCCTTAGTGCTTTTCCCCTCAGCCACACCTCTTGAGGCCCTGACGCACTGCCACAGTCAGTGAACGTTTAAACACTTTTAACTTTATTAAGGTAACTTGAAAACATGGATATCTTGAGTTAGTACTGGTACAAATCTTCTTATATAATTCAGCTCAGTTACAATCTTTCCTGCATCCCGTTAGCAATGGTAAATGACCTTTCCTCCCATTCCCCAAAGCCTAACCTCGCAGTTTCTCTTTCTAAACCTCCACCCCCAACTGCCAAACCCCCAACTGCCTTTCCAGGTTGTTCCCCCTCCTTTTAGAATGCCAACTAGCTCCGCCTCCCAGGGAACACCTACCTAACATGGGAGTGATAGGTTAACCCATGATGAACCCGGCCTAATTCCGCCACATTCGTCCCACCCCCAAAGTCATTGCGTAGGCATAGTTAAACATTTTAAACAATGCCGAAGCAATGTATTGGAGCTTAATCAAAACCAACAACTTAGTATTTCCCTTTTGTACACAACTTCTATGTTGCAACATAACTTAACAAATAATTTACCTTTTCCTGTATCTTATTTCCACCATAACAACTAATTTGGCACTTATACACATTTCTAATTTGGAATAACATTTGCTATCACTCTAAAGGGTCCATCCCAGGAAACCTCGAGCTTCTGCTGTCGTCTGGGTCTCAACACCAGGACTTGGTCACCAGGTTGGAAATTCCGATCTCTGGCATGTGCGTCGTACCATCTTTTCTGACGTAGTTGTGCTTTTTTTAAATTACAGGATGATAGTTCCTTAAGTTCCTGTAAATCACTTTGTAGATCCTGAAGATAGGTTAAGACGTCCGCATTCCCAATGGGTTCCTTTCTGGTCCAGGCGGACTTTCCCATTCCGGGCGAATAAAACCATGCTTTTATTTTGTCTCTGGTTTTATTAATGCCTAGATAAGCAGCCATGGGTGACTCAAGTGCCAACTGTAAAACTTGTAGTCGGTATTTCCGGGGCAAAACCAACTTTTTTTTCATTTTCCATTTGGCTGCACCTTTTCTCCTTTTGGCTATTTTCATTTTCCACTTGGCTGCACCTTTTCTCCTTTTGGCTATTTTCTTTTTCCACTTGGCTGCACCTTTTCTCCTTTTTGCTATTCTATGAAGTCTCCCTTCTATTGCGGTAAACAGGCAGGGATTCTCTAAAGTCACTTCAGAGTCAGGACCCTGCACCTTATCCCACGAGTCTCTCAGAAATTCATCCTCCTTCTGTTCTACTAAAAACTGGGTGCTAGATTCCTGTGCATTCGGTAGCGTAATCAGTACTTCCTCTCCCACAGGCTCTGTGGTTGGTGCATTAATGGCAGGATTTGAACCCACAAGGGCTTTTGATTTCGCTCTTGTGATAGCATGTATTTGATGTCTCCGTTTGGCTAGGTCGTTGCCTATCAGGACAGGAACCTCCAGATCATCCCAAATACCCACTGTCCACTTGCCATTAAAATCTTGATACTGAATATTTACTTCCGCTACCTGCACCTCAAACTCCGGTCCCCATATACCTTTTAGGCTGTAAGATTGGTTTGGGAGATATTGTTCCTTAGGAATACAACAAGGTCTTATCAGAGTAACTTCAGACCCAGTGTCTCTTAGTCCCACTAACTCTTGTCCATTTACTCTGACAAGTCTCCATAAATTCCTTATTAACCTCTTCCTCAGCTCTCCAGACCTGCATGACTTTTAGCAGCACATTCTGTTTGGCTTAATTGGTTGCTCTGAGCCTGGTGTCTGCGGAAGGATTTATTAGTATCCTGTTTGAAGCTACAAGTTTTACTGGTTTTAGCAACAGCCGCTGCAGTCTGTGCGTTTTGGCCAAGTAGAGGGCAACGAGAACGGATAGTGACCCTTCTCGGTTGCACTGGTAGCAACACGTGATTTTTTTGTTGAGGTGGCCTTGGTCAGACCCAGACTTGTCTGACAGGAAAATTGGGTTCTTGGTCTTTCCTTTTGCTTTCCACCAGCTTGCCACAGTTTGATTTTTCTGAGGTGAAGGCTTAAAGAATGTGATTTCATTAAAATCAACCTTCCTATTTCATCTAAGAACTTCTGCTGCCTTGAGAGACCTGTTCGTATTTTTCTTGTCCCTCAAAAACCAACGTAAACTTGGTTGGAACCATGCTTAAAAAATTGTTCTAAGCCAAATTAACTGCTTTAAGCTCCTCAAACTTTGTTACTCCACTTCCCTTCTGGACCCATCTGTCAAGCTAATCTATCCAACCGACTGGCTAACTGAGAGAATGTTTCCTTAGGGTTGCGTTTTACCTCACGAAACGCCCTTCGGCTTTGTTCGGCCGTTAACCCACATCTCACTTTTACCAATTGCTTAAACTTCTCATAGTCAGATAACTCATCCTCCCTCATGTCAGAGTAGATTTCACTTAGAATCCCACATAATTGTGGTCTGAGGTACATCATCCAGTTATTTTCACTAATCTTAAACTCAGCACACACTCTTTCAAAACTAAAAAGAAAGGCTTCGACATCGTCTCCTTTCACAAACTTAGGAAAACGTTTCTGGTTAACCGAAGCAACATCAGTTGAGGCTTGACTTTGAGGTAATTCTGACCTCACTCTCAACTCCTCAACCTGCAATCTACGTAACTGAATTGCTTTTTCGGCATTATTTTTCTCTTTTTCTTTTTCTGCCTCTACTTCTAATTTAATTTTCTCTGCTTCTAATTTATTTTTCTCTGACTGCATTCGTTCCTCAGCAGCCAATTTTCTAATTTCTGCCTCTACTCTCGCTAGTTGTACCCGTTCTTCTGAAGCGATTCGTTCCTTTTCAGCTTCTAATTTATTTTTCTCTTTTTCAGCTTCAATTCTGGCCATCTCTAACTTCATTTTCATCATCTCTAACTCTACATTAGGGTTCTCTCTGGTTTCTGCCTCATCGGGTCTCTCATCACCCTTAGCTTCCCTAGCTTTCCTTAGGTGAGCCATTTTTCTGACAGAAAAAATACAGTCGTCTGATTCTCAACTAAACAGGCGTGTGGGTGTTGAATTCGAATCACGACGCTGCCACCAATTTGTAACGTTGTGAGGGACCCTTTAGTCTCCCACCAAGAGCCCTCACAACTGTAAAACGTTTCCCCTTACTGTGTCTCTCCCTAGGGTTCACCGACGACTAAAATGAATCCCCACAATGATGTTATGAGAGAAGTCCTTGGGGTACCTCAGTGCTTTACGTTCTTAAAGTGAAACTCCTGCCACCTTGGGATTCGCCCGCCCTGGGTTCCCAAACTGCTGCAGCTTGCCCTTTCCTTTAGGCAACTGCGTGGCACCTTTGGCTTCCCTGCCCAGTCCTCTGTGTGCCAGGAAAATAAGCCACCCGTTCCCTCTATCACAGGAAACCCTTAGTGCTTTTCCCCTCAGCCACACCTCTTGAGGCCCTGACGCACTGCCACAGTCAGTGAACGTTTAAACACTTTTAACTTTATTAAGGTAACTTGAAAACATGGATATCTTGAGTTAGTACTGGTACAAATCTTCTTATATAATTCAGCTCAGTTACAATCTTTCCTGCATCCCGTTAGCAATGGTAAATGACCTTTCCTCCCATTCCCCAAAGCCTAACCTCGCAGTTTCTCTTTCTAAACCTCCACCCCCAACTGCCAAACCCCCAACTGCCTTTCCAGGTTGTTCCCCCTCCTTTTAGAATGCCAACTAGCTCCGCCTCCCAGGGAACACCTACCTAACATGGGAGTGATAGGTTAACCCATGATGAACCCGGCCTAATTCCGCCACACCCCCTCCCCCTAACCAATTAATGGCATTTTACAGGATATGCTGAATCAAGAGATTACTATGGAGACTTGGGTGAGATGTGATTTATATAAGCAAGGAAGCTTTTAAGGGGGGGCAGGTGGGTGCTAAATACTTAAGGGTGCACCATATACACAATGGGCTTGCTGGAGAATTATTAACCCCTTCCTAACTAGCCGTGAGCACCTTCAGTCTGGGAGCTTCAATGTTCCCTTACTTTCAGGAGCTGTGAAAACCGCACTGTGGGCACGGTTATTAAAATGGCACCAGCGCAAGCAGTTCTGCTGAGAAGCTTTTGATTATTTCTCAGCACATACAGAACCAAATGTCAGGGCTTGCGAGCTGCAAGCACAGTCAAAGCACGATCTGGAAGGCAGACAGAAGATCATAACTGAAGAGACAGACCATATTAGGGCAAGGGAAGGTGGCAGAACATGCACTGCTGAGCCAAAACACAGGGGGTCTTGGTCCACACCAACATTGTCTTCCCTGCGATTTGCACTCTGTTTGGATCGTTTTGTAAGCAGAGGCACAGATGGGAGCTAAAACGTTCATGTCCTTCTGTTGCCACAGAAGGCTGTTAGCACCAACACACATACTGTCGATGGCCACACAAACACCCCAATACCCTTTTAGTTTCTGGACCTGTCTGCTGCTTTGACACTTGGCCAATCATAAGATATGACATAAGTCATAAGAGACGCCCTCCAGATGTTGAGGACTACAGCCCCAGCAAACACCACCAATGTTTAGGGATGTAGTCCGCCACATCCGGAGGGTTCCACATTGCTTATGCCACTTCTCTTGGAATGCTAGCAAGAGGGATCAGAGCAAACACAGCCTTGCCCACAACCAGCTGAGAGCAGGATTATGGTTCAACCCAGCTATAGAAACTCTCAGTCTCACCCTTTCTCTGCCCCAGTACCAAGAACCTCACCTTGCGGCAGGTGAAAGGAAAGGCAGAAGTGACAGTGATTATGGGTTCATCTCTGAACCCCACCAAGTGTTGGCAGGACAGAGACAGCCACAAGGAGCAATTCCCTGGGTAGTGACCAGCAAATGATTTTCAAATTTCCATCTACGTGAAATGCCCTAGTAGCTAAAAACAATATATTTTGATACCATGCTGGGCAAGCTGGAATTTATTTTAAAGAAAGCAGTGAAATTATTCCCTCCAAACTGCCTAACTCTTCAATAACTTTATGCCATTTGCACTGCAACGCTCATTTATTCTTAAGGACAGAATGATTTGCTCTCTTCCTCCATTCAGCGAAGAGAGAAAACATTGCCAACTGCCATTGAGTATATTTTTGTCTATCTGATTTGAATTTTTTTACATTGACAGAAGAAATTATAGAATGGAGTCCAGAGGCAGATGGTGTTGTTTGCAACTAGATGAAGCCTAGTAAAGAGGAAAATCTGCAGTGCAGTGGGGGGGGGGGCGCGATGCTCCTCACCTGTGTGAATAGATTGTGGAAGTAAGAGAAAAAATGAACTCCTCAATGCAAACCCCCTTGAGAGGTATGCGGCTTGAATTTCCGCAGCAACCCAGGCTCCTCAAAGCAACTCACAGCAACTCACAATAGGTCTATTGGCCCAGACCCTCCAAGCACCCTCATTTTCCAGGGACAGTCCCAGATTTACAGAAGCTGTCCTGGTTTCTGATTTAATCCCAGAATGTCCCGCTTTGCCTTATGGCGTCCCTATTTTGCAGAAAGGGTAATTGGTGTTAGCTTGCCTTCAATAGAGACAATTTATGCTACCCGAGTTAGGAAGAGAGCAGAGAGAATTGTAGCAGATCCTTTACATCCCGGTCATCATCTGCTTGATTTACTTCCATCTGGACGTCGCTACAGGACTTCATATACAAAATCGGCCAGGCACAAGAATAGTTTTTTCCCTTGTGCCATTAAATTGTTAAATTCGTAGTTGTATAGCTTAAGGGGAGGTAAAATATGGGTGGGGTTTCTTTGCTTCTTTGTATTGTGAGAGGAACAGTGTCTGTATGTTTACATTGCAATGTAGCCGAAACAAATTCCAAGTATGTTGGAAAATGTACTTGGCCAATAATAAATTATTCCTATTCCTATTTCATAGGGGAAATGTTAGAGGGTATGGAGTGATGCAACCCCAAAGCTGAGGAAATAAGTAACTATACAACCTTTTGAAGACATCGGGAGACAGCCCTGTATAGGGGAAAAAAATTTAAATGCTAAATGTTTTACTATGTTTTTATATATGTTTGGAGACACCCAGAGTGGCTGGGGCAGCCCACTCAGATGGGTGGGGTATAAATGATAACATTATTATTATGGAATCGGGCGTCTCTATTTTCATCCCAGCAATGTTGGAGGGTATGTTGGTCTGGCTTGCCTGGCGTGCTCTGGTCCATGGGGTCATGAAGAGTCGGACACGACTGAACGACTGAACAACAAATGTTGGTCTCATGACTGATTTATTGAGGGTTGAAGACTTCCTTCTAGGACAAGGAAGGAGAAACCTTATCAGTCCAAAGGCAGCATTTCCTCATAGGCCACATGTTAGTTGTGGGCAGAGCCAGAGGTTAAAGTGGGTTGGGCCATAGATGTGACTTAGCATTGTACAGTAG
This sequence comes from Lacerta viridis, assembly GCA_900245905.1. Lineage (NCBI taxonomy): Eukaryota > Metazoa > Chordata > Lepidosauria > Squamata > Lacertidae > Lacerta > Lacerta viridis. The sequence goes on from OFHU01004649.1 coordinate 439,920, forward strand.
GTTACACACCAGCCATACAGATGCCAGGGATTCAATATCTCATTTCACACATCACTCCATCCCGGCACCTAAGGGGGACTTATCCTAGCTCACATTCCAGCCAAACAAAAGGACCCAAGGAGAGCATGAAGCAAGATACCCACTTATTATGATGCCATTGCTGCAGCTAGCTGCTTGGCCCACCACACAGCATCGTGATCTCGAAATGCCAGAGAAATACCACTCTTTGCTAACACTTCTATATCCAAAGCAAAGAAATAATTTCACATTCCTGATGGTGGGATGCAGATCTAAGTGTAGACATAGGCCCAAGCCCAATGCAAATTGTGATGTTGAAAATTGCCTTATATGTGATTTACAAGATGACTCAAATGTCACTTTCGAAAATGTTTAGCTTTGCCCTGAAATTACCTTTTGATATATAGATATAGGATGCGATTGCCACCATCTACCATTCCTGCCCCTCCTCTGCCTTTGAGGATACAATATAGATGACATTCATCTTGGATGACATTTAATTTTTATTTTTAAAAAGCAAGGCAACAGATGTCGATTGTATGTGGATACTGAAAACAAGATGCAAGGGAATTAAATAGAAGATATTGGGTTACATTTCTCATGCTATTGAAATCTGTTTCCTCTCAGTACACATAAAGCTATCCTACGTTGAGTCAAGCTTTAGTTGGTCTGTCCTAGGAGCATCTGCTATGACTAGAAGCTGCTGTCCAGGGTTTCAGACAGTGATCTTTGCCGCAACAGCTACCTACAATCCTTGGTCTAACTGGAGACACCAGAAATGTAACCTGGGATTTTCTGCATGTAATGAATATGCCTTACCATTGACCAAGTTCCCCTGGCCATTGATCCTTAAACTCACCTTTTCATGGTGATTGGGCTTGCATGTTCCTATGACCCTTGTGAGCAAAGCTGTCGGGAGTCTCATACTCCCAGCAGGGTCACCCAAGGCGGTAAGGTCAAAGGGGAGGAGCTAGACAAAGGATGATCCAAGAAGTCCTCAATGCCAGAACAGGTGGAAGATAACAAGTGGTATGTTACAATGGCTGTGAAGGCAGATGAAGGCTGCAGCAGATAAGAATCCACCAGTCATTGTGACTACTCATGCCATTGGACTAGAGCCTTACTGTGAAGACTGTGTGTTGGTCAGCATGCACTGATCTCTGCACATAAAACAAATTCACACACAGCTGCCTTCCAAAAACCCATCCCAAACCCAAACCAGCAAATGGTAATGGGGGCAGTGAAATCTGGAAGCCTCTAGTCATGGACCGGCACATGGGCAGTGGATACAGATTCAGTCGCTACTCTACTCGGAACTTAAAAATGGAAAGCATAATGTTGGTGGTCAACAAAAGAGGTTCAAAGACTCTCTCAAGGCAAATCTTTTTTAAAAAAAAGTAGAATAAACACCAACAACTGGGAAGTACTGGCCTGCGAGTGCTCCAATTGGAGAACAGCCTTTACCAAAGGTGTCATGGGCTTTGAAGACGCTCAAACTCAGGACGAAAGGGAGAAACGTGCTAAGAGGAAGGCACAAATGACAAAGGTGTCATTGGCTTTGAAGACGCTCAAACTCAGGACGAAAGGGAGAAACGTGCTAAGAGGAAGGCACGCTTGGCAAACCCTCACCATGATCAACTCCCGCCTGGAAACCTATGTCCCCACTGTGGAAGGACATGTGGATCCAGAATTGGCCTCCACAGTCACTTACGGACTCACTTTTAAAACCGTGTTTATGGAAGACCATCTTAGTTGGCCACGAGTGATTGCCAAAGAAGAAGATCCCTTAAAGTGCACTGAGCTTAAGTTTTGTGAAGGAAAACTAAGTGGCAAAGAAAACTGGGGGACCAATTGTCATTACAACTCTCTTCAACAGATTGGTGTTGTTGTTATTCCAATTTATTAGGTAAAGGTAAAGGTAAAGGACCCTGGACAGTTAAGTCCAGTCAAAGGCGACTACAGGATGTGGCTCTCATCTCCACTTTCAGGTCGAGGGAGCTGGCATTTGTCTGTAGACAGCTTACCAGGTCATTTAGCCAGCATGACTAAACCGCTTCTGGCACAACGGAACACCGTGTCGAGAGCCAGAGCGCATGGAAATGCCATTTACCTTCCTGCCACAGCAGTACGTATTTATCTACTCATGCTGGTATGCTTTCGAACTGCTAGGTTGGCAGGAGCTGGGACAAAGCAACGGGAGCTCACTCTGTCATGCAGATTCGAACCCCCGACGTTCCAATCGGCAAGCTCAAAAGGTTCAGTGGTTTAGACCACAACGCCACCTGCGTCCCTTCTTCAAATTCTTCCCCACCCTTCACAGGAGGTCCCAGGAAAGGTTGCATGCATTTAAAAGCATTTAAAACAGATTACAGTCACAGGAACAAGGGGGGTCCAGGAAGAACACATCTCAAGTGTCAAAAACTAAGGTAAAGAGGTGTGTCTTCAGCATCTGCTGAAAACTGTATTATGATGATGCCACACATACCTTTGTGGGGAGGGAATTCCTCAACCTAGGAGTTGCCACACAGAATACCCTCTCTCAGGTCGCCCCACCCCAAACTTCTGAGGGTGGCAGAACTATCAAGAGGGCAACTTCTGCTGATATTAATACTTGTAAGGGACTGTAGGGAAGGATGCAGACTTTCAGATATTTAAGTCAACTATATGTAGAGATGGGAGAGAAATTTGTTTCATTTTGCATTTAAAGGTGAACTTACCTGATCTGCTCTTTCCAAAATGAATACACACAGCAAAACTCTAAATGACTAAATGAAATAATCGGAATCCAGAAACATTGGATGAGACACACTGGAAACAATATCTGTGCAGAGTCCAAGTCAAAGCATCTAGGGGCAATTTTATCCATGATGTGTTTTGCAAATTGGACACAGTGAGTTAATGAGAACAAGCCAAAATCACATAGCGTTTCAGAAACTTAGTCTTTAAAAACCACAATTCCCCAAGTTCAGATATCACAGGGAACTGTGGTTAGTTTAAAAGTGAAAGTGGAAACTTCAGGTTTCCTCTTTGGGTGTAATCGTCACCCAGTTGTGGGAAACGGTCTTTTACATCTGTTCTGAGCCACTATATATACACACACACAATCTCCCAGTATCTTAACATGATTTTACTGTAGCATTTTCACAATTAGATTTTCTGGAGTGATCCCATGGTGACATGTATAAAACATGGTAATCTCAGTGGTTTATCCACGTAACTGGTCAATAGTCAGGAATGATGGGAGTTGTAACTGAACAAGGACCACCTCTTCCCATATGAAGCGGCCCTGATCCTGAGATAATCATCTGAGGACCTTCTCTATGGGAGATCTGAAGGGTGGCAACATGAGAACGGGCCTTTTCTGTAGCGGCTCCTATTTGTGAAATGTTCTCCCAAGGGAGGCTCTCCTGGCACCTTCATTACAGATCTTTAGGTGCCAGGCAAAAACACCCCTCTTTCCCCAGGCCTTTGGCTAAATAAACAATGAGGGTTATTGTTTCTGTTTGTTACTATACAGTGGTACCTTGGTTTACAACCATAATCTGTTCCGGAGGTCCGTTTGTAAACCAAAACAGGTTGTAACCCAAGGCGCGCTTTCGCCAATGGGGCCTCCAAAAAAAAATGTGTTTGTAATCCAAAAATAAGGTTGCAAACTGGGACATGCACTTCCAGGTTTGATGTGTCTGTAATCCAAAACATATGCAAACCAAGATGTATGCAAACCAAGGTACCACTGTATTATGTATTTTTGAGTTATTATCTTGTCAACCACCCTTTGATCCTCGGATGAAGAGGGGCATATAAATTCAATAAATAAAGATAAAATAATAACAACCAGAAGAATTGCCTACTTTTCCAGAATGATTCCATAATCCAAATCTAACAGAAATCTCAGGTGCTGTTCTCATTGATATTGATGAACACACTGCTTTGCTATATGGTAGGGGTCGGCAAGCTTTGCCTCGCCTGGGGTGGTTCACTCCAGCGGAGATCCCTCCATGGGCTGGATTGTGCGCCCGCGGCTGCAATTTCCGTTGTCTGCATCTGCGCAGACGCAATTTTCGGTGCCGCTGAAGCGAGTCCCCACGCCGCGCTGTGCCGGTTTAGCGCAGTGCGCGGGGGCTCACCGAGCAGGTGGATTGGTTCGGGGGGTGGCTCGTGGGCCGGTTAAATGACCCCTGTGGGCCGCTTGTGGCCCATGGGCCTCAGGTTGCCTACCCCTGCTATATGGGCTCGGTAGCAGTGCAGGGGCTACTAGGCAATTGCCCTAAAAAAAGATCAAAAACTTTTTGTTTCTGGATTTTTACCTCTTGAAATATGGCAACCCCAATAAATCATCATTAACTGCAACAACCTGAATTCCCTTTGATTATTCACATAGAAAGGTTAGTGGGCATCTAAAAAGTAAACATCTTTTGCTGAATGCAAACGCTGTCAGTGCCACATGCTCCACTGAGCATCATTAAGCACTCTCTGGATAATTTCTAATGATTTTTCCTGGCTTTCGGCTTCTTTGGAAATGTGACTCTGGCTCCTAAGTTATTTGGGGTGTGTGTGTGTGTGTGTGTGTGTGTGTGTGTGTGTGTGTGTTTCATCTGCACAGGTCTGGCTTTGATTGTTTTACTCGGTGTGGATAATTACGATGAAATCAGGCATGCATGTGTGTAGTCTATCTGGGCAAGTTTGCTGAAGCGCTCTTTGGCACTGCTACCTTGCGGAGAATATGGGAGCTATATAGTGAAGCCAAAGTTCTATTGAAAAGCTCTGCAAATTCTGCCTGGAATCCTGCCACTTCCAATTAATCGTTCACAGACAACCACACTCTCCCCCCCCCCTTTCAGTACAATGCAGTTGTTTGCTATATTTAGCGCACAGCCTCCAGCATAACAGTAAAACTGATTGAGGAATGTTAAGTCAACCACACATGCAGACAACAATTTGCATTTAATGTACTGTAACCTCCATTACACGATGGTGCTGGAATGCCTGTTAATAATGAAAGGCCATATGTAATTGACTGGAGTATCTGATTGCTCGCCAGTCCCTTTTGTTAGCAACTCATGGTTATGTTAAATTGATGTTTCTTATTTCTTTGCAAATGGGATCATAAACCTAATTTCAAGGGACTGCCTACTGCTTCTAGTTCAACACAAGCAGAATCTCCACTCAGGGCGGAATGAATTTCCCATGGCTTTGTTTCCATTCACGAAAAGAACTGCATTTGCCCCAACTGGAGAAAACCAAGCGATTAAAACGCATCCTGGAATTTTCTGAAATGTCTACTAAGCGGGTTTGCATTGCTGGTTAGAGGCAGCAACAAAGGAGAGAGGTCCAGTCAACGTTTGGAATTATGGTGTTTGGAAGGGCACTGGGCTGCATCCAGAGGAAGTAAGTCATGTTTTGATCCCATTAAAAGCAATTTTCGATGTTTCTATACACTGCTAAAATATTGGGGGTGGGGGTGGGAATGTCACCCACAGCAAGGGCCCTGTCAGCCCAAGGGTCAATGGTGATGAGTGGATGTCTGCCCCCAGCCATGGATTCTTAGTGATACAGTCTCTTCTACTTGAGAGAAAGAGATCCCTCTAGGAGTGCCAGCTTGGCCCCGCGACTGTGGGTGCCCAGGGCTATGGGTGCCATGCAGTGTGCGAGGCCTCTGGCGCCAAAATTTGTGGGTGCCCAGCCCCTTCATAGGGAATTTTGTGGGTGCTCATGCAGGGCCCCAGGAAGTTGATGCCTATGGATCCCTCCAATTACTTTCACAGGGAAAGAGAGAAGGAATTGATGGGGCTGGGTTTCTGACTCTCACAGATTTTGGGAGATACAATGAAGATCTTCCCCATTGACTTGCACCGGGGGATCATACATGCATATGAGAAACAGACACTATATTTAATCCCTCCCTGCAGATCACTGTGATCGGAGTGCCCTGGGAAAGTATTTCACTGTGTTTAAAAGCTAGAGCTGTCTGTCAATGTCAGGCGGCTGCCAGCAACTCCCACGGCCCAGGAAGTACAAAGACAAGGAATGTTCTTACCATCCACTTTTTATTTAGTGTTTACAGATATAGGCTTTAGAACCCAGCCTCTTGGATAATGGCGTTGTCCCGAGCGAATCTCCACGCCCCATCTCTCCCTCTTCCTCATTTGTCAATCTCTCCTACGGGTGCTGCTATGTGCCCTCTTGCCTTTGAGCTCTTTGCTCTCCTACTTTCAAGACTCGCCATGTTCTGGGATGGGGGACAGGGACTTTGCAATGCTTTCTAAAGACACTGTGTCCATCATCTGCTGCCCCCCTGGTGCTTCCTCTTCCTCTTCCTCTCCCATTATTTCCCAACTTTCCCCCTCATTTGCCTCTGAGCTGTGATATCCCTCAACCCCCTGTTGTAATTCTGGTTTTTAAAAAATATTTTTTATTAAATTTTCACTTTAAACAAAACAAACAAACAAACAAACAAACAAAATAAACAGCAAGTTTCCACAATCTTTTGTACAACTTATTTCCCTTCACTCTGCCCAGTCAACTTGGTTCTGTTTCTCTCTTTTTTCAGCAGCCGAGGCCACAGGACACCTTTGAAGCTTAGACACACCCCTGATCTGCCTCAAGATATATTGTTAATGGTACAATATGACTCCGAAACATAGAAAATCCAAGTTGCCTCATAATTTGAGGTTCACACAGGGCCAATACACACCACTATGGTGAGCATATTGGAATTTATACTATCATCAAGACTGACTAAAACTTCTTTATCATTATGAGATTAAGGCTGACATCTTATACAAGGGGAGTAAGTCCCATTGAACTCAAACATCTGAATAGACTCAACTTCTGAGTAGCGGACTGCACTGTCGGAAAATTACTTTTTTGCGGGGGATAATTAGAGCAGATTTTCATGATTCTAATCAGAGACTTCAGATTTGCCCATAAGAACCCTGAGGATCAAATGAGGCCCACAAACTGTTCATCCTTGCTCTTCAGAAACCCAGTGGATAATATTTGAATTCCTTTCCTCGCCTCTAATCACACAGCTACTGATTTCAGAAAGTCAACATGACTATCAACACAAATAATGTAAACATGAGGAGATTATAATGGCAGTTGCCAATAAATTCTCAGCTGGTTATGCAGTGGACACTTCATTTTAACAACTTACTTCTTGTTTTGTGTGCGTGTATGTACAGAGGAAATTACCATTCTGATGAATGGTGCTTAAAAAATCTTGAATGAATTTGCTCTCCCAGTTTCTTCAGAGCTACTCCATAAGGAGGTAAATTTATGATGCATATTGTCTGGGAACACAAAGATAGTCAAGTATGAAATCATTCTTCCACCGCATGACTTAAATCCAGTATGGAAAGAGAGTGATAATCCTGATTATAAATGTAATAATCCTCTGAAATATTTTTAAATGGCAAGCAAATCAAAGGGATGTAATTTTAGCTTATCAGCAACCGACAGCAGTGCTGCAGCTAAATTTAGCAGCAGAAGTGCGAGTCATTCCAGAAGTGTAGTAGTATTGAAAGTTACTTATAGGAACTTGCAGATGTCACGCTGGGAAAACTCTTTCTTGGAGCACTTTTCAAACTGTTCCACCAACTTTGAGGGATGAACTTACAGCCTGAGCTTGTGAGTCAATATATAGCAGTCTTCCCCAACCTGCTGCCCTCCAGATGTGAAAAATATAAGAAGAGCCCGCTGGATCAGGCCAATGCCCATCTAGTCCAGCATCCTATTCTCACAAGATGTTGTTATGCTCCAACTCTTATCACCCCCAGTCAGCACAGTCAATGGTCAGGGATAATGAACTGTAGTCCAAAACAGCTGGAGGACACGATCCTGGGGAAGGCTAGTATACAGGAAGTACAGTTGTACCTCGGAAGTTGAACGGAATCCATTCTGGAAGTCCGTTCGACTTCAAAAACGTTTGGAAACTAAGGTGCAGCTTCTGATTGGCTGCAGGAAGCTCCTACAGCCAATCAGAAGCCATGGAAGTCACGTTGGACGTTAGGGTTCTAAAGTATGTTTGCAAACCGGAACACTCACTTCCAGGTCTGCGGCGTTCGGGAGCCAAAACATTGGACTCGCAAGGCATTTGGGATCCAAGGTACAACTGTAGCTCATAAAATTACATGTAAAAGTCCTAGCCAGTGCTACTTTTCTAGAAAAAGAGGTCCCAAAACTCACTACGAATGCTTCCCTTATTCTCTTATAATGGCAATGGCACCCATCTGAGAGGTGACGGAACTGAGTTCCGGTGAGTTTTGGCTGAAAAAAGCCCCTGGTCCTAGCAACAGCGAACAGGAAGCACAATCCCATTTCTAACACCTGACTCCAGACAAAAATGGGCACAGCAGCAGTTATACTGTAAGTGTAGAATCACAGAATCATACAACTGTAGAGTTGGAAGGGACCCTGAGGATCATCTAGCCTGCAATGTGGAAATTCAACTAAAGCATCCTACCCTCTGGAGCAGGGGAAAACATGCTTGCTGCATCTTCCATGTGACAGCCCTTGAGATACTTGAAGATGGCTATCTCAGTCAGTTCTTATCCAAGCTAAACCATATCCGACTCCTTCAACCGTTCCTCAGAAGGCTTGGTTTCCAGATCCTCATCCATCTTGGTTGTCCTTCTCAGCACACGTTCCAACTTCTCAACATCCTTCTTAAATTGGGGTGCTCAGAATTGGACACAGTATTCCAGGTTTGATCTGACCAAGGCAGAATAGAGCGGTACTATTACTTCCCTCTATCTAGACATTATGCTTAACCCTGTTGTCTCATGTTATACTTGTGCTCTCCTATAACCTCTAGATCTTTTTCGCATGTACTATGGCCAAGCCAGGTATTCCCCATCTTATATTGCATTAGTTTATTTTCTCTAGCAAATTGAATTATTGGTGAGCAGCAGATTGTCAGCACTTCAAAGCTCCCCATCATCTGATGTCACTGTGACATCACACGATTGACAGGCCCTGACCCCTGTCAAATTGAACCCATGAGAGATAGGGGAGGTAAGGCCCATCAAACAGATCCAGTTCCCCACCCTCACTGTAGTTGTGTCCTGCATTGAGCGGAGGTGCTGGGTGGGCTTGATGGCTTCTATGATATCTTCCAGCTTTATGATTCTATCATTCCTGCGGCCACAAAAGAACCTCATTCTGAGCGTGCTCTGATATCTTCATCCCCTATAAGTACAGGACCTTGATTACTAGCATTTGAGAACTGACTGCTATTGATACTAAACAGCTCTTGATTTATAAACTACCTTAATGGTTAGACTACCCAGGAACCAGATTGCTCTGTGCTCCTCAGCAAAACAGTTAATAAAGTAATTATTATCATCATCAAAAATAAGTATTGTATAGCTGTCAACCCTCCCTGCTGTTCCCCACTGCTATAATAAGGGAATTTCCCACAAAAAAGGGAAAGGTTGACAGCTATGGATACACTCAAGAAACAATTTGCACCCTTGGGGTATATAGTTATACAGACTTATGTACAACAGCTTATAAAACCTATCCCAGCCTGATAAAAGAGAGAAAAAGCTTTCTTCATCCAAATGTTTTGATGTAACAACATTTCCTTCATAATAAGCTTCCTGAAATATCTAGCCTGGAATAAAGTAAGAATTCTATCTGAAATCGCTAGAATGTCAGAAAAGGCTCCGATCTTCTTCATTAAGAGAGACTTTTTCTGTCATCAAGGAACAGGGCTTTACACAATCTATTCAAATATACGCTTCAGGTTACAGATGCTTCAGGTTACAGACTCCGCTAACCCAGAAATAGTACCTCGGGTTAAGAACTTTGCTTCAGGATGAGAACAGAAATCGCATGGCGGCAGCAGGAGGCCCCATTAGCTAAAGTGGTACCTCAGGTTAAGAACAGTTTCAGGTTAAGAACGGACCTCCAGAACGAATTAAGTTCTTAACCCGAGGTACCACTGTAACTTCAGTTCAATAAGCTTGTGTTCAGTATTCGTTTCGGCTCAGTCTCCTCGGCTGTCCTGATTTTCAACTGCAAGCCTTCCCAGACACGGCTGCACATTGTAGCAAATGTT